>NJRQ01000173.1:0-124191 GCA_003063805.1 Aphaenogaster ashmeadi | reverse complement strand
AATTATAGTTAAATTATGGTATTTGTAACTATTTTTTGTTATTATTACTAACATTATAGCAGTAATAACTATAAAAATGGTGCACCTAACCATAATTATTTAACTTTTCATTATAGTCACAAATATCATAAATTTTTCTCTCAGTGTAATTGTTACGTTTGGGCTCATCTCTCCTCGTATATTTCACTTTTGTCACTAATCTTTCACACGGTCGATGACGCTATAAAAAAAACCTAATTGCTCGAATAATTGTCGCCAAGAATGGAACGCTTAAGCGGCGACCCAGTCTCCTGCGCGTTATAATTACAAATTGGAATGTGCAGCTTGGAGAAGGTTTCGTAACTCGGTGGGGATATAAATCGCGTTTACGGTCTAATTAAACCTTTCTGCGCGTACGAGAATTTCGATACTTATCGATGCCGCGCACGCAGAGCCGCGTTCGTGCGATCGAAATGGATGGAACGTTCGTCGATCGACGGGGCTGACTCTTAGAACAACTCGACGACGTCGAAATGAAATCATTAACCGGCGCGGGAGCGGGGTAGACTCGCCGCTCGCTAATGGCACGGCGTATATGGCAGCTAAATAATGCCATTGTATCAATCTCTCGATTTCTATCGTTAACAAGCCGGGTGATCGCGTAAAAAAAAGAGGGACATCGCCGCTGATTGTAACTCAACCTTTGCTGCTTTCACAATAAACGGCCTCACGGCCTCAACGTTACACATTACGATCGACAGGAACCGGCCGCCTTCCACCGCGTATCGAATGCATAACGCACCACGCGATGTCGCATGCGAATTGCGTTCGAAAGCCGGAACACGCCGATTCCTCCCATCGTCGCACCTGTCCATTGTGCCTGTCTTGCTTTTGCACTCTCCATATTTGTTCATACACTCAGAGAAAAAAGTCGTATCAGCAACTAGAAATTTGTGGACAAATAGCGCCTCAACTATGTGCTATAAAGTTGCAGTAACAACAACAAATAAGTTATATGAACTAAGAAAACATAGTAATATTAACCATTTATAGTAAATCGTTGGATAAACTACATATTTGTCTAAATATTTGTCTAAACTGGAAAAATGTTGTTGTCATAATATCTTACTTGTATGAAATGAAATTTATATAACTGTGTAATTATAGTTGAGTCGCTATTTCACTATCAATTAGTAGTTCACAAATGTAGTTAGCGTGACTATATTTTTATAGTATTCAGTACTACTTTAGTTCCTATTACTTCGTAAAACTAGTTGCAACTACTTAAATTTCAGAGTTGCCAAATTATAGTTGCCAGAACTATTTCGTTTTCTCTCAGTGTAGACGTTACGAAATTTTATATAGTGTAGTTAATTACATACACTGAGAAAAAAAGTCGAAATATTCAGCAACAAATGTTACTTGTGACATTTTCTTCGATATTTATTGGTTATAAAAAAATTTAACTATGATGACGGAATATACATTTCTGTGAAATAATATCAAATTTTTCTCATTAGATGGTTCATTTGCTAGAAATAAAATTTCATTTCGCCGTATTAAAATAAAGCCTATTTCTATGAAATAGGCCTTATATATTTCACAAATAAATTTTTAAGTACTTTTTTCTCAGTGTATAATCAAATCAGGAATAGATAGAGCTACTACGGAGCGAATTAAAATGTTTCTGTCTATTTGTTATATTTTCACGATGTCATCGTGTATCTCATATTTGTAAAATTACTCGGACTTGGTAGAGTTTGATACTCAAATTTGAATGTATAATAATAAAAGAATGTGATGTCGAAAAACGATCGTTTGTAATAGAGTTAAATCAGTTATTTCTTTGCTTTGTATTAGAATTATGTTAGAAGTTATTGTTTGAAGCAATTTGGTAATTTTGACTGTAAAATATTGCTATAATGGACGGAATAATTATGGGTTAGAAAATGTATTACGCTATTTCTCCGTATTGCACTGTTTTTATAGTTAATTGACGCATAATGCATGAAATACTATCGTAACTCGATGGTGTCCATATCCGATTATTCTTCCTCTTGCGCGACACAAGAGCGGTTCGTTTCTGTGTGTCTCTGGTTCGATCGTTAGCTACATGCATTCGTGGGACGCAATAGAGGAGAACAAAGTTGAATCGTTTCAATAAATTCCCATTAGGTCGATCTTGTCAAGTTCTCGGAGCTTTCTGCTATCTACCAACTAGTCTCTACCACTCGTACACGCCCAACTGCGTTTTAATAGCCAAATAAATATATTCACAGACAATATATTCGCTTTTACGTAACCCATAAGATAAAGTCTCTTAAATAGGTTCATCTATGATTAGACAGTAAAATGTAATAAAGATATAATCAAATTATTTATATAACTTTTATCTTAAAAGCAGTATATGCTCGATTTTTTGGCAAAATCTGTATATCGCATTTAGGCTATCTTCAAAAAATAATAATTTACGTAATAATATATTATATTTGTAGGCGACTCGATTTTTCAAAAAGACCCAAAAATTATATTTCTCGATTCGTTCACACATTACTCCACATTCCATTCTATTCCAGTAAGAACTCGTTCGCTTTACACTCCGGCAAAATATGAATTAGTGCACGAAGTTATTAGGCATGTACTTATATCAGCCTGCAGCAATTAACGGACTACCAGTGCGACCGTCGCGGTAATTAACGATGATGGTGCAGCGGGCGTGCCTCGTGGGTAAACACCCGGCGATGACGTGATCGTCACCGGTCAGATCGGCGAATGAAACGATATCAGGCATTTAGGTCGAATCTCTTACGTACGTGACCGCTCGAAATCACGGCGGACCGCTACGCGCCGCGTGCGAGAACGGGAACGCTTGATTGAAAGTAACGACCGATCCCGTCGACGTGCTGCACGCATTTACCGGCGCGCTTTAGCCGCGACCCTTATTCGCGTGGGTACCCTTTTTGCACCTACCTGTGTCTAAAACCACGGGCTGCTGCCTTATTAATGACGTTGTAACGGTGCTACATTAAGGAGTGTCGACGGCTCTCCTTTGTGGCGAAAAGAGAGAAAGAGAGAGACGGGGAGAAAAACGGATATCTAAAGTTCACGCTCTTCGGTCAAGAGCAGGAGGAAATATCTCTAAAACGTATCAATCATTCTTTTTCGCTTTGACAAGAACTACCGGTGACGTATGTGGTGGTAGATTTACTTTCACGAATATGCAGTTTTTGCATCTCTTCTATTACGTTCTGAACGTCTTTGGAATCTGTTTCTCACGAGATATAATTTTACTGCGCGTCATGTGCATTAATAAATCTAATCGTCTACGCTAAGCTTTGGTTATTTTGAAAATAATAAATCTCAGTTATTCCGTTTCTTTGTTCGTTGCCCCTAGGCGATGGAAAAGAGTGCAATACATTTCTTCTTTATATTTTGAATGCCAATTGGTTTTGAAACATGGTTTTATGTCAACGGAATGCAATCTCGCATTATTGATATAAAATTTAGGAATATCACTGATAACGAGCATCTTATTAAATCTACGACTTACAAAAATTATTATTAGATATAAGATCACGCTAGATCTCAAACCGAAAATGTCCGCGTCATACACATATCGGCAGCTATTTATTTATTAAAGAAAAGAGTGCATGCGGAAGATATATCAGCGCAGTTGATCGTTGAAAACGCACTTGATTTAGCTTGTATAAAGACGTGCATGACGCTTAGCCGGTGCGGAAAAGCGCTCGAGAACTCATGGCGTAATAAATCTAACTCGAATCGCTCATAAGCGCGTAGAGTACGTAGGACCATTGTAGTCACTCTGGTGACGCAGTCAGCATATCGTAAAATGAAATTTGTAGCGCCGCGTGTCACCGACGCGAACGTAATTGTGACGGGTGTGTCGTAAACGTAAGTGTTACACGTGTAACCAACGCTCGTCAACCGCGACACAATTGGAATATGATTTAAGATTGTATCGTAATCGCGTGGCAAAACTTTGTCTCTCTAATCCTCCTGATATCTCTATTATATTTCATTCTTCATTGTGCTATTTTAGCTTAGTCGTAAGTTACAAGATTCGGAAGCGCGATCGCGCAAAGCGAAACCTATTATGCGATATGATAATCAAATAACTCGACCTACACAAAAAGCTTTGTCCCGGTCTGAAGACGCTGTAAATAACAGATTTCAAATTATCATTTAACAGCGAATGATAGTTGTTTTGCTGTTCGATGCTTCCTACGCATTGTACCTCGTACTTTGCTCGTTACACGATTACGATGCCGTGGAACGGCGTGTCGGACGGACGTTAGGCAGCGTGTCTCGATTCACACGAGTATTCCGATACGTCCGAAAGCCGAGGGCTGCGTGACGGCCAGTCAGCGGTCGTTCCCGGACACAAATCTGCCTTCGCAATTTATTTCCCGCGCGCAATTCTCGAAAAGGATGAGCGTCGTCCGTCCCGTCTCCGCGTCCGTCTGGCAAGAAAATCGCGGCCAGCGTACACGAGTGCTGGCGTCGCTCGTGAATGGCGGAACGCAAAGCTGAATGAAAGAGTTGGAGAACAAGAAGGAGGAGGAGAAGGAGGAGGTCGGAGCGGAAGAGAAGGCAGAAGAGAGAAATAGGAGAAGGAGAAGGAGAGGAGGACGAAGACGAAGATGAGGAGTCTCCACCTTCACTCGAGTGGTCACATAACGTGACGTGTGAGCGATGCTTACTCTCCCACAACGACGAGCGGTAGTAGATGATGCTATAATGGTTGGGAGTCGGACATGTGAGCGCGCGGACAGGAAGTCCAGGTTCCCTATGTACTATAAGACGCGCGGAGTCGCGCGGATCTTCGCATGGGGGCCTTGCAAACCTCTCCTACGTGTCACGCAACTCATTCACGAGCTTTTCCACGTTGCATTAAGTTCCATTACCTGGGCTGCGCGAGTAGCGACCGGTCAGTACCTGGTGCTGTTACACGCCCAGCACGCGGTGCATACGTTGCTTCTGCCTTGAAAAATTAATTGCCCGCGAGATCTGCGAGGAGAGCGAAGCGCGAGGCGCGCCTTGCGTTATTCCATTTTAAACGCAGGTTCAGTTCTTAGTATTTGTAACCGTCAAAGGTCCCTAACGCGCTTGCCGGTATCGCTGTGTATCTCCGCGAAAGTCATTAACGTAACGACGCTCCTGCCGCACTTAACGGGCAAACGTTATCTCGAAATTTAGCACTTATTGCGGATGTAAATCTGATCGGGAAACGCTTAATGTAAATTATTTCATAGAGGGATTAGAACAAATGGTCTTAGCGATAATTATACCTCACAAACAAGATATTAATGATATGAAAGTTTCTTTAAGATAAGTCAATAATATCGAAATA
This sequence comes from Aphaenogaster ashmeadi, assembly GCA_003063805.1. NCBI lineage: Eukaryota > Metazoa > Arthropoda > Insecta > Hymenoptera > Formicidae > Aphaenogaster > Aphaenogaster ashmeadi. The sequence goes on along the minus strand of NJRQ01000173.1, from coordinate 118,841 downwards.
GCATCTGTTATTCGCATAACGATTTTGAAACAAATAGTAAAGAATAAAATGATATAATTGACTCTCGATGAGGTCAGATAATAAAACATTAAAGGCAATTGAGAGTCAAATAGTAAAGAGTCACAATGCCTACCGGCGATCATATGTTTTTAGCGAGCTAAGTTTTTCTAGACCGAGGGAGGCGCGCCTACGTTGAATGACGTCTTACATCATTAGGTCGCGCGGGATGTAGGATCTGTGAAATGGCAAACGTAGCTCCGGAATGTCATCGCTCATTCGAAGCCCCGACAGGAAATCGCGACGCGTTGCGTAAGAGAGCGCATTATCGTAGTTACGCGGCAGGCAGTTACAATTTCATTCACATGAGAGGAGCGCTCCCTCTCGTTCGCGCTACCGTGGTATCCCTCGCGTTCGCTTTCTCCCGACGCGACGGGTTCCATCGGAGCCAGCCGGAACCGACCCTCGCCGGCTTCCTTTATTCCACCTCCATTTTGGTCCCCGTCGCACCGAGGCGCGGGGCAGAGAACTCGGGCGTCGCGCGGTGCTCTCGCCGGCGATTGTTACATCAGAAAAAAGCCGTCGCGGGCAAAAAGCGTGGATAATTTAAATTACATTTCTCATCATAACCCGCGCGAGCCGGTTAAACCAACACCGGCTTTTTGTCCCGGTGCACCGCGAGTCGGCTCGAGCGAATGGGCGCCTGCCATGCCACGCCGAGGTGACTCCGCCGCTCTGTCTCTCCTTGTCCTCCACTCCTCTCGCGTCTACCCCTCGTCTCACTCCTGCTCTTCTTCATTTCGTACTTCCCTTTCGCGCCTGGCATCATTCGTGCTGACCATGTCGATGATTGACTCGAACGGTTTCACCATTGTTCGTGAAAATTGAATTTCTTTTGTTCGATCGAGGAAGATACGAGAACTCGTTCTTTGAAGCTTGTCTTATTCAAAAAATCGTACAGTACCTGAATATTCGGAAGACGCAGTGAATTTTACGGTTCTCCAGCGAAAGCCGCGAAAATTGCAGCTGCGCCTGCATCGGGACGGATGCTGAGAGATAGCGGAGCGCGCGACTCGAATCCGACGCGGTAAACGTCGTAAATTATTGCGCGACGTGTCTGGTGTTTCGTGGGGACGCGTCCGCCGCTTTTTCATCGCCCGAGTCCTCAGCGGGGATCCCTGAAAGCGGGTCCCGGCAACTCGGCGGAGTTCGTGCGGCGACCCAAGCTAACGGCGCGGCCACGGCAGTCGGCAGCCCGGTCGTCGTCGCCGTCGTCGTCCTCCACGACCGGTAGCCTCCTGGGGACCTCGTTATCGGTACGATGTTGATATATGGCGTGCATTGCTCCTCCATCCACGCCCCGCGCGCATCTCCACGCTGCGCGGCGAGAGAGTGGTTCTTGTTACAAGTAACGCCGCTGCCGGAGCGGACCTCAACCGGGATATTCAGGCCCATTGTTCGGAGACCGCCTTCTGTGGCGGAGACCGACGCCGCTTGTCCATGCGATACTGTCTTATTATAAGGCGGCAATATCGAGGCTCCCTTGTCTCACACTTGTAGACACGCCGCTGCGTTCTTTATTCCCGCACGAAAAACAGAATTGGGTTGACGTGCCCTTACTCGCGCGCGAAATCTTTTTGAGAAATTTTACTATCCCTAGCTGATGTGAGACATTCCGAATGTCGTCATGACAATTTTTCGTTAATTTTTCGAATAGTGAAACTATGAGTGCGTCAACTGTTGTTCCTTACATGCAACGATTAGGTCCAAAGAAAGATAAAACCGTTTGCTACCGTTTTCACTACTTATTTATAAAACAGCTGATCTTCTACGATTGCCAATTCAGACAGAATCAGAGCGATTTCAATAGCGTTTCTCTAGCTTTATATATAAACATTTATGCGCGATGAAACTTATCCTCGTACCGCTTTCATCCTGGATCGCCAATCGTGATATAGATATTCCAAGCACGGACGCACGTTGTATAGAGCGAAAGAAAGAAAAGGCTCGGCCAAAGGTAATAACAGCGACGAGCGAGAATCGCGTCTTATGAATAATGCAGCAGTCGGACAAATTTATTAATTGCACGATGCAAACGCGCTGATATTCCCGCGGACATGCAAATCGTCTCGCGGCCGGTGCATTATACTCGTATTGTTCCCTGTGCCGTTTCTCGACCGTATATTGGACGTTAAGTGCAGCGTAAATCCGCCTCGGAAAGTAAAGAAAAGCGTGCACCTTAAATTAGTCAGATAAGAATTTTAGCGCCCCGTTGCGCCGCAATAGTCTTACGCCACGCGATTCTTTATTCCGTATTCATGTCTCGTTTCTAAATGGAAATGTTCTGTGCACGGTGTCGGCATTTCTCAGTCGTGAAATTCATCAAGATCGCGATAATCGATATTTCCATAAAGAATCAGCCGGTATAATGTACATATAAGGCGTAATAACTTAGCTCGCGTTATACAGCTTAACATATTTGCATAGAAATGAGTAATCAACTATTATGCCGATCTACGGCAACGTATGAATATAAAGAAAGCAGCGAATACTTTCTTAAATGTTAAGCTTAATATGAGATATAATCTGAAAGGATAAACTTCTCTATTTCCAATAACGTAATGATTGAACGCTGCAGAAATTAAATGTAACAGTTGCAACGATGAAAGAGTGAAGAATTAAATTAACACATTAATTAATTATACGTAGGGAAAGGGATTTGACTTTTACGTGCTCAGAGGGAAAATGGAAACTTCGTCCAGAAGAAGCGATTTCCCGAACGCTAAAAACCGGCGTCTTTATGGTTTGCCCGCAGCTATCGAGTACGCTTCGCGTACACCTCCGTCTCGTCGAAAGACATTGTAGGGCTTATATGGCGATCCGGCATAAATCAAAGGGCTAATATACTGCGGGCCCCGGTAATGCAGCCGGCGCGGCGGAGGTCTTTTTATCGGCGACGTAAGACAATACGCATTTACATACGCGCGAGAGAAGAGCGTACGTGCCGCTCGCGTTAGCGGACAGTGCGAGAGAAGGGAGTGCACAAGTCTCTTTCTCTCTCCTTTTCTCTTTCTCCCTTGAGAGAGAACTCGCTTCTTCCGTTCGCCGCCGCCGCTGCAGCCGCGCTCCTCCACGTCCCGCCGCGCAGCATCTCGCAAGAGCATATGGTATGGCTTATTGGAGCGAAGGCCGCGCCAGCGCAGCAATTACCGTGCTTTTGCCCGCCGGCTTCTGCGGATGCACCTCGGCGAGGTCCGCCTTGCACGTCCCTTTCCTCCCCGGATGCAACTCCCCGAACGCGCCGCTCTTTCCCCGATGTTGCGTGCGAACGGCGAAAGTGTGTCATAAACGCGGTGGCTCGTGGTCTACGAAAAGCAGCGATTGCGGGTAAGGTCGTCGAGTATTTCTCGTATTGGCTCGGACACAGCGGCTGTCTGCTTTTTGGAACATGTATTAATGCGATAACGATATCTTTTCGCCAATGCTGTCGAAAATGTTCAGCACTTATAAGACATTATTTCCAGAAGTTCGACGTACTTGTTCGATAATGACAGCACAAGAGATACGTGTTCCGTGACTGTCCCCTCGGCGTTCCCTCTGGATGATCAATTAAGCGGCCCCCTCGATTAACATCCCACCGCCAAGGACACGGAATCGCGGAATTGCAAGACGGTACGGGCGGAACTCGTGTTCCTCTTGGGAGGGTTAACGAACGTCCCCTCGAGCCGCGTTCGTACATAATGCAGGGAATGGAAAGAGGGAGCGTGCAATGGTCGGATCGGGAGAAGGAGGATGAGAGGAGTACGAGCGGGACTCGCGGTTTACGGGGACCGCGGGTTGACGTAGAAGAATTTAGGGGCGACGGCAAGAGCAAAGGCCCAGTTCGCGAGCGGCCAGATCCCTTTGAAGTCTAAAAACAATGGCATTGTCTCTTCAGTCTAGCGAAAGGCCGCGTCTCCCTCTTTTTCTCATTCACCCCTTCCCTCCTCGCGGTCGGTCCTGCTTTTTAGATCCTTTTCCTCCGTTCTCGATCCACCAGAGGTTCCTCAGGACTGAAAGGCCGCGATCGGTGAGGCCGCAATCGCGAACTAATTTATATATTTCATTTATAATAATCATTAAATATACTTTGGATCAATATAGTTTGGATCATCATGGATATATTGGATTCTCATTTTCGATCGAAAAAAGTTGTTTCGTTTCTCAAACAAGTTTTCATACTATCTATTTTTGAACGCCGATAAAAGACCAACTTTATTACTTGACATCTCGGCATGATTCTAAGCATGAAGTTATACATGTGTATATATGTGTATGCGGAATATAATGAGAACTCTGGTATAAATCAAAAACAGTACTTACCGCTTTGAATGCTATAATTCGATCTTCGTCTTACAACCGCGACGAATATAAACGCGCTACCGAATTCCAAGATGCATCTGCGTTACGCAGGTGCACACGGAGTCGCGAATCTCTTTTTCTGGGTACGGGGATGCAAAAGGTACGTTCCGTCGTAGCCGAAGGGCCACGCGATCCATAAAGGCAATTGGGCCAATTTACATTTTTTCATTTACATGGCCGGTACCGCGAAACGTTTCGAGACAAGATCGCGCACCGCTCTGGTTTCTGCCTCTGGCGGGACGAGAAGCCGAGCGTGCGTGGATCCTGACAAACGACGCGATCCTGCGGATTGGCCGCGTCGGAGGCAAGGAACTCCGGGCTCCGGTCGTTATTTCGGCGCGGCTTCCAGGAGCAGGGAATACGGGGATTCGGTTTGCCCGTCCGTCTGTTCGTCCGTCGCAGTAGCCAGACCGAGGCTATTAGGCCTCGCATGAGAGCGTCCTCCTTTTGTCACGGTCGGAATTTATTCGTCTCGATTCAGCGGAATCTCTCCTCGTCAAAAAAGAAGCCGACTTGTCGCGCTGCCTCAGACGAGACACCCTCCCGCCTCTCGTTGCCGATGATTTTAAATTTCCGATACGGTCGCCCCGTGAATTGACTTCTGCACACTCGATGTCACTCACCGATTCCGAAGATGTACTATCGAGTGCCGCTATTCTGAAGACAGATAAGATCGCAGGCGATTCGGTATAATCGCGGAGTACAGATTTATTATTTGCACAAATATTACATGTCTGTGTGTCTGTGTGTGTGTGTGTGTGTAATAAAGAAGAAGAGATATCTCGGGAATTATCCGAGATCACAGGTTTTAATTTTATTGAAAATAAATATCTTTTATTGTTGTCTTAAAGGACATTTGTGGCATCAATAAAAAGTATTACAATTGTAATTTTTAGGGAGCTTATTTGTAAAACAGTTTCTTGCATCTAGTGAAGACAACTGTATTAAGTGAAGACTGGATTAATGTAACTACACACTTGGATTAATACATGTTCGCACGAAAGTTTATTTGAAATTTTGAATCAATAGACTTTATGTGTGGGATTATTTGTACAGTTTCAAGAGGAAGACGCTTTTGCTCACGAAATGCAATTGCAACATTTTTGCAAAGATTGATATTCTTCTGAGGGTTTCGAGGTGGTAGTAGTACAAATTATAACACGAGTCCATGATCCTGAATCTGCTGTGAGATCATCACGTCTCGTGAAAGAGAGTTTGCAAAACACGCCGGGTATAAAAAAAAGACCGCACCGTCTCGTCGGTGAACGAATATGCACCGCGTTCGCGATCCAATTAAGAAAGCGCGACTCGAGTGTATCGTGGCGCGGTGCCTTCGTTTCGCCTCTTAAGGAGCTGGCCGCAATTAATGAGCGCTCCGAACGGAAATCGAATTGAGAAATTCTGGCGGCGCGCACCGTGGGCCCCTTCGCGGGGCCGGAGGACACTCGAGGGCCCGGTGGCGGGTCCACGAAGAGCACGTACATACGTACGGTAGCACGAAAACATTTATCCAGCGACACCGCCCTCCCGTCCCTCCTTACCCCCGCCACCGTCTTTATTGATCGTCGCAATTAACGGAGTGCGTCTCATTAATTGTGCCGCCGGACCTTAATTAGGAATCATCAATTCGTGAAGTCCGGTGCTTTTACGTGGTAGCCCGCCGTATATGATTAACGCCGGTTGGCGGGCTTGAAACTTAGAACCGAGAGCTTGCGTGTCGTATATATAGATTCTTGGGACAGTCGCATTCGCGCGGATGGCTGGATTTATGAAGCACTGAATGAATACTCAAATACCCGAATATCCAAATCCAATTTCAATTGGACGATCGTTTTCCTTACAATTAATAAAACGTTGTTTCATGCGCTCAGATACAAACGTACAACCAAAATTGGAAGCTTATTTATGTTGAGCATTAACAGAAAGTGGGTAATATATTATCGGAAATCTTCGGGGAAAAGTACTGAGACGAAAGAAAAATTAACTTGGGCTTCTACATAATTAATCCTACATGGAGTTTACATTATGGTAGTAATAACCGTGGTTGAAGCTCGAGAGGCTCTTTCTTTTCATCGCTCCATGGCGGATTTACTCGTCTGCTGGCTTTCGTGACTCGGGAATCGGCAAGATTGCCGAGCGCGTGCGATCGTGCACGCCGCGTGAGCCCGTGCGTGTGATTCCTCGAGAAGATCCCTCTCTGCATGTCTGCACTTTTTCCTTTTCTTCGCGATTTATATCGGCCGGGAGTATTTATGGGGGCGTATTAATCGCTATCGCCTGTTTAATAAAGTTACGGTGCGTTTGCTCGGGTCCGATTTATTTCGTTTTCGAAATTAGCGCCGTCGGCAGCCACGATACGAAGCCTCTGTGCGGATATTGAAAATATCGGCGAGGGTAAAATAAATAATATAAATCAGTATTTTCTGCGAGAAACTGAGAGGATTAAGCACAGAAAGCTTTATAGGAAGGTGAGAGATATCTTTTTGCGTGAGCAATGCGTCTGGCTACAGACTGACTTGCGCTACTGTCTCATCTGCGTTTATTTAAAGAATTATCATAGTTTTTTCTAACTTCCTTTTGCTTCAATAAAAAATAATATACTTATAAATTGATTCGACGTAGAAATTTCCGGAAAAATAGAAATAGCGCTATATAGCGCTAGATAAGACTTCAGCAACCAAATTTAAATTTAGATATTAATATTTCTTAGCATTTGAAAATTGTTTAACGTAACAAGTGATTGTTGTCTGATACAATAATTTGCAATTAACGTGTATAAAAAATTTTTTGTTAATAATATTTTCTTTATTCAGAGTTCAAAATATAAAAAATACAGAAATAACACATATTACTTGGGTAGAACATTATAAAATTTCAAGCCCACTCCCTCTCGCGATCGAACGCGGCTAAAGGCAACCGAGAAAAATCGCAATGATGTAATGGGTAGTTCCATAGTAATAGGCCACAATTACGCGCGTAGAGCGCGAAAGTTCCCTTCCGATCAAAGTAGCCGATCGGCTCGCGGCTATTGCTTTAGATGCGGGGTCGTGAGTCAACGGCCAAGGCGATTCGACTTTTTTATTAATTATTCCAAGGCCATTAGAAAAATGCTAACTCGCCCCGAGCAACTAAGTTAATTCCGAGTTAATTCCGAGTAATGTACGCTCAATTTCCTATTTCTCATTTTTTATGCGGGCATCACGACTCCCATGCAGTAACACCCTAATTACGGATGGACGTTGCATTCCGTCGCGGTTGGCCGAGGCAGGAAAAGCAGCGCCGAAGAAGTGTCTTAACGAGTGTATCTTTCGCGTACAGGCCGGAGCGGAGGGCATAATGAATCAATCTTAACGCTTGTAACGGCGCGCACATCGCACGCCGACGAAGGCGAAGCCGAAACAGTCTTGATGAGATAATGGGCACTTCGATTGTAATTGGCCACATTCACGCGCGTAGCATGAAATTTTTCAGCCTGCACGAGCCTGCCGGCCGATCGGCTCGCTACTGCTGATGGTCTCGATGCGGGAGGGTCATAGTTCAGAGGTCCAAAGCGGGGGTCTTCCGCACACACGTCCATATTAAGCGGCTCACTTTCACGCACCGGGATGCCCGGGATAAGCAAATGCAATTACTGTCGTAAAAGGAAGGCATCGCTTCAGCGAAACAGATGCGAGGATCGCGTTTTGGAAAATTGCTCGGAACTGCTGACGTCGCTCGTCAGAAATTATAATTAAAACAATGAGTTAGATAGTAATTTATATATATATATATATAAAGACGTTGCCATTTACGTGAACAAGTTGAATTCTACACGTTATATTTGACAAATTTTTAACGGCATTATTTTGGAAACTCGTAAATAGATTGCATATTTCATCTTCTTTTTTTAGAAACTAATCTACATTAACTTCTAATTGATTGGACAAGGATGGAAACTTTTTAGAAAACGTATTTATTAAATTTTTAATTATAAGTGTTTTTTAATTAAATCTGTCTTTTGTAACGTTTTAATTAGCTTTCCTCCTCGTTGCTTCGTTTGAGTTGAGGCGTCCTTCAGGTTGTCTCTGGAGCAGATTTGGACTCCCCTGGATTATGTGAAGCAGGAAGAGGAGAAATCGGAGTAAGGATGCCCAAGATGGTCGAACTAAAGGCTTCGATCAAATCTGGTTCTCCCTTTTGGTTCTCCCTTGCTTCCCAACGATGTAATCCCTTCTTCCGAAGTTGATCGGTTTGTTGAAGAATGCACCTCAGGAGCTTGATGACTGGTGCTGGAAGCTTGAGTCCGTTCGCTGGAAGATCGGCGACTCACGCCTGAGCTTTGCGACAGAGCGTCGTTGGTCGGTTAATCCCTCGTACCGGGGATTATAGATCGAGTCCTGCAGGACTGGCGACCAGGGGCCCTATTCTGTACTTGGCTACCGACGGTTGTCGGTGTCGTTAGCGAGCGATAGCCTATGAGAGTTGCGCTTTTCACCAGGATTGTTCTTGCCATTGGCTGCCGTTAGTTAACGACACCGACAACCGTCGGTAGCCAAGTACAGAATAGGGCCCCAGGGCCTGTATTCCGTTCCCGTCTACCGACAACTATCGATGTCGTTAACTTAACGACAGCCAATAGCAAGGACAATCCTGCGGAAAAACGCAACTCTCATAGGCTGTCGCTCGCTAACGACATCGATAGTTGTCGGTAGACGGGAACGGAATACAAGCCCAGCGCAGGAAATTGGTGAATGAGCGCCGTAGATTGGCGGCTAGCGCCGTAGGTTGGCGTTTGAGCGCCCGTGAACAAGCGACTTGCGTCGTTAACAGGGCGACCAGCGTCGGTATTCCGTTCCCGTCTACCGACAACTATCGATGTCGTTAACTTAACGACAGCCTATGAGAGTTTCGCTTTTCCGCAGGATTGTCCTTGCTATTGGCTGTCGTTAAGTTAACGACATCAATAGTTGTCGGTAGACGGGAACGGAATACAGGCCCAGCGCCTACCGGATTTTCTTCTCCTATAGTCCCTGCACCAAGGTTAGGCGACTGAGCGCCGATGGTCTGGCGACTTGCGCCGTTTACAGGGCGATCAGCTGTCGTAGGCCACCACATTTTGTATTCCCTGTTGGAATATATCAATGCTAAAGGTCCAGGTAGGCGATAGCGGTAGGAACAGAGAATAATCACAGACAATAGATTTCAACCTATCAGAGAAAACGTGTATCAATGCACTGCATTGTCACGCAACACCAAGGCTATAAGGTTTTTACATATTTGGATACTTTTTACCACGCACAAAGCACTAGTGTTGTTGGCTTCTCTATTGATTCTAATCATATATCTCGCTGTTTTTTCAAAAGACGGGAATATGTATCTCGCCTTAAGTGAACGAAAGGCTGTTAATAAATAGCGTCATAAGGAAAGAAGCTGGAAGAGATGAAGGAGCACGTATATATTTCTGCCCGAACGCGCGTTCTCCACGTGTGCGTCGGCTTTTACGCCGTTCATGCACATGCCTTACATACATGTATAACTCGCATTGTGCGGCTGCCGGCGCCGGCTGACATTTGAGAGAGGAAAAAGAAGGGAAAGAAGGCGAAAGAAGGCGAGATAGAGAAAGAGAGAAAGAGAGAGAAACGGAGCTGCGGGTACGAGGAGGAGGAAACGGCTTGTGGTAGTAGGAGGAGAACATAGGAGAAGGAAAGAGAGAAGGGAGAGAGAGAGAGAGAGAGAGCGAATGCGCGCGGGTCGGAGCCGGGTCGGAGGGATCGAGAGGGTCAGAGGTCGCGGGTCGTACGGCATAGCCCTGACCTTCGACCTTATCCCCCTTCCAGCTTCTCTCGAGACCCCGTGCAGACCACTACCAAGCGTACCTAGAGCCCGGACTCTACTTCGTGACCGACTCGAGTGCGAGGCTCTCGCAACGGACGAGAGTCGTCGCGGGCCGCGAAAAATACAAAGGGTGAAAGAGAGACGAGAGAAACGAATTTTTTAACGCTACGGGCTTTTCGCGTATTCTCGTTGCGAGTGTGTTTGTGTGCCTGTTACGCGCATCGACATGCCGTCAGTGTTTCGCGAGTGAGTCTCTAGGCGAATGTGATACTGAAAAATAATGCAGCTCTTGTGTTTCTGAGCGGTATGGTCGGCTGAGGAGAAAAGGAGATGCTGGGTAACCGATGATTTTGTGTTCTTTGAATTTCGCAAAAAATACAGATAATTGTTTTCAAATGAATTAATGAAAAGTATGTTTAACAGCGATGATTTGTACATCTATGTAAACGGCAGTCAAGTGGTATCTTTACTCCGAAAGAATCGATTTTTCTTACAACGTCTATGCATTAATCGAGAGTACGGTAAATTTTACATTGTGAATAGTCTACGTCATTAATGTCACGGGTCGTCGCAACGATGACGCGCATTGTCACGTAAGTGCATTGTCGGTCAAGTTATCCTACTCACTATTAACAAGAGTACGCTCCTTTTGACGCCTCGGCAATCGCTCGTAAATCGCCATTACTACACAATAACGGCGCGGCGCGCGTAATGTTTCTCCCCACCCTCCTTCGAAAATCATTATTGCACATTACGGTCGTAGCCCGACGGAGACAATGACGATAAATTATTCGGAGTGCCAGCAATAAACTCGTTTTATCGCGTGCACGTAACCGAGTTGGGGATTAAATCAACCGCGTAGCCGCGGCGTCGCGTCGGCAACGTGCGCGGAATGCGCCGCGATGAAGACGTTCGATCGATTTCGTCGTTACACGTACCGAAATGCTCAATTATTCCATTCAAAATCGTCCGGCTCGGCGTCGATCAACCATAATTCCAGACGCACATTAAAGGCCGGGTCAAAGCTTTCACTCGACCTTACGGAACCTGCGCGTGTGACATTCATACGGCTGCGCCGATTAAAAACGACAGCCGTACTCGTTATCGTCTCTCAGGGTCAATGTCACGCGTTTAGTATCGATTTGCGTGGTCGCGTGATTAGCTACTCCGTTGCTTCGTGAGATGCCTTAACGGGCGTGCACGATCTCATTCGACGTTATAAACGCGACGTGTTTCCCCTTATGAGAGCCGCATCTCGGGGTGCAGCTTTAATTACCCGCGTCGAGCGACGACGTTCCCGGGTAATCGTAAATAAAGCGGGAATGACGAGCAATCAAGCGCGCCTTTCCGAGGAATCGCGAGCAGCTACGCGCCCGTCCCGCAAATCGCTTAATGATCCGTAAACGAATCTTGAGGTAACCGACAAAAATTAACCCGTAATGACATAATTCTGCAACACGCATTTGCGCCGTAAATACGCTTCGCAGAAGCGCGCGATTGACCTCGGGAGCTAATAACCAATTATTTGCGAGAGGATCTAAACGCTATCTTTTTATCGATACTTTACGAATCGGGCGTTGGGTAGATGTACCGGTTCACGGAGAAAATTTTATATTAAAAATTACTGTGTATGGCAGTAGCCGTGGACCATTGCTGGAATTATAAAAATATTTACTATGTTTTTCAAATGAAAACATAGTATATAAACATTTTTATAATTCAATGGTAATTTGCAATAGTAATTTTTAATATAAAATTTTCTCCGTGTTATAGCCACTGCACCAGTTTTGGCCACCTGCGCGATTTTCGTAATTTTTTTACTTTTAAATTGGCTATAGTGCGTAACAATCGAGAGAACTTCATTCTGCAAGCATTTTGTTGATCATGCAGACAGGCAGATTAGGTTAAATTTATTCTTTACATGGCAAAGAACTGTGTGGCCACAAATGGCCTTAATGTGGCCACAAATGGTGCATCTACCCTTCTTATGAATCTCTATCTCGCCAAATTCACGAAACATCACTTCCTTCGTAGATAATTCGGCGATAAACTCAATTTTGAACAATGCTCAGTGACATTTAGTTGTGGGTGTCTGCGTCGGATTTGTAAATACCACCGTTAATGAAGAGGGCGGCTATCGCGCCGGTAGCCTCGGTTTGCATTACAATTACCGAGTGAATCGTTCCCTTGATTACGCGGCGAGGAAGGTTGCGTATACATCTCATTCGCGCGTGGGTGCATACGTGCGTAGGTATCGTGGGTCACGCGCCGGCTCACGTATGACCTTACACCACGGTTCGTTAACGGGGATCGTTCTCTCCTTCTTCGTCCATCCCGTACATCGGTGACCTGACGTGGGCGCGCGTTACGTGTCGCTAATTACGAGCAATCAGACGCGGTTGGTGCTAACATTATGTAAATCCGTCCTCGAAAGAACAGAAAGGTAGAAAGCGATTAGCGGATCATTGCGATTGAGACGGCTCACACAAGCGTGGTTTTGTGTTCTCTTTGTCATGAGATTTAATTAAAAATATTATTAAAATACGCGCTAAAAATGTTGGAATTCTGTGCAGATCGAACATTCTATCGGAATCGTAGTTATAAAATTGGTTATAAACTGCTAAGGAAATGATCTAAAATGCGATAGAATGGTTGCATTATGTCATCATCGTGCTGAATTGCAGAGGGTTAACTTAATAAACTCGGCTATTTGATTCCGCTAGATACAACGCGACGCGACGCGTGGAATGATTTATGGTTTGCCTCGTTAGTTTTTGTCGCTGATTTCGCCGGAAACGCCGTAGCAGACATAATAACTGGAAAATTGTCGCGACACGTAATTATCCGCAGGTGCACAGAGAGGTCCCTTATCCAAGCACTTCATTTCCTGCTTCGCGGAACGTTTCTTAACCCTGCGTTTATCCACCGACGAGCCTGAAAGGTCTCGTTAGGTGAAACTCGCATAGAAATTACACGTTACTCCACGAACTCCAATTACAGACCTCTTCAATCTCTTAATACGTAGGAAAATGTAAATTAGGTTTCAATGTGCGATTCCATCACCTCCTGAATTATCATGCCGAGCGTAATTTCCTTAATTCTAGGATACTCTGGCAGATCATCGAAATTTTAAAGAATATCTTGATAACCTATAATCACAGAAGCGGATACTGACTTTTCGACGGGTCTAAAATTAATAGTTTTCGGGAGCCTCACGTCGAGGAAAGGGAAAGTATCGCAACCTCTACTCTAGACAGTACATCATTTCGAAAACTTGACAGAGATATTTGACATAGAAGCATATCCTCTACATTGAACCTCTTGATGATTTATTAGTGAGACTTTGATGTTTTATTAGTTGCCGTATGGATCTACCGATTTGGTGATAATTTCGTTGATTTGGAAATTAATGTTGATGTTACGGGCGAAAGTATGTTTGTGGAAAAAAAAGAGAAGCACAAATCGGTATGCCTTCGTAGTTCTGGTTTTATCGAGGTAGCTCCTACCAACGCCGCCTCTTTAACCTCCACCACCTCCTCGAGATCCGCCCACAACGCGTGCTCGTTCATTCCCTTCGCTCCATCCCCGTGAACTCCCACGCCACGTGCTTGTTCCTTTCTCGTCTTTGGTCTTTCATCCGTTACGGTACGTTTCTCTCGCGACGATTTCAGTACTCGACCTGACCTTTTCTTCCGACATTGTTTGTTTGCCGGAATCGATATCAATCGAAACGGGTATAAATCTTAATTGTCCGAAGGTCTCGAAGTTGTTTGAAGAACCTTGAAAATAATAAAATAAGTGATTTTTTTAATTGTTAATACTTTTAAAAATTCATTATTATAAAAGATTTTTTAAATGTCAAATACATTATGATCAATATTAATATAAAAAATTACTTATATAAGAGTATAAAACAAAAAGATTATGTACAATAAAAGAGCAGAGACTATATTACGGAAACAAATATTATCTTCGAGGACCAGTTTTGAAATCATAGAGATTTGGCATATCAATTATCTTGCGCATTAATTAATATCTAATATCTAATTAATAGTTAATATCTAATCGTCAACTGGTTCGCTGGTGCTCAGTTATCTGTGACAGCCGTGCATTGGGTCCAGCAAAAATCACGACACCTCTATGAGATTGCGGAACGTAAACGGGTGCGCGGGTTAACGCGCGGAAAATTACCAGACTGCCTTGCGCGAGCCGCGAGAATATTTGGCTTTACGATCGGCGAGCTTAATATACAAATGCGGTGCAACCGACGTGGGCGCCGCTCTCCTTTCGGGCTTTTTGCCGAGTTAATGGACACCGGGGACCGGGTGGGTGTCCCGCGTGACACGCGCGAGCAGGCACGAAAAAGTCCTTATTAACGGGAACATGCGAGAGTCGAGAATGGCGAGAGGGCGAGTTGGCGAGTTGGCGAAGGGCGAACCTTCACGGGAACGTCGATCGCTCGTGTTCGCTCTAATTCCTTTCGTTCTCGATGCCGGACTGTGCGAAGGCGCGTGAGTCACGGTACAAAAGAAAATCCCATTATATCGCGAGCGATCGTTCCCGCAACTCGATTGTTTCACGGTCGTACGGAGCTATGCGGGAGAGACGGCTATGCGGACGCGTTCGTTCTCTCTCGACGTGTTTTCCTTCACACTGGAATTCACGGATCGATTGGTCTAACTGTACTTGTTTCGTAAAGTGAATATCTCGTCTAAAAAGCGCATGGTATATTACGCATCGGTATATATATATATATATTTCGCTATATTTAAAGTTATAAACTGTCGATAACGGTTTAAGCGCAGCGATGGTACCTCAAGTGATACATCGAGTCGGCAAAATTGGATTATCTCGATAAAACTATTTATGCTGTTAAGCAAAATATCATGTGTTAGTTCTCGAACAAACGAAAGAAATATCTTTGTCACACTCTGTCCTCTATCAACAATTCCTTTCATCGTTATAATTTAGAAACTTAAATATCTGATGAACAAAACTTTTATTTGGTTTAACTATTATATGGTTGATACGTAGTAACAAATAGAATAACATCATTGGCCAGTTGGGTCGTCTTAAAATTTATTACAAAGTTAATTATTTACTGGCGATTAGGTAAAATAAGAGTTTCTAGTTATTATACATCGTGATCATAAAAATGGTGTCACACGAGACGAATACGTTTTCTTAACATCATCGGTTGTTGCGATAAATATTATCACATGCCTCGGTGGTCGAACTGGCTACGAAGCCCGCACGGATTGTAGGGAGGTCCAGGTTCAAATCCTGGCTGAGGTAATATTTTTCGCAACAAATTCTTTAACAGTATGATGAGATAGGAGGGGGGAGAATCTTATAGATGCTTTAGCATCATTAGTATTAAATTTATTACTTGTAGAAGACCACAATGTGGTTGATACGTAGTAACAAATAGAATAACATCATTGGCCAGTTAAGGATCGTCTTAAAATTTATTACAAAGAAAACTTATATTTATTTAATAATACTTCTTTAGATTTCGCATTTGTCGCGATTGCGATGTATGCACTCTTTAACCGGCTTCGCGTAGGAATCGATTTTTCTTGCTAGGTCGAACATTCGTACGCTTTCCGCCCTCGTGAACCCGTTTCCGATCTTATACACCGGATATCGGCGAGACTTATGAACACATCGTGCGAATAGTACGGTTACGGCGTGCTTTATGATCCGCGGGTAAGTGCACGAGGCCGCGTTCCTTTCTAGCGGCGTGATGGCAAAACCATCGTGATAAAGGAACGCAACCGCGGCCTTAAGTTTGAAACCGTCGTGCCGCCAATGGTACCTGCGCGCGCGGCCCGGAGCGTTGCGAAGCGTAGCTTGCTTGCCGCCGCGGCTGAACGGTTCCGTGGAGAGGCGCGAGGGAAATCTGCGGTGGCTTTTTCCTTTTCGTCGGCCTGGGCAGGCGAACGTGCCAGGCCGCACCTAGCCTAGAGATAGTTTCATCGCGGCATAAAACAGTAATCTATGGCCTCTCGTATATATGCTCTCGCCGCGTAAGAACGAGCGGAATCTCGGCTGCGCGCGATCGCGTCGGCCTTTCCAGGCCGCGCGGACGATTATGCGCTCGTCCTGCGTACGCCCCGCGACGACGAGAAGAAAGACGACGGAAGAAGCATGAAAATGACCTGCGTCAGTAACGATCGCGGTGAAATCGCGTTGGTCGGATATGTTGCCTTTATCGCGAAATAATTATTTCGAGTATATGAGGTATATGAGGTAATTGGGGGGAAGACGTCAAACATTTTGTATTTAATTTATAAAAGAAATAATATATATATATATATATTTCGATTAATTCAAATAAATGTATTTGTTATTTAAAGAATACGGTATTAGAAAACACTATAAAATGAATATAAAGTAGTAGTTAACTTATAAACGTATAAACTTATAAACGAATTCTGAATCATGGTTGCTTGGCATCTCTTACCCCATTTGGCATCTTCCCCCCAACTATCTTAGATTTGTGATCAATACCATTTCAAAAAAATATTTCATAAGTTCTAATCCAATAAAGAATTTCTTCGTGATATATGTATTAGATTAGAGCTTATGAAATATTTTTGTGAAATAATGAGACATATACATGTATGTAGGACATGGTTGTGTCAAATTTCTGGAGCTTGAAGAATTTCATGTGTTCGTTTAAATGACTCGCTGATTGAGTTTATTCCTATAAACGTCTTGAAATATTTCAACGTGTGTATTGATTTTACGCTTCGTATAGAGGTGAATCGATATCAGTGTAAAGTGACACTACATCTTTGACGAGAATGTTCAGCCTCGATTGGGATTTCGGTTTTCTCCCAGATCGATACAGAGGTAAGAAAACTCCGATAACATAATCTTAATCTTTTGCTCTTCGCTCCTCTCTCTCTCTCTCTCTCTCTCCCCCCCTCTCTCTCTCCGGCTTAAAAATATATACGAAAATCAGAGATTTGGACTTTTTCCCTTTTCGCTGATTTGACGCGGCGGCGCTGCGGCGGAAGCAACATGCTTTGACAGGCGTAACGTCCAATTAAACGACGACTCGAAAGGCAGCGTGCGTTTATCGTTGATTATATTTATTTAATTATCTCGTTACGGCCGCACGAAACTGCGCTTGCATGAAGCGCGGGTGCAACAAGCGGTACATCTGCTAACGCGGAAGAAGTAAAATAAGTTTGAAGGTTTCAATGTTTATTTTATAGTAAATATGTGTGAGATTATGTAATAAATGATTCCATGTTATTATAATTCACACTAAAGCATACAAATACATAATGAGTGGAACTGCACAAAATTTCAGTACGCTGGTATCAATAGAGTATTATGTAGTTAATGAATATTGATTTTCGTTTCACTAGCAATTTATAATGTTGGCGTTAGTCAATGATTTATCCGCTAACTACTATAATCCCCCGGATTCACACAGCTCGCTCAACCGTCTTTACGTATGTTCATCGTCGAACTGTTTACCCTATGGGTATACAAGCGGGACAATTACACGGAATGCCGTGTTCTACGTTTCTCTCCTTCGTCCTTTTCTTCTCTTCCTCCTCCGTGACTATCTCCGATGCGCATGGGGCTCTCTCGCGCGTCTCTCCTTTCTCTGATTTATCGACGTATTTCTAATCAAGAGACCGCGCGCGATCGGTGGAAGCTGTATTAGTTAACCTTGTCAGATAGATAGGTAGGTACCTCCTGGCTGGTCGTTCATGCTAAGTAGCCGCTTCGTGGGTGGTGCTCCAGACTGCTATCTAGCATTCGCGGTGCGCGTGGTATTCGATCGATCGATGCGAGTTCCATCCTCTCTTTTAAAAGGAGTCTTTGATTAGTTATCGTATGCGGGAAAGCTCAGATTAACGAGAAAGCGGAAAAGAACATACATTTTTTTTGTTCGATACGAGCGATTGAGAATTAAAGAAAATGGACAATTGCGAAAGCTACACGGAGAAAATTTTATATTAAAAATTACTATGTATGGCAGTAGCCGTGGACCATTGCTCGATTACAAAAATGTTTACTATGTTCTCACAAATGAGTTTAATAATTATTAATATAATAACATAGTAAAAATTTTTATAATTCCAGCAAAGGTCCACGGCTACTGCCATACATAGTAATTTTTAATATAAAATTTTCTCCGTGTAAAGAATGTAAAATCGACCTTCTGATCTAATTCTTTCTCTCTTTCTGTTTTCAGGATCCGAGAAGAACGGCTATTCTGACGGCGGAGGCTCTTTCTCGTATCATTTCGGTGAGTAAGTACTTATCTTCATGAATATCTTCGGCGCTTTTCCTGCATGCAACAAATATCGTTACGCAGTCTGCATAATTCTCAATTTATTTGTCGTCGGTGTGCTATTTCTTCCGCGATAACTCGTTACGATAACCGTAGCCGTGCATTCGACGTAAGCAAAGTAACGTAATAACCGTCGTTTCTTGAATGTCGGAAGTGAAAATCATCGTCCCACTAGTTCGAGCGATTATGCGGAGGCCGACCAAGCTAACTCTACGCACCTAGCGTGTATCGGACGTATCTATCGGGCGAGGTCGGTGCTACGTGCGTAGCGAAGTGATTAGGGCTTAACGATTATTCGCGGTCCTGCGGTGAAGTTAACCGGTCGTAGAAGTAATAACGTCGGACAATCTGGTCCGGCAATCAATGAGTACGTGTTTATGTAAATTGAACGAGTCGAGACACGAACCACGCGAGCGACTTTTGCTATACGGTTGCACTCTGGGCGCTGCATCAGAGTCAGATGATTCTTTTATAAGCCAGCGAGAAAGAAAGAAGGAGAAAGAGAGACCATATCAGAATCGCACACGCGATCGTCTTCAGTCGCGAAGAGACGCGACAGATCATTTCGTGCTAGCCTTAAGTTACATCTCCTTATTAGCTGCGTAAGTGCGTTTTTTTTTTATCGATCCTATATGAACTACACATGATAGCTTCTTAGACTTCGTAAAACGTTTAGTTTTTTCAAGGAATGTAAAGAATGAAGAATTTGCAATACGAGCTATGACGGATGGGCAATTAGATCCTGTAAACGTTGACTACTTGTAACGTACTGGCCACCGATGCAACTGAAAAACGCGCTTTTAATGCTAGCGAGTGGCTGACAATCCGGTAGTTATAACTCTTCTTGATCGACGATTACTTGTAGTAAATTGCTGAGGTGAAGCCGGGCTCCCTCTCTCGCGAGGAGGTATCGTGTTTGCGCTACACAACAGGCAAATGTAAAGTAGAATAATTGTAGTCATTATTTTGTTAAACAAGGTTTTGCCAACGCCATTCTCGTGCCGATAAACGCGACGCTATAAAATTTTTAGTACGCACGAGCGCGACCGTTATTGGTACGTTTGCACACGGGTTTAAGACACTACCGGTCGTTAACGACAGAAAATTGCAGCACCCGTGGCATTTGTTTGTCGTATCTGCTGCCGAGCTTATATTTGCCGTGGTGCGCGTTCGTTTAGCCAGAACGCATTGTAGGAACACCCGTAGTAATAATAGAGATCGTCAGCTTTACATGGAAATTGCGGGTACTTTTCTCGTTACCCGTCAAATTCGCGTCGATGCTTGCTGAAATCTCAGGACGGCAGATTGAAAGAAACATCGTACAGAGCATCGTAGTAACGTCAGTTTTAGATAACTCACGCATTTTTGCACTTCGAATGATATCCCTATAGTCGTTTAATATTTTATACCTGAATAACAAGACTGTATATTAATAATTGGAGTACATCCAATTTTTTTAAATATTGTAATATTTAATTTAATTTCTTAAAAATCATTTACTATATTATCGAAATTATGCATCGAGTGTAATGATACAAATAACCCATCAAACACAAGCGTACTTTCGTGATTTTACTGCGATTCGCTCCAATTTCGCGTCCTCCTCTTCCAGTCTCTTCGGGACCTTCTAAGGGCCCAATTTAATCGGTCCCGCTTCTTTTTCGTTCCGCGAAAGACTGGAATCCAGTTCACGAAGTCGACGCGGTCGCGTTCCGTCGCTCGGCGCGAGGTCGTACGACGCAGTTCGTCGTAACCATACCGGACGGAATGGAATAGCACGGTCGTTCGTCGAATGGGAGCCGCGGAGGCCGATCAATTATGCCGGTCGATTCTAGGCCACGAAATGTCAAGGCTCCATCTCGATGGAATTCTAACGCAGCCTCATCTTCGACGACGACGGCGCGTCGCTCGAGCGTCATTGCCGATGACGGCAGTGGAGATCGTTACCGCCGTCGTGAATCGCGATGATCGATCTCTTCTCGAAGCCACGAGGGGATCTGCCGGGATGATTAGCGAGTCACCTCGGGTATACTCCGGTGTTACCTCCAGCAATATTCACTGATACGTTCTCATTTCTCTTAGGTCGTTGACAAATCGGTGACGTGCGAGTTCGCTCGGCTGTCGCTTCCGGTCGTTTCTCATAAAATTAGAAATATACCTACGTAGGAAATATCAGACACTTTTCTATGATGCTATAGGAGTAAATATATTCTAACTTTCTATACTTACCATATACATAAAAATATGAATTATGTGATTATGATTGATTAACGCTACAGTTAACGCGCCTCTCAGTTAACGTGTTTCTTCTGTAAACTCCTTCCTTCGCACACGACTACTCGTTAGCCGAGCACGAAGAGTCAATCCTACGCGACCGCGACCGATCTTCTAAACCAAGTCCGCGCAATCAGGCGCGATCTCTCTTTCTCGTGTCAGGCGTGGCATCGCCTCCACGAGGCTTTAAACAAAGTCTGTGACGGGAAACGCGTCTTCACGGTAGCTATCGCCATTCACTCCGACTACGGCACGGCATGCTGCGCGTCCCCACGTCCGCGACAAGGATGCTGCGGCCGCGCAGCGAACGGCGGGGGACGCGTGTAAGTACGCGCACGTACGCACACGCGTGTGCCAAAGTATAATAAACATAATCGCGGTAGCGCGCGATGAGGAGGCCTTGGCCGTCTCCCTTCGGTCGTGCCCGGCACGCCCACCGCTACCATCGCCGTACAAAGAGAAAATACCGCGCCGTGGCAATCAACGGTTTTACACCTGAGCATCTCCACGTAGGTCGGCTGGCCGGCCGCGGGAGCGAGCAGGAGCGAGAACGAGGACGACGATGGTAAGAGAAAGCAGAAGAGGGAGCGAAAGAGAGAGGTGGAGAAAGAGAGAAAGAGAGAGATACGGATGCCCCTTTCCTTCCTCCGTGGAGCGCCTCACCTCGATAGGCAAGACTCGACGAGCACGATGTACCGACCTACCCTGAAGGATTATCGAAGCCTGCATCTTTCGATACGCTCCCGTTCCTTCCTCCGCGGGCTCCCGTTGCGCGTCCCGGATCGATCCCGGCCGACGCGCGGCCTGCAAGGATCCTGATCCTCGATTTGGATTCCGGTCTAACGGTCGTGCCGGGTCGCGGGGTTGGCAGATATCCCGGGGAATGCTGCTACGCCTGCTGTTTTTCGTGATGTCAGATAGACGAACGACACCGACGAGGATCTTGTACATGTTGCATTTAACTCGGAGTAATTTATCGGCATATCGATCGGAACGAAATATGAACGAGTTATATTCTGGCAATGATTTTACTCATTTCGTATGTACGAGGTATCTCTCTGAAGTATCGTAATTTGAGTTTTTCTGAAACCAACGTCTTGTCAGACGCATCAGCGAGACTTTATGTTTGTGCAAATTTCATGCTAAAGATTTCTTTTTCGATTTTCGTACGCGTTTTCTGCGAGATTTACATTTCCTCAGCGTGTCCAGGAAATCTGCATAGTGAAAAAAGCCAAGAGAAAGAGAGAGAGAGAAAACTACAAAGTCTTTAGGCAAAAGATGTCGAGGCATTCTCCGAGATGAACGATTATCGCTCAAGTGGAAATCTAGTCCTCCTTTCGTGGTCACATTGGATGAACTGGCGAGCTCGAGATCAAATTTCAACGGCATTCCGAAGGTCAGATTCTATGACGCCAAATGATTTTTAGGCCAGTATATGCGAGGTGTTTAGCTTTGTGATTGCTTATTTATACGGTAGGAAATAATTTCATTAAGCTGCGAATGTATATCAAATAAAGTAATTTTCTTTAGTCGCCGAGTAGAGGTATATGCGTAACTAATTATTACAGTACATCCAGTTTATGGACAATAAATCACTGCGTAATGATAATTGCTCCGCGATATCTATTAATAGATCAAATGCTTATATAATCGGACATTTCCGGCACACCGTACACATCCTACTCTGCAATTAACCAATTTTATTACGTTCCTCGCGATTAATATTTCCTTAAAATTTTTTTCATTTACTTCTGCACTAAACAAACTTGCGAAAACGGATTTCCTTCAATCGTCTACGAACGATTGACGCAAATGTATTTGTATTTTTTGCGAATTCATTAAGATGCATGATCTATTTTTTAAAACCATTCTTTATTTATTGAAGTTCTCGATAAAATTAAAAAACGAGTTAATTATTGGCATTTTTAACATGGATAATTATTGTGGATTAGTATAATAAAAGAAAGGTTTAAAATACTACTTTATTCTAAAATTAGAGTTTTAATCTTATAGTCTGTGTAGACCCTAGCACGACATTAAAGGCATAAGAGTATCTCTTTTTTCTCAATAAAAGCACACAGTTACAGTCCATGTTTTATAGCCCATAGATCACCGCGTAACGATAATTACTGCACTATATCCTTTAATCGATCAGCTACGGTATAGCCGTCGCTTCCGCTGCGCGGCGTATATTTATTGCAATGCGCACCTCATCTTGCAACTAACAATTTTGTCCGGTCAATCCATTAATATTTTATGGATTTTATTGCTTCTCAAAAACCCATTGAATTATGATCAATTTTATATATATTTCAGAAATAAAGAAACAAAACAACTATTCTAAAATGCACGAAAGAATGTATAATATTCTTAAAAATCCACAAATTATACAAATTTTACACGCAAATTCTTCTACATTTCCATTCCTACGGTTTTTTTCAAACCTTTTTTAACCAGCGTAACACTAGGGAACGAAGAGAAATAAGTTTGTGTAGGTTCTAGGATGGACATGCACACATATCGCATGTTCAAACGCACAGTTCGATAGGTGAGATATTACCAAATTTATCAACATCGCTCATCCGCTTACGCCACTGTCATCGCCCTCCGCGAAAACGGACGCTGGCGAAAGCGAGGGCCCTTTAGAAAGTTACCCCGGTTGCCGCGGTTGTTTGATCAGAGAGCCGTACGAACGAGTCGTTAGCCGGTACGTGCCCTGATCGCATTTCCCTCCCTCCTGCCCGTTTCGATGCGTGTCTTCGCGCACGCATTCTCGTATACGTGCACACGCGTGCATCGTATGTACAGGCAAGAGAAAGAAGAAAAGAGAGAGAGAGAGAGGGAGAAAGGTAGGAGCACAGATCACCGTCCGGGCACCGGGTGCATCAGTCTATACTTATGGGCTAGGTGGTAGATATGGAGCGGTCGATAATGATCCAATATACTGGTACATCCTCGCGAAGTAATTACAATGATGAGCGAACCGCTACCATCGGGCGCCCGAGCGAGCTCCTTCGGAGGCTAGGCGTTGGATCAAGACCCGTCCTCCACCATCTCCCCGCGTCTTTCCCCCTGCCTTGCCCCACCTCATCATCGCGTCGACTTCTTGCTCCTTTCGCTGCTCTTCCTTGATCCTCTTCTCTTTACTCTCCTCTTCCTCACTCTGCTCTGTTCCTCCTCCTTCTTCTCCTTCATCTCCTTCTCTTCTTCTTCTTCTTCTTCTTATACTTCCATACAGCCGCCGGTCGCTACGGTGCATAGCACCGCAACAAGAGCAAACATCTCTTCGGGGTCGTCACGGGGCCACGGAGTCACGGTGGATGGATCTCTCTCGCTCCTCTCTCGATCCTCCGGAATTATCACGGGGGCCACCGCGAGGGTTCACTTGGCCGGAAGTGCGTCATCAGCGGAATACGTGCTCGATGAAACCATCCTACGAATCTCTAGGAGGATACACACCGAGAGTCGTAGCTCGGCCTCGAACTCCGGGGCCGGGGCCCTTATCTCGATGGAGCCGCCGAGCACACGGTGTTGGCGGATGATTAGCTTCGATTCGTTTGCGCTTGTATGCGACGGTGTTGTCATTGATCGATAGATCAGACGATCGTTGCGTTGGTCCGCGCGGATGGAATCGCCAATGAAGAATAATTGTATTATTGTATTAATACCGCGAGGAGGTACGATGGAAGCGATAGAAGGAGAAACGAAGTAAAAGATAGCTAGGAAGGAGAGATTAACTCGTGGTGGCTGAAGTTAATTGCGAAGCGATAATTGCGGACCATGTTTCATGCATATGCATGGGATCAGACTACTGTTCGACGAGAAATATAATTTATTCGATAGAACTTAACTTGGTTTTGACGGGAAAAGAGACGCTAGACGGTGATAAGTAATAATTAGTGATACCATCTGAAACATCTCGTTTATTTCAAGAAGCTTAAGGGATACCAAGCGATTATTTTTATTAAAAATTTTTATTATATCATACCTGGACACCTGTTTTTATGAATGCACCATACGGATATATAACATGTAATACGTTAATAGTTCTATTTTCTCCTCTCTGTAAATTATTTTACTTTATATTACATTTTACACGTAGAGCTTTAATACAGATGGAACGGGATAACAAAAAAGTATAGCGTTTTAACAAATAATGATGAAGATATGCGTGATGGACACTCGTAAAACCACCGTCGTCGGTCAACTCGAGCGCGAAGCATCCGCTCTGGCGTAAGTTCATTCATCGATTTTTTGCTGCGAAGAACCTGCTGCGAGCTAGATCGCTCGACTCACCGGGAGCTGAGTACAGGCGATACGAAGTGTCTGATTAACGTTGATTTTTTGCAAGTGCCGACCGTCCGACGCCTCGTCACAAGCCTCAGCCTCCCCGGTCTTCTTTCCGGTCGTTTCGATTACGATCGATACGGTTGTCGAACCGAGCCATCCTACCTCATTCTCCGCGATGTCACGCCCAAGTTTTTCATGCTGACCTTCTTCTCTGAGAATTTTCAGTATCCGAAAATCGTATTCCTGAAACGCGATCGATATCGTCATCTCAATTTGCCTGTATTAATTAGCGCTCGTTTTACAGCGACGGCAGAAAAAGGTTGCGCAGAAATGTTCTAATTTTAGAAATGTATGTTTCTGAAGTTACGTAAATGATGATCGATATATGTTTGCGTTGGAGAAAGGAAAGGTAAAGAAATGTGAAAAAAAATTATTTAAATATGTATAAATAGAAATTATAATATATACCAATTAAACAGTATATAGTTAAATGATATAACTAATTTGCTTGTGCTTCAACAATACTTACGTATCAAAGTTCTCCAGTCGTTAAACTCTCGGATGTACTGATGTTTTTAATATGTATCGCATCGTGAGCAAACCAGAGGCTTTCGTTCCTGGTCGAGCCTGTCATAATTTCCGTCCGCCAGGTCGGAGAGAACGGAGACGGTTGCGACGCCACTGTGAGCGCATCCGAGCAACAAGAGCACGCATAACGTAGATGCAACGCTCCGCAACACCGGATTGCCGAGGGCGCGCTCCTTCTCCGCAAGAACCGGAGGTGAAGGGGGCACATCGGAGACCACGAAGAGGGGCACCGGGGGACGGGGGGCACGGGGGAAGAGAGGTCGACCGGGATAAACATCTGAGCCCCGCCCGGCACCCGAGGCTGCACCTCTTGTTGCTCTTCTCTACCTCTTGCCTCTCCTCTGCCGCTTCTTCTTCTTCTTCTTCGTCGTCTTCTTCTGCCTCTTCTTCTTCGTCTCTCTTCTCGTCTTTTCCCGCACTTCCCTCTCTCCCCCACCCTCGACGACCGGCACGCCGGCATTATTAATCCTGGGTGCAGTTCGCGAGTGTCGATATGTAGCATTTCGCACGTCTCGCATTTTACGGCGTTACGCCTCTTTCTGGTTTCCTTAATTGTATTTCATTTCTAGAACTCAGTCGGCTTGAATCGAAACTCAACCGTGTTTCTCTTTCGACGACAGTTTATGACATTTGAGAATATACAGATAATAAAAATTTATCGTTTTACCGATTGACCTAGAGCTGTGGAATCCTCGGCATCTCGCGCGATGCAACTTTTTCCTACGTTCGTCGTCGAAGTATTAAAATTGTGGTATATCTATCCGACTCGATATTACTTCAGCATAGTAAAGAAAATGAATATCAGAGTGGCGAGAAGTTTCTTGACCTGGACACGTATCACGAATCTATTCGAAAACGATTTCGTTCGGAATGATTCCGAAAAATAAAGGATAAGGATAAGGAAACGACAAGGAAATGACAAAGACAAGCATAGGACCCAGGGTTATAATAGTACCCAGGGTACGTATTATGAATTTATTCGGAAATGATTCCGTTCGGAATGATAGTCACTTGTTCTATGCTTGTCTTTGTCGTTTCCATGTAGTTTTCCTATCTTTGTCCTGTGTTTTTTGGAATCATTCCGAACGGAATCATTTCCGAATAGATTTATAATATGTGCCCTGGAATTTCTTCATCTAGGGCTGCGTTCGAAAACATCACCCAAGGTCTCTCATGTATCATTTTATCCTTATTTAACATTCGGTGAATTTAACATGATGTTTTCGAACGCAACCTAGAATGCGAGTGTATCTGAGAAAGAATCATATAGAATCATTCATCGTTGCGTACGCTGTTGTTAGTTTCTACGTCATTCAGAGTCATGTGTGTGATAAGATAACATAGTGTCAGAGAGAGAGATAGACATCTGTGAGCAAACCCCTTCTTCTCGCACGCGAAACTTGACTTATCTATCTGACCTCGCTTCCGTTCGTTTTCATCTTTTTTCGAGCTGCATTCGACGAGCTTACTTTAGCAAAGCTCGCGAGAGAGGCGCGTCTACTCCGATCGCAAACTCCGATCTGGTCTACGTGTTCCGTTAATGCTGTAGCAGTAAGACGCACTTGACCAACGTTTTCAAGCGTAAAATGTGCATGTCCGTTTCGAAAATGCTACTTTGGAAATCAGATGTTCGTTTATCAGACGCTTTGAAGCCTGAAGAGCTCTCGTTGAAATGTTTCCAAACATCTTCTCGATTGATACATTTTCCAAGCGCACGTGATTCATTGATTATAAATACTTGTCACAGAATGCTATCGCGTTTTTTTAAGCAAGCATAGAAGAAATTGCAGCTCTGAAGATTCGTTGTCTATATTGTCCTTGGGACTTATCTCGCTGCGAGTGAAATTATCGCGGGGCTCCTCCGTGACGCACGTAGGCATTCTCACACTTTCGCTGCTCCGAAGATTTCAGTTCGTCCGTGTATTGAATAGTTTACGGCTTTTAAATAAGCGGCCCTCACTCGTTCCCAAACAATTTGCTCATACCGCAGATTGCTCGTAAATAAAGATAATCTATTCTACCCGGAAGATAAAAATCGTTCAGTCCTTGCCAGTGGGGGCCGCGGAACAGGGCAACTACCACCGACGGCTCGGCCACCTCCTGGTGCGAGCGAGAGGGACGCCACGATCAAGGGGGCCGAAGACGAGGGGGAAGAGAGGGAGGAGAGCAGCGAGAGGTGTTCCACCGAGTTGTTCGTTCCGCGGGTGAATGCTCCTCCAGTTATTCATTTTTACGTCGCTCATTGCTCGGATTTTACGAGGCAAAAATTATGAAATTGCACTTTGTGCACCGTGCGTGCCCCCTTCCTCTCACCTCTCGCTGGTTCACCACCATCCATGCGCTGCGCTCTTTCCTCGGCGATTATGCGTGTCGTAGTTCCATCATAAGCGATAAGCAGCGTCGATTTCCTCAAGGATTTTCGGCACGTTCAATATCGGATTCTCGTGGTGAACGCTCGACGAATCTGACTTTCGATTACAGCATAATTCAAACTAACAGTTTTTTATGCTTATTGTTGTCAAGACGTGCTTGCAATAATGGTCTTTTAATAAGTATAAATTCACCTCCCGCTGTGTTCGATTCATATTCGAACTTTCGCTCTCTGCTCGTCGCGACATTCTCCGGAATTAATTCCTAATTCCGTTCTCAACGCCGAGGTATCGCGGGTGGGATCACGTTTCTTCCTGAATTTCGTGACATAAATTCGCTCGTTAGGCAGGCCTTTAAATTTCCGCTGTTCCAGCGTCCGCGTCAAGTGCGTGTAAATTATTAATAGCAAAATTACCTTTTGAAAAAAAGGTAAAAAAAGCGCCAAGTACACGCGCAGTGTATGTAAAAAGTTATTATACAAAAAGACAAATAAAACCCAAGTGATACGTAATTGTCTTTGTACCTTAAAAAACCCAAGTAGTATCTTTCATTTTAAGAAATGCAACCCAAGTAGAACGTATCTATGTATATTTTACAAAAAAATGTTTGAAATCTTTAAATTGCGCCAAATATATATTACCTTGAAACTATACATTATCTTGAAAAATAGTTGTTGTACAACTACTTTTAAAAAATAAAACCCCCCGTGGTCTTGCCTGTGGTAGTATCTTTAATTTTTAAATAATAAAACCCAAGTATATATACATATATTGGAATTTTATAAGATTAAAAATTTTTCAATCTAACAAGAATTAAAGAGTTAACAGTACAAAATGAAAAAACCTTAATTAAAATATAAAAAAATTTTATGTAAAAAAACCTGGTGCTGCTAGATTGAATAAGAAAAACAATGAGAACAATTTATAAGTAGTAATACAGAATACAATTTATAAGCAGTAATACAGAATTTAATTTGAATATTATAATACATTAAGATTACAATAGCCTTTCGAAGTCTAGCAGCGTCCGGTGGAATATTAATGCCAAATTGCGCCGTAAATCGCGAATTTCGCGCGCCGAAAGGACGAGAACCGACGATATTCGTATTTCATCGACGTGATACTTCGTCTCTTCGTGACATCCATTCCGATGGAAAAACGACGTTGAACAACAGTGACATATTGTAAAAATGTAAAATGACACCATGTCATAACACTTTCCAACGTTTAATTAAACGTCATTTAGCATTTATATATTGTCCGTATCGGGTCAGTCAACTCTCGCGGTCCTTGTACGAATATAATATCGATAAGTCGTTCCACTGTATATCTCGCGAATAATCGGTAGAATCTTCCGCGTGACGAAGTCATCAACTGAATTATTTATCATAAATTACTTTGATCCTGTTTTTGCGATGAGCGTGGCCGATGATAAACAGCGAAGCATTTGGCGCAATATCTGCCGCGTAAGGAATCGTCTGGAGGATGACACGATGGAAATCTAAACGCCGTTCGTCGAAATTCTCGCCGCGGACGTCTTCTCGAGCAGATTTCTCTGTGTAGTTGGATATTTGCACGAGCTCATCGCGAGATCTCGGTATTTTTAAAGCGGCTGGATTGAAGCTGGCATGACTGACCGTTCCGCTTATATAATTTTTTTTGTCGACGCCTCCATTCGACACCTGCATCTTTCCTTGACCTTTCAAGTGCACGTTCATCCGTCTGACCTTTAGCACCGCTGATTCATCGGTATCTCGCGGCGTAACCTCGCGCGGTATAATCGTGCGTGTTCGTATTTATCATCTCGTTTATCGTATCGCGGCGGCCGACGATATTAATCGGCGCGAACACGGCCTTTCGACGATCCGAAAAACTCGGGAGCCTCTTTCATCTTAATTTACCGATCGCAGTCACGACGTCGGATATCGTTACTGTGTATCTCGCGAATTAAGTATGCGACGTTGGTTCGATAATTTTTAACACGTTATATTTACGATTGATGTTTAATTAATTTTGCTATAATCTCAGTCGTTTTGAAACGCGTTTGCAAGATGAAACTATTTCTCGCTTTTTTTTATTAGCATATATATAATGAAATTAATATATATATATATATATAACGGAATTAAATTGCTTCAGCGAATGAATTACCTTTGCAACAAAGTAAATAAGATCGCAACATTTAATACATCAAAGTATTTTCTTTATTGATATTATGATTGATAGAGAATATTATTTATTTTTTGAAATTCTTCTTTTAACTGCTCTAATTACAGCGTTCATGCACAAGAAGTTTTGAATAAGAAATATTGAGATTATGAAAACCAATGTCATACCCACTAGCCAGCTTTTAACGCAGATGATTATGCCCTGACGATATACTGTACCGATAGTTACGCTACTGCGGATAATTGCGCGAAATGAGTTAGAATTATCGATAATTATACGAACGACGGACGTATCGCGGACGAATCGTTGAAAATAGCAAATTTCATACCGTTCCTTTCAATTAACCGATCGAAAAACCGGGACAGGTGAGAGAGAATGATAAAGAGAGCATGTAGCTCGAGGAGATATCGATCGGTGCCTCGACGGTTTGTTGCCTCCGAGATTTCTTGCGTTCGAGAAAAGACGACTCGCGGAAGACGACAGACGTTGACGGATAAATCGGTCCGGGGCAGCAAATGAATTCTGAGCCTTTTCTCTATGTCCCGTACGATTCATTCGCGCTCATTAGAGAACGTCCGTCGTGCGTTCGCGTGTTCGTTGCCGGTGTACAATACATCATAATAAAAATTCCGCAAAGCTACCGCCCGTTTTTACGCCTCTCGCGGAGGCGCGCGTTGGCTCAGCCTCACTTATTCTATCCCTCTCTCACGGTCGCTTTTAAGGCAAATTAAATATAGCCTGGCAAATTACGCGCCGTGCCTTGCCGTAAATCAAACGGCTAATAAAGCTTCCCTCTCGACCGGACTGGGAAAAATCCGTCGGGGCCGTCGCCACGAGATGATTCCCGAAACGTTTCCTGAATTTGTCAGGTATTTCCAAGGCGACGAATCCGTTTCTTTTTACGACTGCGTTTGTCAAACTCTTAATTTTATAGCAGAATATCGAATCGGTCGATCGCAATATATTAGGGCCTCAACCTGTAAAATTTACGAGCACTTCTTCGGAACATAAGAGAACGCGCATCCTAATTTACATATTCTACTTTAGAGTATCAATGTTCTTCGGCTTTATGGTTTTTCGGAAATGTCTTTCCTAAGATAACGCGCACGCACTTATACATGCATGAACACGCGCTACGTTCTCTCTAATCGTCGATTTCGCATCGACTCATCAGCATCAGCAAGTTCGCCGATGCCGGCGCAACATTATGGCTCGGTTTGAAAAACACTAATGCATGATGCTCCTCGAGAGGGATCGCGGTGATCATCACGAGAGAGTGCAGAAAGGAGTGGCAGAAGAGAGGCGCGGTAGACAGCGCGCGCGAGAGAGGAGCCGGAGAAGGGGAGATTTTAGTGCCGGCCGGACGTTTCAATTAAATCGTCGAAATCATCATCGGGCACCGGTGCCGTCCACCTCGTTCGCCGACGTCATCGTCGTTCGCCCCGTTCGTCGCGGTACTCGTTTTGCTGACGAACGTAAATTTCTCCACTCAACGGGACCGTAACTTCTCCGCGTACACGCGCGCGCGGAGGCCATCGGGGTTCTCGTGCCGCACGCCAGAACGAGTCTATGAAATATGAGCACTTTTGATCCAGCATACCGTAATGAGAAAGGGGAATACCGCGAGTTGCTTTTTTTTCCCCATCGAGATCCCTCGGCGCTGCTTGCCGATGATGCCGCGGATGCTTGGCTCGGGATCACGATACTTTTCGATCGACTAGGCGTAACCGTTCTATCAGCGACTGTCAATGATCGTCACGGATCGTATACAAAACTAACGTTTATCCATCGCGGTAAAATATAATGATCGACGCGTATTTATTGCAGCGATGATATTTATAGCTTGATGCTGTGACAGGTTGATTTTGTTTTTACTACAGTGATATATATACATAAACGCTTCGGAGATCTCGGCGTTAGAAAATTGTTTATATATAAGATATTTTATTCTTTTACAAATCGGACCATATCATGTCATTCTTAATTTAATATATAGAGAAAATTCTTATGTGACATGATACGTATGTCACGTGAAACATGCGATAAACTTGATCGGGCGGTAGCCAGCAGCGAGAACTTATAGGAATATTATAAAGAGACGATACAGTCTACTAGAACTCGATCCGGCTCACGATATACCAAAAGGAACCTCGTTATCAACCGGTCCCATCTTATCAGGTCGGCGCAGCATCGCCGGTAAATCATCGGGGTCCTTGGCGGGGTACCTTTAATTACCGGGCGTGCACGAGAGGAAAAAAATATGAAGACGTAATACGTTATCCGGTTGCCTACCTCTCCCGGGTGCCTACCGGTAGATAGAGAGGCCGGTCCAGTTGATGCCGAGAGGCGTTGCTCATAAATAATGAACACGTATTCATGAACGCCACCGGTTACCTCGTCTCTGAGGATGAGCCACGGCCAAATGGAACCCGCGTTTAGCTAGTCCGCGTCTACGATTGGGAAAACCGCCGCTTCAGAAACTCGAAAACGCTTTCCGTCGTGGATACACGCCGTGAATACGGTATCCCGAGATTTATGCGGTGCGAAACGAGGCGCGTTCAAAGACGCGTTTCCTGTCGTTCATTCCCCGGGGAAAATGGATTTGAATAAGAGGCGTGGGTCGCTTTCCCCGCAGTATTAATTTGCTCCGACAAGTCGTGAAAATGACGCGTAATGCTACATACAAATTGATTATTCGATGCTCGCGAGACGGTTTTGACTATGAAATGTAACATCCTACCGTTTCTTACCGTGCAAATGAGCGGAAAGGAAGAGGAAACTAGAAATATGTGATACTAATGACCTTTTTTATCTTTTTAATCTAAATGTATAGGTTTCTTTATTGTATTTTAATAATATGAATACGAATTATAAAGAATCGCAAACGTACAACATTTTTATAATTTCCGAAGAAGTTGAAATCATATGTTGACAGCTCATGTAAAATCAGGTATTTAACCTCAGAATATATTTACGTAGTAAGTAATCATTTACAACTTTCATGCTCTTATCATGCTCTATATCATTATGGCCGGCCGGTCGCGAGATTTTTAATCGGCTGGACGGCATATCGCGAGAGCGCACTAATTAATTCCTACGAGTGGACTGATGAACGCCGGTCCAGCATACAAGGACGAGTCGTATCGATCCAGCCGAACGATTAATACATCCCGTTGCGCGCGCGCGCGGTGAGGTGCGGAGGAGGTCGACGGACCGTTTAATCGGCCGATAGTTCTTCGGGAAAGAAAATGGCCGAGGTGGTAATCGCTACCTGCGGAAGCCCGGCGATCGACGCCAGATAGGATACCAATATAATGCACCGTCCATCGGGACGTTTCGACGAGCGTTCGCTCCGTCGTTCGTTCTCTCGAATAATCTCGCGGAGCGGATATCTAAACGAGGAGCTCGAAGCGCAGCCTCCGGGCGGCGCGCACATACGGATATGTACGCACGTATAATAAACCCGACGTGTGTAGAGGTGGACGTGCTCTTTCTCTCCCGAGTGATATATATCGGACGCGATATATCGTCCTTGATGGTACACCTCGAAGCCGGGGCGAACTACTACTCGTTGCGCCGCCACGCACTCGCCGCGCGGCCGAAGCAGCGTCTCGCCCTCGCGAAACAATATGATGGTTAACGTAACAAGCTCTCATCTTGGCTCCGCACGTTAGGTATCCCACTGCGGCACAGGATTCTGAACATGTCCGGACACCTAAGGCGACGCTTCCAGAATAATCTCCGGGATAATACGTTCCTTGCTCCGACCGACGGTGTTATAGGATTCCCCTGGGGTGCCGTGTAATTATTGTTAACTTAGATGGATGAATAGGGTCTGACTTTTGAGTAGTAAAATTCAGAATGGCGAGAGAATTTCTATTAGAGCTATTTATCCGACTGTTAGCGTCCTGAGAAATTTATGAATGTTTTTACAGGATATTATGTCAATCGCTAGGAAATAAAACGAGCGCAGATGATGTAGCAATATTTCACGCGATACGTACGCTTAGAAGAGCTCAACGTAAAATATAATAAAAGTTAGCATATAGTTAATCCAAGCTCCGGTAGAGCTTTGATAAGATTGCAAGCTCAAAGAACTAATTGTAAGATAGAAAATGTATATGTTTCGCGTGATTTAACGCAATGCTATTTAAACGATTAGGCACTTTATTTTCGTGAAATGGTACGGAAAATATGTTAGCGATTGTCATTTATAAATGTATGATGAATTATTCTCTCTCTTTTGAGATGCACGTTTAATGAAAATCGCGAGAGGACATGGCAGAGTAGAACTGTTACGAAAACAGGATCGCGCTATTCGAGAGTCGGTCGATGATATTGTTTTACGAGCGAACCCCGAAGAACTATAGGATACAAGCAAACGAGATGTTCGCGTCTTGTTTCACCTTGACGTAGTGTCCACCTAGGCTGCTATACGAGCCTCGACCGATCACAGACGCGAAGGAAGACGTAGCATTGATAGCTGGACATTGAACGACGTGCTTGGAAGAAGCTTCGTGGGACAATCTATCGTCAAGTTCTACCAACGATCTCGGGAAGCGCCTGGAATTCAATGGCTGTTCTTCCGTTCTGTCTCGTAAGTGGATCCAAATATGGAACCCAAGCAGAGAGCATCCCGATTAACCATAATCGGTAGCCGAAGCACGCTAGAAAGACGGTGCGGCTGTCCCGATAATAATGTTAGCTAAATGTTTCCTCGCTGTAAATAAAGGGAAGTAATGGTCCGTTTCTTTTTCGTCTCGTCTTCGATTGCGGTTTCTGTTTTCAATCGTCGATCACTTCATTTCTTCTAAATCGTTAACTTCTCCCGCAGTGATTTCTCTGATTTATTTCGTGTCCCTAGTTTTATTCAGGAAATAGTATATGTCTCCTCGACTTGCACCGTTATTTATCTCGTTGGATATCTCATATTTGATTCCCAGTGCAGATTTTATTTATCGCCTTAACGTAAACGTTCCTTCGTGCGCCGCTTTTATCCTCGACGGTTATCATCGGGCTGTGCATCTCGCAAGAATCTTTTGAGACTCTTATCCTACCCCTTCCTCTCGTTTCCATACTCATCTCAGTCG
This sequence comes from Aphaenogaster ashmeadi, assembly GCA_003063805.1. Lineage (NCBI taxonomy): Eukaryota > Metazoa > Arthropoda > Insecta > Hymenoptera > Formicidae > Aphaenogaster > Aphaenogaster ashmeadi. The sequence continues at coordinate 83,529 of NJRQ01000173.1, read as the reverse complement.
CCATCGTTCTGCGATGCGAGAAAATCATCTCGAATTTTTCCCGGGCGGAATCACCGCGCCGACACTGATCGTCGCGACAGGTTACACCGGTAGCGGCCAAGTCGGCTCTCTTCCCGAGGACCCCGTTGATTCCTACTCCTGCGTTCCACCACTACCACCAACTACCACCACCGCCGCCGCTGCCGCCGTCGCCGCCGCTAGCATCACCACCTTCGTTCATCCACCACCATCTACTCCGGCTACCACCTCCTTCGCGGGGCACTCGCCATGTGACTGACTCCCCTTCTCCGTTGACGAGCGGTGGGCCTGCCTACCTGCCGCCCGTTGCCCCGCTCCCATTACGACGCGGACTCTCGCGGCAGGTGCACCAACCTAAGTGCCACTCCGCTTACTTGTGTGTGTGCCTACCAAGGCAGAGCAGTGTGTCCGGTGGTCAGGTTCTTCCCTCTCTTTCTCTCTTTTCTTTTCTTTCTCCCTCTCTTTTTCTTCTCTCTCTCTCTCTCTCTCCCTCTCTCTCTTTTTCTCTTCCTTTCCCCGTTGGCTATCTCTTCCACCGTCTTTTTTCCCCCTATCTATCCCCCTACCTGTGTGTCTCCGTCTCTCTCTTTCTTTCTCCCCCTACTGTCTCTGTTTATCCGTCTATCCTCTTCGACATCACCTCACGCAGCAGTGCCGTGTTGTAGTGTCGTGTCATCCCGCGGTACGTCAACGATCCTCCCGGACTGAAGGCAAGGATCGACCGGGTCGAGAGTACACTCTGCGATTACCGGGGCCGGTTCATCGCCGGTCTGTAGTAGGGTGAAGAAAGTGAACCCGCGATCACCGTGAAGGTGAAGGGAGTGATATTCCCGATGGAACGCCCGTTCTCTTGACACCGATAGTCGGAAGTTCGCGACGAACGGGTGATCTGTTGAAATACTCGGATGCGAAAAGTCTGGTGAATCTGTTCGACTCGATCAATAGGATATAAGATCTTATGTTGGTGAAACTTGTCGCGATGATAGAGGACAAGCCCGTCGTGATTGAGCTTGTTCATTAAGAACGAGTCGATGGACTGAAAATTTTGGTGTTGTACCGTATCAACAATTTTTAGTATTTGCATGAATAATGGCCTAATGGTTGCGCTTCGAGTGAAAAGGGCAAGAGAAAGAGTCGTCTGGTGATAGTTCGAGACTCGATTGTGATCCGTGGTGATCCGCGCGATCCTGAAGACAGCTATTATCCGACGAGTGGCAAGGTGCGCTGAGGAAGGGGACATTCGGTGAAGGTGTCAAACGTCGGCGGCACCTCATTGACATTTCCGTGACATTTAGTGCGCGATTCGAGTCGAGTGCCAGACACCTTTTCGTGTAACACGCGTGTCCCTCGCCGTTACACGACAGTGAAACCTCGGACGATTCGCGGGGAACGTGTTACCGTCATAGGAAAACGACGCGACGAGCGAGAGAAGACGTGCAGTCGGAAAGGAAGTGAAACGAGGGCCAGGCGAGTCGATGACGCGTCCTCCGTGCCTTATCAGCGGCGGAACCGGAGCGCGGTGACGGCGAAGACTCATCCAGAGACTTATCTGTCTCTCGGAATCCTTTAGTTGCATGTGTACGGCGTAGAATACAAAATAAGACGAGGCCTTGCAGAGGCTTGTCTCCGAACTTTGATCAAGCGAACAACGAAACGAGATCCTTCAGGTCGACGAGTCTACCTGGAACGCAAAGTTCTGTTGCGAAGCAACAGGTGGTTGTATCTGAAGATCGTCGAACGAGGTTCTCCTGCGACTTTCGACAGGTAGAACCGAAGATTTTTCACTCGGTTGAAGGTTGACGCTGGTAGCCAAACTGGACATTCTTACCGCCACGTCGGGAAGAACGGAGTGGAGATGTCCGCGGGTCGCTGAGAGAATGAGGGAGCTGGACACCGAGAGCCCTGTCGTCTGGCCGGCCTGGTGTTATACTGGTGAGTCGAATCGATCGATGGGAAAAATAACTGAATAAACGTCGCTAGCATTGTGTGACAATTTCTAATGAAAATACGTTCCGTGAAAAGCTCATATAAATTATTATACTGTCTGCCCGATCTACATTAATTAGATTTTTCTTTAAATTTGACTATATCTGCGATTAATCTCAGTTTATCGTCACTAGTCTTTAGTGATTCATTAGTCATCGATCATTCCGTTTAACATTCATCAGTTGAACATTCATCACTTTAACGACATTGTAATAACTTTTCCAAAGAAGGAAATCGTAACAACACGATTGTTTCCGATAGAATTATTTCCGTAGCGAATCAGCGATGTGTTCGTTGATTATTGTTGAACATTTTTTAAGTGTCATTTGACAGAACTTGGAATATTCTGTCGCGATGCGATCGAGATTGACACGCGAACGCGATGCGCTTTGCGCAAACATAGCCGTTATCAATTGCACCGGTAGCTAGTCGGCGAAATCATAACGAGCCGTAGTGTAACAGGATGCAAATCGCCATAGCGGTTTGAGGAAAGTTATGAAACACGCGGTCGCGAGCGTCACGCGGCAGCTTTGGAATTCGTACTCCATTACTTCATCGACATCTCGAATGACAGACGAAAAATAAACACGAGCCTGGATAAGAAAGCGCGAGTGCGTGTCATGGGAGTCTCGTAAATTACATAATACGAAAGCAATTAAAATTCCTGATAATCTAATCATGACTTCCCTTATGGCGAGACAATTAGTCTAATGATTGCGTTGATTAAACTCTTATGACGCATATCTAATTTACATAGTAGAAATATGTTTATGTTTTACCGCCTTGACTACATATATTTATCTCTGTATTAAGATTATATTTTTAAACAAGAGATAGGATATTATTCGCCAGTAAATATCAAACCACAGAAAAGATTTTTGTTTCGACTCAACTGGCCAGTTCTTAATTTAAATTAATATATCGCGAATCGCGACGTTTTTTCGACCATGGGTTTTGGTCTTTTCTAAAGAGAGTAGAATTAATTATAATGTAAAGAATTTGTTGCGAAAAATGCTCTAACATCATCGAATATTGCGATAAATATTACCACATGCCTCGGTGGTCGAACAGGCTACGACGCCCGCCCGGATTGTAGGGAGGTCCAGGTTCGAATCCTGGCTGAGGTAAAATTATTCGCAACAAATTCTTTACATTATAATTCTACTCTCTTTAGAAACTGTCTCTTATACACATCTAGATGTGTATAAGAGGGCTGTACCAAATGTTACTATTATTGTGGTTGTGGCAACCTTATCGTTTTTTCCGTGCATGGTCAAAAAAACGTCGCGATTCGCGATATATTAATTTAAATTAAGAACTGGCCAGTTGAGTCGAAACAAAAATCTCTTCTGTGGTGTGATTATATTTTTAATTTTAAAGGAAGGAAGTGTAGAAGAAATTACGATATCGATATGATGATTTCCAGAAACTGACTGATACTCGGTTAAAAATACGGCTAGAAACTGTTCTGTGTGTTCGTATGTTATGTTTGCTTTTAATTTCTCGGAAGTTACCCGCCGTGCGATATCTCTCCAATGTGTCAATAAACTCATTTCGAGCACTACGTAACCTGACTCTGCCACCGTCGAATCACGCAATTCCAGTGCTGTGAAGTTTTAAATACTTTGGTTTTAAATTAAACGAAGTTTTTTTTTAATATTGGTTGCATGCAAAATTAAGGTGGTTGCATATTGCTCTGTTATTATTTTTTATTAATTCTTTTAGAACTTAATATTAGTAATATTTATCGATATAACTTTTTTCGAGAATTAGGGACTTGCAACTTTGTATTTTTCCTTTATTTTTATTTAGCGGATATTATATAGCAGTTTTAAAATGAATTATTCATTTTAGCTTTATTTTCAGAGCTTTGACATCTTACGATTAAACTGTAAACAAGATAGTATCTATCTTGTTTAGCCTCTAATGGATTCCTCGCATACTTGTAATATAGCAAGGAGAAACACGCGAGAGGGGTCATAGGTTCCGTCGCGGAAAGTGGTTTTTTATCGTTCCTTATCAGGGCAGACTTCTTAATTCCTGAACTACGGTTGCCTACCTGCCGTATCGCTTGACGCCGCTCCTCGACATCGTTTTGCCACGCGGAGAATTCGTTCAGTTCCGTTAACGGGGAGACGAGCTTCGAGACACGGGAACGAATCGCGGAGGGTGTAATTATGGTGCTCGATCTTGACAATTAGGAACCCTTGGGAGCTGTCGGTAGCGGAATAGGGGCCACTTAGCTCCCGCAACTTCCAGCAGCTTTATCTCGTCCAATCGTCCCGCGTTATTCGTCGGTGTCTTCTAATTAAGGGATAACCCGCGGATTTTTTTCCTATTCGGGATCCGAGCTGGCGAAAATGTCGCCGCTAATTGTCAAGCGATCGATTTTCGAATCTCGATCCCCGGGACTGGGTATATATACATATATCGTCGTATTCTCGGTATCTCAATTTCCTACTTAACCCGGCTAACGTTGAGAAATCGATACATGATTCGATACTTACCACTCAGGAAGTTCGGCAAAAAATATCGAGCGTAATTAACTCCCGTATAGCTTGACTTGTGTTCTTGAAAACACACGATCCGTCGCGAATCATTCGGTTAAAACGCTATTTTTGCCAGTCAGGATATTAATAAGCTTTTTTGGCGCCGCGCATTATCTTGGGGCGATTGCACGCGGCTGCGCGCGTTTGTTAGCCGGTTGTTCGGCTCTCGGTTCGGAGTAGCGTGTCAAAACCGGCGTGATTTGGTGACAGAACCGATCCCGCGGAACGGATTTGTTACGGTATAAGTCGGAGTAATGGCGAGAGACGCTTTGCGGACGCGCCACTTCGGTCGCGACCGCTAATGCGATTACTGTTCTTTCGTAGTCACCAGGAAGCAAACATTGTTTCGCGTCGCCAAAACGAATCATCTAGCGTCGCCGCAGAAATCCATTTTCGGAATCTATGATTAGCGAAAGCCGTAATTATTACTCCGGAAAAATATTCCTAACCGTCGACCGTCCGTTTTCGTTTCGACTAAATTGACATCCCCGCACAATGGAAATGGAGGATTTTCTTTTCGCAGTATTAATCAATCATTTATTTGTCTTTTACTTAAGTAATTTATTTTACTCATCAATCATTCTAATCAATTCGTTTTTACGCGTATGATAGTACATCATAGCTAACATTATTTCTCGCCTTTGTGTATTTCTTTTTAGAAGCTATATTTGTTAGGTGTATAGAGTTTCTCACCTGTGTTCACGCCTTATCTCGAATTACGAAATGTAAAAAACGTTATCGGGAGTCTGACTATCCATTGATAAGATGATAATCGTTTAATCGAAAGAATACGTTGCGTATGAATAGCGGAGTCATGAACGATAGCGTACATATCCTCCTCGGTTTCTTAATCCTTATAGAATTTTCTCCGCGATTGCCCAAGACTCGTGGCTCCTGTAAAAGCATTTGCTTAGTTTGTCGAAACCGCGACGTATAGAAACCGCATGGAGACAGTTATAAATCATGATAACAATTATTAATGCCATGCGACTCTTCAATTATAACGATATTATCATCATTAAGTTAAGTAATCGTATCCTTGTTATCGCCGTTTATATTTCGATTACCTCAAACTAACAATCACTGTCATTATCTTCTAACGAGTATAATTAGCTCTTTCCGTCTCTCACTCCTGGACGCGACATATCATTTTTTATTTCGTCCGATAGGCCCCTTTTGAGAGAATCCATGAAAACCGTGTTCGACAGAACGGAGGGAACGTAATGTTCCTGGAATCTGGAACGTCTGGCACGCCGCGCCAGGTATGGCCTCGTCACTTTCGTGACTTATCGTCGTCCAGGTCTTCCCGACCAAATTTCCAGGAATCACGGCTCTCGCCAGCCATCTCTGGTTACCTTGTCCAAAGCGCCATATAGGAGATTCCCTGTCGGTGCGTCGAACAGTTGGAGGGATCACGCTCGCATGACTTTAGTCTCGACCTTCGCTTTCCATCGAGGAACACGCGACTTACCAACCCTCCGGTAGTCTCTTCGGCACGTCCTAGTCGTCGTTGTCGTTGTCGTACGGATTGCTATTGCCGGAGTTAAATATTGGCTGTCGCTCAAAATACAAACGCGATTATCGCGTGCTGCTGCCATCGACCAGTGACTTATTTATGGACCACAAAGCATCGGCTTCTGTCTCCGACTGTCGTTTCCTTGAGATTCTTTTTCCTCTGCCGACCCATCGGGACCCGCTCCCGGTAGATCCTGCGCATGATTACCGACGCTTTTTCGTTTTCATTGTTTCCGACAGCTAATAAAGCCTGCTACTCTAAAAGACAATGAGCTGCCTGTCCCCGGTGCATTAAATGCGTCGTGTATTTAATTTTACAGCTAGAGTCAAAGTTACGACATTGAAGTGAATGTAGTATAATTGTAATTACAATATAATTAATATAACAATGCAACATAATTAATATAATTACAATATAATTAATAATTGATTATATGTACATATATTATACGTAGAAGGAGCGCAATAATTTTTCAGCTTTATCACATGATTATTTGTTTTATCTTTTTTTGAAATTGGCAAAGATTGTTGGAAGTTTTTATCAACAGATATATGAAAACATATAAACATCCGAATCGATATATCTACGTACTCCAGCATTATTAAAACTACCGCTTGGCGTTATGCTACGGCACCAGAATGAGATCAAATAACAGATGTTTTCTATTTCAAGTAAAACTAGCGTATCCCTAAGATTATGACGAGAAAGCCGGAAGGGCCACAGAGAAAACGGCAGCAAAGAATTCGTTAAAATCGTCCCCCGCTGTTCAAGAGACTAATAGACGCGCCATTATGACGGAAGCGGGAACCGCCTCAAAATTGCACCGCGAGGGTTTCTAATCGCGTTTCCTCGAGACAAAGGGCATCAGCCGTGGAAGAGGATGTATCTAGAGAGGGACGAGGAAGTGGCGAAAGGGAGAGATGAGGGTGGGGAAGAAGGTGAAACAAAGAGAAAGGCATAGAAAGGACGAGGTGGGTGAGGGGAAACGTGAAAAAGTGGCAGACCGCGTCGAGCTCGCTCGAGGTGGGAACAAAAGCCACCTCTTCTTCTTGCTCGTCTTCTTCTTGCTTTTCTTCAACCGCCTCGTCCACGAAGCTTTCTTCCAAAGAGAGAGAGAGAGAGAGAGAGAGAGAGAGAGAGAGAGAGAGAGAGGGAGAAAGAGATAGAGAGACAGAAAAAGAGACGAGGGGGAAGGAAGAGAGAAAGAGGGAGAGGCATTTGGTCCCGCGCTACGTAGAAGGATCGCTCCGGGATAAACCATTGTGACTTCTTGCACGTATGAAAAACCACAAACCACTGACGTTATTTCGCGGCCGCGAACACGAAGGGCCTCTCTTCCCTTCTTGGCCGCGAAGCCCGAACCGCGTAGATAATACCCGGGAACCCTGGGCTCTCTCTGCTCTCTTGCTGGTTACGCTCGTCCACCTGGGCCCGCTCTGTCCTTTGGTTCGATTTCTTTTTTCGGCGGGACCGCAGAATCGCGCCTCGGAATGATGCTCTCGTTTGATCGACCATCTCGGTCGAATTGACCGCAACGGCGAGATCATTACGGTGTCATTTATCGACGGGTGCGTACGAGGTATCGATTTGATAAACAGCGAACTGCAATTCGCAATTGCCACAAAACCGAAGTAGAAAAAAGTGGAATGGTACTTAAAGTTGGGTACGACTACCAGCAGTTGTGTTAACATATGTATATGTAGCAAATACGTGTAGACGTTTTTTTTTAAGGAACAATGTTTTATTGATTCCAAATTATTAATAAAATATTGGCTCTTAATATTTATCTCTGTTTCTACAGAATATTAATGAAGAGTCAAGGTGCATTCAATAAATTAAATTTTATTGAAAATGCATTTTCACACGTAATCGGTAGTGTTTCGACGGAATTCATATCTATCTGTTGCGATCTTCTTCATGTCGATCGGCCGACCTCCGAATCGTCTTCTCGAAAGTAAATGGACGTGATCCGCGCCTCTTTTCCCTCCTCCTCCGATTCTCTTTCTCCTCCTCCACCACCGTCGCGACGACACGCGCGCGCCAACGAGTCCTCAGGCACCCTGTCGTTCCAACAGGTGACAGGGGGAGTCCTTAATCGCGTCATGACGTTTTCATATCGGGAATCGCGCGAGTCACGTCGCTTAATTGCCCGTGCGAATTATTGAATGCCGGAGCGCCGGCCGATTGCGCTCACGGCACGCGTTTATCTTTCGGGAAACACTTCGGCACACTCGTGAATCGGAAGAGAGAGAGCGGTGTCTACCTGACATTATTATTAACGCGCCAGGACGGAGTGAGGACGAGTGGCGGGTTTACTGTCGATAACGAGCCATCGAGGAGAAGACGAGTTCTCCATTCAGACCAGACTGGACGCCTCGAAAAATCTCAACCGACAAATGACAGATGGTCACGGCTCTCCACAACGGAGAGGAAAGGAATCTATCGCGAGGAAAGGGGCCTACAGATGAGAGGAGCCTGGAGCACAATAAACAATCCGGCGCGGGCATTATTCGCCTGGCTGTAAAAATATATGTAGGTCGACGTTGCGACGTCAGGACGATGACGATTAAGGAAGTCTAGCCCTTTCTATTAACGTTTATTTATTTAACCAACACGTTGTTTATTTGCGCACGCTTCCTTGACGCATATGGCAGTTATAATAATGTTGCATTATGTATGGAAATGGCATTTTCACTTTGCCATGTACGTTCATCGGTGTTCTTTGACAGGAACCTTTAACGTCCACGTGATATAATGAAATGTTATTTTTATATAATTTTATTGCATTATACATTTTATTAACGAGAAGTTTCAAAATTTGCAAACCGGTTGTTAAGAAAGGTTGTTAAGAAAGCGATGACAGATATTCTGTTTGCGTAAGAAATTTGCGATAAGCAAGCTAAAAATAGCAGATTTTGGCTTAATTCGCGAGATAAATAAAGCAGAATAATTGACAAAAGCGATGATTAGCGACAAGAATGCTCGTGAGTTAATATTAAGCGCGATATTATTCCAAGCGATTCCGAGATATCGGCCTCGATAATTTGAATAAAGATAGCTTCTACCTTTTGCCCGCATGGTACCATTTGCTCAGGTGACCTGTGAAAACAGGTGCCGCGAGAACGGTGTTCGAAAACGAGTTACGTGCGAAGTAATAGTCCATGCTGGATCGTCTCGGTTGCCGCGTTGTTGCAAGGTTTCGATTACCATTAAGATAGAGAGCTACTGCGCGAGCTTCTGCCTATTCCGATAAAGCATTTTCGTGCCAGTTCCCCTCTTAGTATTCTACAATTTATTTCAAACCGAATTTATTTCCTAACAGCTCGGATAAATCAATGTTAAAATATCGTAAGATGATTCTAATTACATATATGACAACGAGAAATTTTAGCAGCGCGCTTTTCGTAATTCTCAACGAAATATGAAATGACTCTCGCGATATACATTAAAATCATTGATCAAATGACGCAAAACATATGACATAAGAAGATGTTACCAATTAAACGACTCTTTCTCTTTAAGAATAATTAAAAGAAAATTCAAGACAATGAATCCAAGTTTGCGTGTAATCCCAACGGAAGGAATATGATTTGCGTGGAAAAGTTCTTGATTAAATTAGCTCCTATGCTCCCACACGCTGCCGATACATTCCGTCTATCTATGAAAATGCAAATGAGAGACTAGGGGATCTCTCGCGCGGATAACGTTTTTTGCGACCTGCTGTCGCCATTGATTTCCACAAGTGTAACGTTCCAATCGCGGCAGCAAATCTCGTTCGCGCGAATTATCCGGCGAGATCGCCGTTGATCAAAAGGTGATTTGAATAAGAATGTGTTTGGCGAAATTCTCCTGAATTTTGATTTGATTTGATCGTAAAGCTGTTCGGATCGTTATATCTCTTCACTTATGCATCTTGGTTATGAGTTATGAATGACATGGCAATTATACTCTGGATTTTTGAGAGAATAGGAGGAAAAATCGCAATTAAAAGATTATTTATCCTTCAGCTATGATTGTAAGGAATAATTTATTTCACTTTGAAATGAAAGTCTAATGATATCATCTTACATGCTAAAAGAATTTATTAATTTAACCGTAAAATAAATTTAAACTAATTTGAAATTTTATTTTAATTTCTGATGTATATTGATTAACAATACAGAACTATACGATTTTTGACGATACAAAGTTTGATTTATTTAAACCGAATCATGTGGAAAATATGATTAAGCCAAAGGTCTTGCTTTGTGTCGAGCCGTGCGATCGATGGTTTCGTGGCTTTGAGCATATTCAGACATCGTGTTGGCATGTCTGCCTACCAACTACGAAGCTTCTGGCATGGTATCGTTGGTGGCGTGTCGGTATGACGACCCAGACGAGACGTTGATGGAATATAAAGCATCGTCCTTCTTTGCAGCGAGTGCAACCAGATAAACTGGCGCAGATTATAATTCGCTACGCGTCGAGTGCATTTTTAAGTTCGTTCGCGTCAAGTTTAATCGGAATACACGTGTTTGGCTATGGGCATCAACCTTGCGAATTAATATTTTTGGGTATTACAGTATTTACAACATATTCTTATTTTAGATATCATTTTTATTATTATCAAATCAGAGATTCAAGATCGATATTTTATAATTATTGAATAGTATATTATTTTATGTAGTATTTAAAATATTTGGAATTTAACGAGGACAAAGAAGACAAATTAAAGTTATTTAAACAAGTGCTTTGTGAATTACTTTGAATTTCTTCTAATTTGAATTTTGAAATTTAATTTTGGCAGCAATCACTAATCGACAAAATGGATAAAACTTAATTTATTGCTAACATGTGAATCATGCTCTCTTTATTAAGTACTCATTGTTGCATCGCAGTCGGAATATTTCACATTATTAGCCATATACTATTGAGTTATATTTGATTAAAAGCCATATTGATCAGTCAATCGACTGACTTGGTGGAAATGCGATCGAATGGATGCAGAAGAATTTTAAACGGCGGACGCAACGCGAAAAGCAGAAACGAGACACGAAAGAACAGAAATGTAGAAGATCGGGAGAAGAGAGAAAAGGTATCTGGGTGTAAAATAGAGAAGGGAGAAGGACACTTAAGACTGGTCGTATTCCGAAGACGTCTCAGAATTCATATTTCTGCCTCCGTGAAACCTTCAATGAGAAACCGGAAAAGGGTAGAAAAAGCCTACGCTCTTTCATTGGCGCCACCTTACACGGCTGTCTCTTAATTTAAAACGCCGCCCCGCGAAAATATTCTACCCCACACCCGTGGAATATCCACCCCCCTTTTCGCCCTGTCCACCCGGTGCCTTCTCTCGTTATTGCACCGTCGACTATAGAAACGCCGTAAACACGTCGCGGCCGCCGGAGACGGGATAAAACGTCGGTTTTATGCGAAGGCGTTACCGGACGAGGGAGATTCTCCTCCGTGATAGAGACATGTTTTCAGGTATTACCCGGTCGTGGACAGGTACGGGCTCTTAGAGCGGCGTTACGAGCACCTTGGAACGCAAGCTCGCTCTTAATCGGGAGACACCGGGCCCTCTGAGACGCCCGGAGCTTCTTACCGGAGGACGGCATGTCCTCGCTTCGCCGGACTATTTTCGTACCCGCATGGTGAAAGCTGCTCGCGCGCCGATATAACGAGAAATGAAGTCGCTGGTATTGATGAAGGCTGTACTTAGCCACGTATCATTGCCGTTGCATGGAAAAAAAATCGAAAACGAGAGAAGGATTAAAAAAGAATCCTATAATCTACTTTATTTATTCTTTTGGAAATCGATTTTCTTTATCTTTTTATATCTTACACACGACTAGCGATCCGTATTATTTGACAATTTGCATTAATAAAACACGATTATAATTCAATTATAATCAAACATCGTGATAAACCGGTTAACGAGTCCGATTCAGCTGCAATCAACTTGTTATTGCCAATCATGTTCGTCGTTTATTTTTGTCGTATTATGTTTTTTATATTTTTACCTATTTTCACCATCTCCCTTCATCGCGATCTAATGTCACACAATTTCCCGTAGCCACTCCCGATAAGTAAAGTCAACCCGAGAACGATTCGCTTTCGAACGCTTTTCTGAAACCGGTCCGGAATGAGTTCTCCGCCTCTTCGGAGGAGACTCGGCCGTCCCTTTTAGCAACGTAATTGTTTTCGAGGGGAACAAACGCGTACCGCCTCTTCTGCGTGCACCCACACCAGAACGATACCTTTTGTTTCCGAGGCACCGATGAGCCGGGGTTCCCTTGGTCCATAGGAATCCGGAAGTCGGCGAAGTCACGTCGTTAATAAAGGCATGGTGAGCGTCACGATGGGTGCCACGGTTTCTCTTTAGCCAAGGATACGTGACATTTATGACGAAGAACGATATCGTAAAGACATACATTTTCAGGCCCCTAATATCTCTCGTTGTCTTTCTCTCTTTTTCTCTCTGCTTTTTTTCAGTTGGGCGCTTGGTACGACTCGGTAAACGTAAACATGACGCTTTTCGACTCCTTGTTTTTATTATTTCCAACATTATTATCTTTACCATTTCTTCGTCCTGTTTTTCATCTCTTTGCTTTTTTTATCTACTCAGGATCGGAGACGACAGTGTTCTTGCGCGATAAGTATTTAAGAATCCTCGTAGAGAAACATGTCTTTACCGAAATTAATTAATTTTCGAAAGACTTATTTTCTGATTAATCTATAAGTAATTGTTTCAACTTCAATTTTATTGAGTTTATTGCTTACTTAGATTGAAATCAAACAACATATAGATTCTGTATTTTTTATGACTGCGAACAATTTTCGGATTTTAGGTAAACTTCAGGTTATCTTACAATTTCAGATAGCGCCGCATCGGTTCTCCTTTTCAGTTTTCGTTTTTCTCTCATTCATATCACGGTTTACCTAGGTACGTGTACTCGCGCACGGTTTCGACCGCAGCGGAGAGTTTCCTCATCCCATCGCGATCGGCCGTAATGATCCGTGCGGTTTCCATTGGCGTGAAATATTCGACATTTACACACTCATTTCGTCCCTTCTCGATACGCGAGCGAGCAAGCGAGCGAGCAAGCGAGTGTACCCGCTGAGCGTTATTCCGTCGGCAAACGGGCCGTGACCTTAAACACTCGCGGAAATGGAGCGGACGGGGACCGAATTGAAATTCATGCAGGTCCCAATATTGTCTACAATGTTGGTCGTTACATTCTACTACATCGAATTGTTCTACTCCAGGAAATCACAGGGTACATTAATTATGTTCCTATATTATTTTATTCCCACATGATTCTTATTCCTTTGATATATAAAAAATAGGGCTAAAAGATATATTAAAATATAAAATACTAAAGATATCAAAATAAAATGGTTCCACGCGTTACAAATGCAGCGCAGTGTTACATGTAAGCTTGTTGATTTCATCCTTGCAGTCATAATCGAAGATCAGGTCAACGTTTTTTTTTCGAAAGGAATTTCGGTTGTTTTATCCCTGGATTCAAGCGCATCTTCTCACAGGCCGCTAGTTTTCTTCATGCTCCATCGTTGTCCTCTTTCGATTCGAGTGGACACGGGCCGGAGGTCAGTCGTTTGTAAAGTCGATGCGTAACCCGACCTGACTACAGGCACGTCCCGCAGGTCGTAGCCTGCTGTTTTTATCTGGCCGTATTTCAGGATGATTCCACGCTTAATGCTCCCTCGCCAACCCGCCTCGCCTCTTACGAGGCGATACCGCGGCCACGGTGACAACTTAACCCGGAGATTGTCCACGTATGGTGCCGTGGTTGTGGCTTTACGACCGTGTCGAACCGTCAACTTCGCGGGGATGCCTCATATATGCGCGTGTAACCCCAGAAAATCTTAACACTTCGCAACAATGTGTGTAATAACTCTCGCTATCACGATAAAAATAAGCGACGGCAGAATTAAGCGCGTCACTTCAGAAATAAGAACGGAAGATTACGATGCAAGCGATGAAAATAATATAACGTCTTCATTAAATATAATATATTTGAATATTATGCGTTACATATTTGCATGTATTAAACAATAAGCTGGCATATCACAGGCATAAATAAAAATTTCCTGCACGGAAAGAACGGTTTTGCTGAAATATCTAAAAGTTTGCTCAAATACAGATCTGAAAATAATTTTGTTAGACCATTGAAAGTAACTAAGTAGGACACTCAAGCATAACGATAACGCTGCAAAACGTTTTAATATTCTAGCAATTATTTTGAGCGTCCTACCTAATTACTTTTGATGGTCTAACAAAATTATTTTCAGATCTGTATCTGGCCAAATTTATAGATATTTCAACAAAACCATTCTTTCCGCGTGCGCTTAATATGTATCAGTGATTCCGTGAAAAACTTCGCGCCTCAAATCATAATTTAGCGTGCGGCAAAAGTGATAGGTCTTTACGCGGGAACGCACGTGAACCGTGAAGGACAGATTCTTTGGGCGTATATGGAGAGCCTAAACGCACGGCCGTGCTTATCGCTCGAGTTTATGATTCTGAAATACTGTTAAGTGCGCGTATACCGCGAACCCGTACCGGTTAACTCGCGGGAATTAGCAGACCATGTCTGCGCGCGAGGCCAGAATATTTCTTCAAAGAGGATTATTAGCTGCGCAACAGTCGAACGTACATTCTTAACGAACCTCGTGACAGTTTAACAGCACGGAGATATCCGATAATTTTATTAGCAACGTTATAAAATACGAACTTCCATAGATAATATTTCACGACTTACGTCACTTCCTTATTTATTTCAACCATAGGATCGAATTTTCCAGTGATTTAGTTTTATATAATCAGGCGCGACAACGATAAACTATCTCACCTCAGTTTATTTATGATAAATATCGGTCTACTTCTCCTTTGCCAGGAGGTCAATCCGTGAGAAATAACTTACGTCGCGTAACTTCTGAATTTATATGCGCGACGCTTGACAGATTCTATCAGGCCAGGCTGCGGAATACTGTTCGAGACAAGTCATGGTGCAACCAGATACCGGCTTTTGTAATGATCCGGACTAAATCATCGGCGGCGCGGTAATGGATTTCTGAGGAAGTGGCAGCCGATTATTACCGATTAGATTGATGTGGCGCGGTGTATCACGTCATTATCTAAATTATATTACGAGTCGAGTCGCGGCTGATTTTTCACCGGGGCTTGAGTTATAGCGAATCGAATTGGTTGACCTCGCATAGCGTGTATCGCGTTTTTGCGGTTTGTCGCGAGTATCGTCTACGGCTACGTGAATCCATTGCCCTTTTCCGCGGCGATTCAGTCGGCCGCGAACGAGACTTTATTACAGACAGAACGGGAATAATTTTCTTCTAGAACGTGGCGTGGCGCGTGTGTACACGTCAATACGTTTTCCGACGATAAGTGGATTCCTCGATCTGTCCACCGACCTTTGATCTCGTGCTCGGCGACGCGTGAACGAAAAGAAAGGCCGTACACGGCGTTACCTTAGCGGGCAACCTCTGGCACTTTTGCCATCTCGAATACCGGTCTTGCGACAAAAAGACTTCATTATATCGCCGAGCAGATTAATACGAGCCGTCGGCGTCGGCGTTGGCGAACCAGTCTGCCAAGCGTCGACAGAACAAATATCGGGTTAACTAATTAAATGGGTATTTAAACCATGTAAAGTAAAATTCTCTCTCTCTCTCTCTTTTTCTCTTGGGACGAGAGTGGGAGGAGGACGCATTAGCGATCGTCTTGGCGCTGCGCTATCTCGCAACGTACGATAAGATCGAGCGCGCGAGAGAGACGGATTGATTGCCATCAGCGCGATGTTAATATCGACGGGGTAATATGCTAATAGGTCACGGTATCACGACATTTTATTGTTAACGTTTAATGAGATCACTGATATCGATCATAAAGGTTACGCGGCAGATAGCGAAGGCTAAAATAATGTGGTGACCTTTATGATCGCGTATATGATACCGACATAATGGCCAACGGTGTATAGTACAATACTTTTTTTTTTGTGATCTAAAGTCGTTCCGTGTAAACTGAATTATCTATACGCCGCGATCGGCAGGCTCGTTTTATGCAACGCCGTTCCACCACGTGGAAGTTTATTGTTTCTCGAGTTTTTTCAGTAAAAATCAATTTCGTTATCTTCATATTTTCGCAATCACCGCGTTACTACATGCATAGTAGACATGCATTTTTTTCAATTTGAAACATAACGTTGTAAAAGGTGCTTTGGGACAACAGAAAACAATCTTTTTCCCTTGTCTATTTATAAAAGTCTTTAGTATTCTTCTCAATCTGAGAATGTCGATGATTGCAAATACTGGTGAGCTTTCCCTTCAAGAGGCGAGTCGTTTTCCGAATGGCTGTACCTCGTTGAGTCTAAATCAACTTAAATCATGCCTCGTACATTCGCATACGCAAATACTCGACGCCGTATCATCGCGTTTCGCGGCGGGGACCATCGTCATCGCGGCATCGCAAAGCATGCGCTTCCATAACAGTCCACGCAAATGGGTCTGGTCTGAATTGCGTTTAACGCGTGTTCGAGCGCAAGGTCGATCGTACACGCACGCAAGCACGCACGCACGCACGCACGCACGCACGCACGTACGACGAGATACAAAGTACCGGGTGTAGATATACGGCGAGCTTACTGCCTACGAGTGACTGCCCATCGAGTCGATGAAGCAACCTCGATGGAACCCTTCTGAACGGAGCCTCCGAGAGGTTGAGCCAAGGTGGCGGCCCCGGGGCGTCGGGTCACCCAGATTTCAATCTAGATACAGCATTCCACGGTTAATTAGTACTGGCTGACTGGCCGTGAGCTCCGTCATTGGGCCGAACTCCTGCTACGCGCGTCTACTCCGGCTATCCCCAGCGTCCATCGTGAATCACGCGCGAGCGTGTGCGTCGAGCCGGTCGCCGACCGGCTCGTGTGCACGCGTGCACGCGTGTAGGTATACGCGCGCGCCGCACGCCGGTAACGCCGAGGCGTATCCTATCTATGTGCGTGTACGCCGTTCGTTACGCGTAATGTCTCGCGTGTCTGTATTTGCACGGGCCGGTAGTCGAGCTCGACTCGTTGTCGGGCATGCGACCGGGCCCCGATACGTATCTGGCCAACTGGTTCGTTTCGCGGCACGTCGATAATTTGACGGCAAATATAAACGGCCTATATTTCGGCCGGTTTGCTCGGACCGATTTGGGCGATTAGACGGACTCGTTTTAGCCCGACACGCGTCCGTGTTTCGTAACGGAGGTATTTTATCGCCTAGCTCCCGAAACTTGACCTCAGATGTCGAGAATCAAGCTCGCAGCGATCTATTGTATTAAAATAATTGACTAAAAGTGAGAATACACGCGCGATGACTTATCAGATTTAGAGAGGAGGAAGATTCGGATAGAACATTAGCTAATCTTGCTGTCAAGATTTCCATTTGTATTTTTGTTTCTTGCAAAATTTACGACTCATTATCGTGCGTGGGCAATGTCTGAAAGTCATTCACTTGGATCGTTATCTCTACATTGTCATCATTTTTCCCATCAGCGAGGCACGCGTAATACTTGCGAAATTTATGGAGAGAACTTTCAGGCACGCGGTATAATTCCACAACGAAATGCGCCGCGACGGTAAAGACGCACAACGGTAAATTGCAGTGAGTCATCCGGAAAGCTAAATCGGTGCGGATCAAATTATTCCTGCATTGTCATAACTTTCCTCTCCTGCGAAACTCTCAGCAGAAATTCGTATACGATTGAGAGTCACGATTCCATCGAATAAAGAGATGATAAATCAAAGCACATGTTGAAAACAAAGTGAGAACTTGATTATGTCAGTATTATCGTCAATATTATATCATCAGTAGGTATTATTATTAGTATTTATATATCCTTGACCGTACATGAAATGTTCGATTTAGATTAGTATTAATATTAATGTAGGATTCTCTAGAATTTGTTCTTAATTTTAACGATAGATCTTCAATTAAACTAAAATCGATTTATTTTTATAGTAAGCATATCGAGGCAAGAATGACAAGAATGTCATTTACATGATTTTTCGGTAAAATTTTATGCGTTTACGTAACACACTCCATCGCACACAATTCTTCTGCAGTGACACATAAAATTTTACTGAAAAATTATGTAAGTAACATTCTTGTTATTCTTACCGCAATAAATCTGCAAAACTCGGGCGATATTTCTCGCTTGGAAGGCGAGAAAGACATATCGCGGCTGCGGAAGAAAGATAGAGCTCAGAGAGAGAAAAAACGAAGCTTGCGGCAGCCGTGTCGTGCGCCAGGAAGCGATCTCGAAAGGAGCGCGAAACCGAGAGACTTCGATCGATCGCACGACGTCTCGCGCGGGATGCAGAGAGATTTCTCACCGTCGCGTTTCTCCCTGTTTCACCTCCAGTGACACGACGGAGAGCAAGAGCGCGCGATCGCGCGCAAAAACGAAGATATACGCGCGACACGCGAGCACTCTCGCTCTTACCCGTAAACAGAAGGTTTCTTTACGCAAGTAATGAAAACACGGTATTTATATTCTTTCTTAATCTCGAAGGACGAAAATCTTTTTTTCTATTTACGTCGCACACTCGATGTCATTTAAGTTTTAATTGATTGTTGGATTGAAGTTAGCGCTTTTTATTACGTTATCGTAAATATGCGTTAAGTGGAAGGATCATCATCATCACTGAGATCGCAACCTGAACGTTAAGAACGGATAGATCATCGGTATTTTGAACGCAAGTTTTTCAATTGCTGTTCTCGTAGTCACGCGCGAACTTTCGCCTATTCGCGGGAGGAGGGAGGGTAATTACGCTTCCACCGCGATCAATTACAATTACGGACAAGCCAAAAATCGCCGACGTAAATCCATCCCTGCAAAACAATAATCCCATTCCCGGTATGGCGTAGCCGGAGACTCGGTCGATCTTCAGTGGGATCAAGATCTTAAGGACGCCCGGAGGTTGCCTTAAGGTCGAGGAAACAACGTGCAGGACAGACGGCAGCATCAGCAGCAACAGCAGCAGCGCACAGCAGGCTGCAGGAGCAATCTCCCGGACAATTAGCCCGCAGTTCGTGACGGGTACCTCCTCCTGGGTCCTCGCCCGATGCGCCTTTCTGCTTCTTCTTCTACTTCTTCAGCCGCCCCCTCGTCCTCCCACCTCGACTGACCAGGATTCCTCCTCTTTCTCGCTCGATTCGCTCCCTCCTCGTCGCGGCCTTTCCTCCACTTCTCGCGGCCTCGCCCTACCACCTTTCCTCTCTTGAGAAAGAGAAAGAGAGACACGAGGGAGATAAAGACGGAGAGAGAGAAAATAGGAACGAGAGAGGGACAAAGATCTGTGTGTCTCTTCTTCCCAGAGAGAGAGTCTCGGAGATCCTACACTCTACCTGCCGTTTATACCCTAATGACCTGGCAGGTGCGGCGCCGGCGTGCCCTCTTCGTACGGGGCCACCCGGTACGTGATGCATCCGAAAAGGTCCGTGAGATCAAAGCGCGTCTCGCCTTAACGCATCATTTTCGGAAAAGTTGACTTTGAGCAGCTGGTAAACGCATATCGTTCAGAGAGAAAGCGAGTCAAGTTCGTCGAGTTCAATAAAAGACTCGGAATATTTTTCGCAAGGAAAGAAAGCGCTAGTTTGAAATATCAAGAATATGAAAATTATTATTACGTATATTATTATATGAGATTATTGTTATAAGTATTATTATACATGTGACATTAGAGACTTATTTTAATAATATTGTATAATAATTACGATCGTTTCTTTGCAAGCAATGCAAATGATGATTGAGAAACCTGTCGCAGCTGATCGTTATTCTTTGAGAAAACACGTTCATCTCGGTTTCTTCGCATTTCTCTTCGAGTTTGTAACCGACAACGACAGCATGCAAGGATTTTCGCAATACTAATCAATGCGCCAACTGTTACTTTCGAGTCGACTGTGCATGCATTAACGCCGCACGTCGTTGCACAGCAGTTTTGTATTGCGACGACATAAAGACGAATGATGCATTCTGGACAGGGAATGCAAAAAAGTTTTTGGAACGAATAAAGTCTTAGAAGAGTGTTACAAAGAATAGCAATTGCGAATTTCCATGAATTAAGTTCGTTACTGCGTCGCGTAAAGAACGCGATTTTTTAAACGAAACATTAGATGTAATCTTAATTGGTTTTCGCGGCGGTCTATTCCAAATTGGGAATTACCTTCATCAATCGCAATGAAATATTTATCCGTGAATCGTCTTACTGACGTCATGCCTGGGAACCTACTACTGCGAAGATGTTCCTCTCGTTTTCAATCTTTCTGACGATTATCTGCGACGCTCTTCGTAAATGCATTCATCGCTTCTGCTTTTTGCTTTATTTATTTAAAGCACTGAATATTATAATCTGCGATGACTTGCACTTTCGAAGTTTATACTGCTATCTATAAGAGGGTTTTAGAAAACTTAAGTAGAGATACGATGAATGAGTAGTGAGGGATGAGCAGTAAATCTGATTAAAGTGAGAAACTCTCTTGAATCTCAACAAACGTAAAGTTGTCCCCGTCGCTCTGTGTGCCGTCTCGAAGACACTTCTCAGGCCGTGAAGTTCCTGCGGAATAATAACAAGGGAGGACAGCCATTTTTTCTTCTCGTGCAGTGGCTTCGCAGAAAAGCGCGTGACTGCTATGACAAATTGACACGGTACTCCCAACGGAGACACCGCTCGGTAGGATCGACGGCCCTCGATCACTCAGGATAATTAATTATCGGCCGGCCACCACCTCCTAGGAGATCGTGCTGATCGTGGCGCGCCTGGCAAAAGCCTGAAAGAGAGACGTGTGGCGTGGGCGAGGCGCGAACGATCCATTCATTATACGCCATCGGCGGTCTCTCGTCTCCTCTCCTGCCTGTCGTCTATTCCGCCTGTATCTCCCTTTCGTTATTGTCGCGCGCGCGCGAATATGGGACACGGTCTTTCATTATCGCGTGCGTAACAAATCGTTTGTCCCCCCGCGACCAACATTGGCGAGAGCTCGGATCTCGAGACAGCTCTGTTCGTACCGGCGCGTGTCCCTCGTTATGTTTCCGCGCGAGACTACAAGTCATCTGACAGGAACACTTACGAACGTGTTCGTAGGAACAAGTGCCAAATTAAGAGCAGAAAGAACGAGATTCAAATTGCGCTTTATTTTGTCACAATTGGATCAATAAGGCGTGCTACGTGCCTGGAAAGATTCCGGAGACGGAGATTGCTTCGTTAATACGGCCGGACAGTTAGTGATCGCCACGAGGTGATTAATTACGAAAGGCTCGCGACGTTACAGCGCCGAGAAGAAGTAGGGTTGTGCGCCAAGACGCGGGAGAGATCTAAGAGAGAGATGGATTAAGAAAACGTGGGAGGTGTGAACAACTCATTAATTATACCGCACGTAAGCTCGGTTACGTTCCATACTATTGTGCAATTTGAATGGTCTAATTACGCGTTAACTTCTTGCATCCGTACATTTCATCGTAATATTTTGAATAGCTATACTTATTCTGACTTTAGTGATTTTTATGTTAAATTATTTCTCTGCGTATGTACAATTTTTGGCGTTCGAAATAACTATCATTATATTTAGAATGACAACTTGTGTGCGATATTTAAGTGATAGGGCAAACCTCTAGCTTCGAGAGAAATATAGTTCCATCAATACGTTTTGAATGAATCCTACGGAGATGTAGTTGAAGATGACCATCGATCATTACGACGCACACGCAACACACCTCGAACGGCAGTCTCCAGTCATTTTCCACGGTGATCAAATCGATATTCTTAATTGATTTCATAATTCAACCTCCGCTGGCTACCTCATCACATCATCGGTGACAGGAAGATACGACGCGGGAACAACATAGTCGTTTTACGTGATAATTCACGGTCGTTTAAGAGCAGTTTATCAGCTGCGCGAACAGATGCTACGTGCTTTACCGCTTTTCGCTTCGCGAAAAGATATCGCACGACATGCTCACGTCGATAGCAGGAGACAACGCGATAAAACACGTGTTCACGGCGATTAGCTCTGCATTTCTATTGTTCCGCTGAACTTTGCTCTTTTGTTGTCAGTCAGCAAAATTTCTGAAAGGCTTTGCGCGACAAGTTTCACATACTTACATGCCTCGAATAAAACAGCGAGAGCTGTTTATCATTTCAGTCATGAAATTTGAAACGTATCTTTGTTAGAATCATTCTGCGAAAAACATTTTGGAGTTTTATAATGGGCAATGAAAGCAAAAATTAACTACGCCGCGAACGAAAATTCTTTAATTACATAATTATCTTCCTTCGAAGCAGCGCGAGAGTACTAATGACCAACGACACTCGTTTCCTTTATCGCGATCTCGTGAACCGCCGTGGTCGAAGGAATTCGGTTAGGGCAGATTAGTCCGGATGCAGGATTGTCGTTCCAGGATACGGGACCGATATTGCATCAGCGCGGTCGTGCGGCTCTCGGAACGAGACGTCAGATCGCAAAGACAAAGCCATCCATCCGAGCGGCCAGGAGGACGGGCGCATTCCATCGCCTTACGAGGCGTCGCACGCACACTGATACCGGGGCCTAACACGCACACGGGACCCACACACGTACACAACGCTGGGTTCGAACCTGGAAGCCTGCGGTTGCGTCTACGCTGTAAGGTCACATGACCTCTCTCGAGAAAGGAAAGAAACGGACGAGCTCGGGGTGCGCTCGGGGTCGTAGCTCAAACCTGCCCACCGGGCCCGAACAATCGTGGGCCCGAAAATGGGACTAACGATCATCCAAAGTGCTGGTAATGCTCCGCGGCGTACGTCGATCGCGCGCGTGCATGCGTGTGTGCTTGCGTGTGTGCTTGCGTGCGTGTCTCGGTTGGCCGAATTTCGGGCATCTCAAGGCGCCCGGCTGTAATTGGACTGAGAAAGAAGGAGCTAATCGTAGAGCTCGGTAATTCGTACGTTGTCGGATATTTTGACGGTGACTCGGAGCGATTCAATTATCTCGGAGCATTTCGGCCGCTTCGCGTCGACGTTGTCGAATTTATTCGTTCTTGGCCCGCGGCCCGGGTTCTGAAGTTCGCTAGGTGAATAGGTAAATCCGATGAGTCATGGAAATACGGAATGTGCACAGAAACGATGGAAGTATCTTTCACCTTTTATTTGAAATTGCGATAAAAAATTAGACTAATTATCTAAATTCTCTCTCTCTCTCTCTCTCTCTCTCTCTCTCTCTCTCTCTCTCTCTCTCTCTCTCTCTCTCTCTCTCTCTCTCAAGTTGCTTCTTCCGTATATAAGTTTTATCTCTTAAGTATCGTATACAAAGTTTTCTGTTGAATTAAAAATATACATACTATTTTCTAGTCATATTTTTATATTATCGATGTCTCGAAACGTAGAAGACATAAAGATTCGAATTTTAGTCTTCGTTTCCCTGTCTAATGCATTCTGATCACAAATACCGATGAAACGTGTTATCCACTGATCGAAGGTTTCTCAAGAGACGCTAGGTATATTAATTCTTCATATCATTTTACAAGATGATCTATGTGAGCGTGAAGTTATGAGAAAGGCGACACCCGTCTGCGTTCTCTATCTTGATCTTCTGGTTTGACACCTAAAAGAGAATATCGATGTCGATGTCGTCTTGCGGTGAACGTCTTCTCTTTTCACTCGTCTCGTTGATCCACTTCTTCACTCGCTCTTGCATCCAAGTCGATTCTTTTTTTCGATATTCCTCGAAGAAACGTCGTCTTAAGCGCGCGAAGGGCTGAGGAGATTGAAGGAGGAGGCCCACGTTCATTCGTAGACTCGTGGAAGATACCGACATCAGAGCGAGAAATCTCTTCCATGACCTGAACCGGTCCGCCTCGCGATCGTTCTATGCGGGTCAGCGGTTCTCAGCTTTAGAAGATGTGGAATGGGCCGAATAGAAAAAAAATCTATACATGCACAAGAATCGATTTTCTCTTTAAGAGCTGATTTTGCCAATATCAATATCTTTAACCAATTAAATATTTTCTTTTTAAATTAAAATTAATTAGAAATTAATTAATGTCGTTGTCTGAACAGTCATAAGTATGACAAATAGCTGTTATGACATAAGACAATTAGAAAGTAATATATTATTACTAAACTCTCCTGCATTTTCAGGATAAATTCTACCTATATCTATCTTTTTTTTTCGTATATATAAAATTTTGATTCTGTTTGCACGGAAATATTTCGTTTGCAATTCGCAGTAGGTGCATGATGCGATCCTTCTCTTTTGAAAGGCGCGAGATTAGTTACGGCGATATACCGCGCGGGGGTCAATACGATTCACCCCAGATCCTGCCAATAAGCCGCGGCTCGCTTGAAACTGAATCCTCGTATCGCGTAGACCGGAAGTCGTCGCGGATGAGCGCGATGCGATCGATCGGCAATGAAAGAGAGTCGGATTCGATAAATTAAATTACGAGCCGTATCAAGATCGTTAACGTACGATTCGTCGTGGAATTGAGGATCGATTGGAAACGCAGCAACACGAACACTACCGGTCTGTGTGTTTGTTCTTGCTATAAACAGCAGTTCACCGGCAGTTGCGAACTATAATACCCGACACAATGTAGACTAAATATGTCTAAAGACTTTTACATAATACGTTATGTAAGACGGTTACTTATAGAATAGGGGTTAGAGCCCACAGTCTACTGGGTGACTGGCACGGTAGCTACTTTCGACAATGTTGTTCTCATTCGGAGAAATAGCGAATCGCTACGTTATACGATATCCATACCGTATAATTATATTTGTTTACGCCATTATCCTTACAGAGCAATTAATATTAATTTATAGGATACTTAAATAACAAGATTTATAATATGTATCGGAATATGAAGTATTGAGAAGTACGTCGGGCTAAACTAAGCGGTTACATTCGATAAAATGGTCGTCGTAAAGCTAACGAATTTTATGTTTCCCAAAAGGGTTAATGCGCCTTAAGTGCGGACCGTTCTACACCAGTTGGCAACGTTTCGAACATTATCGTTTTACGATCGTTTTACGAAGTATCGCGGTTTCGCTTCTTTCGTATCGGTGAAGAAATACCCGCCGCGGCTGGCCTGAGTTTCGGATGTTTCGCTTATCATCGACCCCAAATAAGAATATTTGTGCATTTAATTCTCAAGTGATTCGCAAAGATTAAATCGATTCTTATATCTGCACGTGATATCTGTCTGTCCAAAGGTGCTTATGATTCGCGTGTCTTCAGAGACATTCATGGAGGAAATGTGATTCTTCGTAATGGGCGTTACCATAAGTTATTCTTCGTCATTCATATCCACGAATAAATAAACTGAGATAGTTTGAGTGTTTACTTAGAGCGGTTTAAATATACTGTCCGACCTACTTTATACCTATGCCAGATGTAATATTACGTCTACAAAAGCAAAGCTAGATATCTCTAAGGTAATGAAAAATTTTTATAGGCACACACAAATGAAATTATGAAATATTCATTCGTATAAAAAGCAGGTTATTTTATTTTATATTATAAAATATTACTATATTTTTAAATTATTTTGCTTTATTACAAAACATTGTAATCCTTTAAATATAAAAGTTATAACATTTTGTGCGATGACATTTGCAACAGAGTTGAAATAGCATAAAGTCCAAGTTCGAGAGTTGTTACGCTAAGTACTTATTTCATGTTTATGTGTCGACGCATTAAACTCAATTGATTTAGCTTCGTAGTTTACGGAGCAGAAATGTATATCATTAATAAATTGTAAATATAGCTCCGTCCGGCAAAAGCAGCCACAAAACATTCGTAAGGCTTACGTAAGCTATATTATATAATAGCGCAGCGTGGTATATCAGTAACTCTGATCCCCGCGGGCAAATAAAACGCGCGGACGTAGCGAATAACAAGCGAAAAGAAGAGAAACGTCACCGACCGGGCCACCGACGGATCACCTCACCGTATACCGGAATGCCGGTTCGTGTGCAGCCGTTTTGCCGTCGCTGTTAGATTGCACAACGCAATCTCCGGCCGTGGAATCGTCGTCACCTTCCTCGGTGACACGTCACCTCTGACTTTTGCACCGCGACGTGCCGCCTCGCGAGGAGCAGCATACGTGCTCGCGCGTATCTCAACGCGTTTCTCGAAACGGTCTAATCTGCACACTGCTGCGTATCTGTTAGCGGTGGGCACGTTCCTCTTCCACTGGAAATTTTTTCATCTAAAATGCACCGAGACGAAGAGATAGACCTCGTTACGTCTCCCCTTTCGACTCGCGGAAGCGTCGAGTCCGAAGAAAAGACGTTTATACGTTGGCACGTATGTACGCACGGTCGGTTACGTGTTTCTGCAGATAACAGAAATTTCAGCTATTAGTATAGTGAGAAAGATCGTGGCAAACTGTTTTTCATTTATCGCTGAGATCAGCTTCCATTGAGTACTTCTTTGCATAAATTGAAATTTTCCGTTTCTGGTTTTCTCATGAGATCTCCTTGGCTGTCAGGGCCAAGAGGTCTCGTCGACCAGACATCGACTGACATTATCAGTCAACTCTTAGTTTTCTTCGATTTAAAATTCCGACAACTGGAGCGCAGAGTGTATTTTTGTGTCTTTTGTGGCACTAAAATTGACTTAATTGATTCAAGATTGGTTTACAGACACCTTTGCCCGAAACCACTTTTACCGGAAAAGATTTTGTATTTGAATAACAGTAATTTTCATACACGCTGATAACGATCATCAAGCATACGCATTGTGATGTAAACTGACGCGACACAAGCTTTCACGTAGAATTATTCCTCGCGCGATTTCCTTATAAACGGATCAACTAGGCTTGACCTCTGGCCATAATTACGCGGAGGTCAAAGCTTTAATGGCTTGGCCTACGCAATTGTTCTCGAGAATGCAGCGTGCGTAAATAAGCAACGACTCGACCCTGACGCAGACAGCCTCTTGTTCGGTGACCATGCGTTTGGTCCAGCATGGTTCATAGACCAACGACCGTGACGCTCACTTAAACCTTGCCTGCACGTATTCCTCGATAGAACTCCGTGTTCTTTTTGTAAAATGCAAATCCTCGTACGAGAGACCGTGATGTGTGAACAGGATTGCGAAGAGCCTTGCAGAGTGCATTTTGGTGAGGACGCTCTTATTGGGAAAAATAAATATCTCATTTAATACAAATTCCTTTTTTCATGCAGTTATTACACAAACGATGATAAATGATTTAATAGTTTTGATGTTTCAATGTTTAAAAATATTTGATAGATGGATTTTAAATTACATTGTCATTAATATATTAGACAAATATGAATTAATATTTTTAATTTACGCCTTTCATTTCCATATTCATTTAGTAAGACATTCTATTCGCACTTGGGCTTTTTTTCTAATTCTTTAATATATAATTTTTATACTGCCATTAGTCGAGGCGGAATGTTTTTGCTGTCGTAATTTTTTCTGAAATTATTATGTAATTACATACTATTAGACGTGGCATTATTATAGTGCGTACAGATCGCCAATAGCTGCGTTTGAACGCCGCAATCATTGCGCATTGGTCGAATAATTCACAATTGAACACCGATCTCTATCTTATTCATGAACGCACGTCAAACTTTTATTTTTTATCGCCTTAGGCACGGGCGTCTCCCGCACTCCTTCGCCGTTTCTCAGACTTTTGTTTCGATTGATATCAGTTTTGCAAGAGCATCTGAATGTATTCACCTGTCTTCGTTAAAAGAAGACTGTTTAGTATTGCCTTTTTAATGTTATTCAGAGGTAGAGAGGTACACGGAGAAACATATCAGTATATTTTATAACTAAAAAATGTAAATTTGAAAGTAATCTCAGTCTATGTAATATATTTACAATGTGATGTGCTACTATATATATATTATTTTATTCAAAACCAACATATCTATACTTGGGAGAAGCATAGCTTTTATTTTAAGTCAGACGAAGTCGGATAAACTTTTAGATCTCTGTTTCAAAATGACTAATTTCTTTGAGTAATTAATTCTTTATTAGTTTGTTATTAATTTGTCATTTAATTTCACGTTATTATGCAGGTTTCATAATAATAATGATACCATTGCTAAACAAATTTTTTTATCAAACAAGGTCGGGAAAGATGCAAGTGAGAGAATGACATCGGGTGAATACATTGTGCATCGGGGAACAAGTAGGTGTGTGTGTATGTGTTTGAAGGGGGAGAAGATATCTTGTGCGGGAATTGTCGTAAATGTCTTCATCCGTAAGATATGAGGAACCGTGGGCGTCCGCAAGCGTACGGAACTTCACGTGGACATTGGCTTTCGGATACGTTAACTTCGTAGAAAGAGTGGGTGAAGGCGGCATAGAGACAATAGGGCATCCTGACTCGAGATACGTGAAGACGAAATTCGACGAAACGGTCGAGTTTCCTTGCAAAGTTCCTGAATGCGCGAAACAAGCCACTCCTCTCGAACATCGCGTTCGGATGTATCAATTTCCATAAAAGGAACAGAGCTGAGGACAAAGTGCACAAAGCGATAAGTTTCGACCTGCCGATTCTGAGCTAAATTGAGTTGGCGGGTAAAGAAACGAGAAAGAGACACGTCCAAATAGTGGTCTTGTCTTGCGAGTTGTAAACTTGCAATGTAAAATTATCTATACATGGATGGTTGTATGTCATTTTCCATATCTCGTGTTGGCTTTTGGTACGTGGTATCTTAACGTGCTTCGTTATCGCATGATGCGACGTTATTTCATTTGAATGAATTCTTCTAAGTTTGACATTTCGGCATTACGTTATCCAGCTACGTTCTATCGCGAAACGTGATTGCGTGTCGCGATACCGCTCACACAAATCGCGTAAATTTCTCGCGTACGATTCACCACGTCAGACAATCGGCTTTTCTCCGCGAGACACAGGCACATACGCTGGCCTGGCTGTCTCGCTTACCGCCTCCCAGTCGTATTCCCGAAGCGGTGAAATTCCAACGAGGGGTTCGGAGCTTAGAGTTCCACGTTGCGTGTTGGCGTTGCACGTGGGTTGGGCACCACGTTGAGCCCTCAGTACAATGATATATCCTGGGCCGCGTATACGGGAATAGGTCGAGACCCCGGTGTGTCAGAGGTGAAGCCGCACCCTGCATTGTGTCCTGCCCACGTGACCGTCGTGCAAGTCGTCATTCGTGTCAGCGTGAATCTGCTCCGTAGAGCCGAAACTTTCAATCTCAAAGCCGGAAAACGTATGTCGCGCGTATAATTATGATTTCATTATTATAATTGTCATATTCAGTAATAAGTCTCCCGGTCGAGCTTTTATTTTTTGTCGACTCATGCTACTATTTCACTGCGGGGATACAACTTTGATTAAGTTATACTATAATAATATATTGTTAGAAACGGGCCACGAGGAGTTCGAAAGGTGGCGTATACCTATCGATCAGTGACAAGATGCTAATTCGACCGAATCATAGATAAATATATTATTTGGTTTAACGGGGATACTAGCTTAATTATCACGGGTTATTGATTAATTCGATCACCGTGTCAGAAGCGAGCTACACCCTGCATTGTATCGCCCACGCAATTTCTCGTACTTGGCCTGGATAAATATATCGTTTCAAGTATCGCTGTTTGTAAAGGTCGCGACTTATGTTACTATTTTCCGTGCTATCTGTTGTTGCGCGGCTGTAAAGACGTATCATTAGTCACAAAGCAAAGTCAATCGCACGATTTTTCAAGTCGTTTCAGTTAGCTTCGTTTCTCTGCACACATAACCACCTGACGTTACAATGTATAAGAGGCTAAGAACCTCTTTGTGTTTTAATATCGACCTCATTGAATAAGGAGAGAGTGGATTCTTTTACTTTTCATTGTTTTTTTTCACAAGTTGCGTTATATAATTTTACTTGAGGCGAATTAAACGATCGCGACCGGATAATACAACTTCTATAAACGTTTTGTTTCGTAAAACGATCGGGAAATATACCTTTTTAACGTTTTGCGGGTGAAACTACGAACGTTATATTAACCAACTCGTATTATTTCTGTTTCAGGTAAGCAGAATGTTTTGCGTGGAGATACGAGAGACACGCTGAGCGCGGAGAGCACCGCTCGAGCGCTCGCTCTTCTCGTGGAAGTCGTGCCCAAGGTACATATACTCGCCACGATCCGATCGCAACGACGAAGTTCGGTGGTGTACGTCGATAGCCGTATTTCTGTCTCGAATTACTGCATTTGTCGGCCGCGTACCCCGAGGAATTCTCACACTTTGGTGCGCCTCGATCGCGAGGAAATCTAAAATGAAACCCCGTCCGTTGAAAGTGCATCAACGCCTAAAGACACGTAGGTTGAGAGATTTATAGAAGCGTTGACCTTTCGCGCTTTAACGTGACTGTTCCGCGTTTTTTTTTCTTCAACGAAGACCCCCTTGTACGTTTGCGCATAAAACGGCAAAATATACTCCACGATGATTAAACCGATGATCTATATGGATTAATAATTCAGTCGTGTACCGTGGCTTTCAAGAATATTATGCGGATTAGAGAGAAGGATAGAGAACATATAATTGCAGATAAGCGCCCGGTGAACTATAAACAAATAAAACTCCAAAAAGACGCGGAATCGAGGCGCATTAAATATGATCGGTAGCGTACGATAATCACCTAATTGTGAGGGATTCATGACTAAAGGATCGAGACGAATGATAAATTGCGCGAGGCGGCCGCTTTCAATCGCGTCCCTGTTATACAGTTGTTCCGTAACATTTGACATGTTTGGTCGCAACGCTAATTACCACATCTGCGACGTGAGCCAATTATGTCGAGCAATACGAGCCACGCCAACGTATCATTAATATCGCGTTTCAGTGCATTCCGTCGTTCACCGGTCTCGTTACGAGCCGCGAAGGGATCGACAACGAGATCGATCGGAGAGCCGCGGCACGTTCGTCCAGATCGTCAGAATTTATTGAAGCGCTAACCTTTCGTGTTTTCATCGTTCGACTCTCTATCTCACCCGCTCTTTCTCTCTTGCTATCTCTTCTCGACGGGTTCGATTCTCGTCACGAGACATGACGTTATTCTTTTATTTCTCTCTCTCTCTCTCTCTCTCTCTCATCCACCTCCCTCGTTCCGCATTGGGGACTCTTATCAAGACGGCAATTACTTCTAATAACTCGCGGAACAGTATCCCGGTTCGCGGAATCTGCGGCGATGGGTTCAACGCATCGGATTCGCGAGAAAGTTACACGATATGGTCCCGGAGAATAGCGCAGAGAATTTCATCAGACATGAATGCGAAAATAGACAGAACTGGCTGTTTAAAACGTTTTCACTTTTGTATTCGTACACAGCGAAGTACATAGAATTCTGTAAGGTCTTGGTTTCTGGTACTTCTTAAAACGTTAAAAAAGACGTCTTACTTCTGCAATTAAGTCCTCGACTTTAATTACTTGTGATAACAAGGTCGAGAGGAAACGGAGACGTCAGTGTCACCTTGTGCAACGACACCTCTCAGGATCACGATAAAGATGTAAATCTCCGTGTAAGCGAGAAGAAGTACGAGTGCAGCAGCGGCCGCTATTAATTCATGCATGCATTGTTACGTGTCAAGGCATGCGGTGTATCCGTCGGCAGATCATCGTGACGAGATAAGCGAGCGAAAATGTTCCTCCTCTCGATCGGTAGCTTCTTCTCGCAAAGAGTCACAGGGGACAAAGATAGTAGAAAACGCGAGTAGAGTTTGGTTGCACGATGAAGAGTCTTTTTCTCACTGGAAAGATCATCCACATCGGAAGAACGTAATAATTTCTTTAATTTTTGGTAAACCTGTTAGTTCTCCAAAAAGTACCAGCAAAGTTCTTCTAAAGTTCAAGAAATTTTGCCCTTTCACTGGGAAGATTTAAAAAATCCACGAGTTTTGACATATTGCTGAAATTCTCTGAATTTCTCCAATTTCAACATTGCGGCTAGAAGTGAAAATAATTTAATGCATTCTAATACGGACCTTACATGATCAATAATACTGATCAGTAATATTGAATCAGTAATATTGACAATATACATTAATATTTTTACAACCTGACGATATTTTTATACTATTTGACATTTATATGATCTTTTTACAACACTGACGCGTTCTCTTCACACAATCAGTATTATTGTCAAAATCCCTATCATACAGCGATACTGATGCTCGAGAATCAAAAAATTCGGATCACTGTCAATATCCTACATCAATCCATCAATATTAACTGCACACACGATCAATAATATTGTCAGTATTTGTTGATACTGACAGTATTATTGACCGTGTAAGGTCCCTATAAGCATTATATAACGCTTCCTTGTTAATAATAACAAATAATCGAATTCTGTTTATCTGCTCAACGAACACTTCGCCGATAAACGCGTCTCTTTTTCCTGCGACCTCTGATGCTCGCGTCCATGTCCTGGCAATAAATTCCACATCGTTGGACCTTGGAACGCGGTTAACGCGGCTCGATGCACCGATACAATGGACGAATCGGCAAATCTCTCGTTACGGCCGAGAGTTGTGCATACGAAGGCCGGCGATTTGTCGCGTAATGCGCGATATCAGCGATCTCGAGGTCGCGATCACCGTGACCGCCGCGTCAGACACGCGGTAACACATGTCTGCCTTCCATTGAGAATTTAATTGCTCGGGCTTTCATTTGCCTAATGCTGTCTGGAAGATTCTCCGCGAGTTTTTCTTGCGCGCATCGAGAAAGAATCCGCATTATATAACTGCCCCTCGTCTTTTCTGTCTCTTGCGTCGACCAACGATTTCTGTAAGCGATCTTGAGGACTTTTAAAAACTTGTGTATTTTACGTTAGATCTATTGCTGGTTTCGTTGACATTAAGTACGGTACGATGTATTTGAACGGAGTGCCGGCGCATTCCGATAGATATCAATTCTTGATATCAAAACGTGACCACGCTGGTAGATACTTGTATCTGATGAAGCGTCGTTGCTGTATCTATAATGAGACGACTTGCGTCATTGCAGTAATTAAAAATAATATTGATGATTGTATCGCGTTGAAATTTGCCGATTAACGGGTTTCTTATCAGGCATCCACTTCATAGCGTACATTCGATCGTTTGATTTCATTGGATGAGAGATTCGCGATAAGGAGTTTTCTTATGTAACTTGCGTGAACGACTTTGCTTAAGTTAAAACTATATTATTTTCGAAACTTGTATGATAAATTGATTTTCATTGCGTTTATCTCTTACATGAATAAGGTAGAGAAGATTAATTCCGTATCGTTTAAATAATCTATTACCGGTTGTCGTTTCTTTCGATTTAGCTCCTAATTACGAATTTACCGATGGACCCACCAATTCTTCTCCCGTACTCTCGTATTGTGAAAAAGGTGGAGGGCTCTCCACGTGTACGACGGACGGGTAAATGTGAGAGGTCGCTGGAATTCGAAAACTTATTGGCTAGCCACTCGCACTTAAGCTTTTATTTGTCCGACCCTTGTAATAGAAAACAAGCGCCGAGGCGATGGTTCTGATTTTCCTCGTCGTCGAGCGTTACCTGGGATCACGCACGGCCGAAGGCGCAGAAGTTCATTAGCGAAGTATAATCTGGCCTCTCGACACATTCCTCGCCCGCCGACCTTTGGACCTCTCTCCTCTCCTCGGGTCAGGGAGAATTTCGAGACCCAGCTCCAGGTAACTTTTGTACCGGGTGTATTCGAAATCTTACGAAAGAAACCAGTCTTTCCACTTTACTACGCGTGATTTATTTTACGAACCGACGCCCGTCTGATTTCGACACAGTAAATCGATTTAGTCGCTTCTGCAGTTATCTACACGCCCACGCGTTACAGGAGCACTCAGTTTGCAA
Source organism: Aphaenogaster ashmeadi (assembly GCA_003063805.1). NCBI lineage: Eukaryota > Metazoa > Arthropoda > Insecta > Hymenoptera > Formicidae > Aphaenogaster > Aphaenogaster ashmeadi. The sequence goes on along the minus strand of NJRQ01000173.1, from coordinate 49,562 downwards.
ATCTTTTTTTTGCATCGTATAGGCCTCGATTAATCAAACGTGAGTCCCGGGCGTGTGACAAGTATATTGACGAGAAGGCTATAAGGAATGTTATATGATAACGATCTTTTGAAAGTAATTTAACTCTCACCCGCTAATAAAAATCTTGTGTCTCTATTTAATTTGGAAATTAGAGAAACGATATTACATTTGTAGTATTTTATTTTGAAGAATCAATTTTCACACAGTTTTAAGAGATGCTAAAACGGCAGAAAAAAGAATTCATGCTTCGCAGTTTTACACGGAAAGAATGGTTATGCTGAAATATCTAAAAATTTGGCCAGATACAGATCTGAAAATAATTTTGTTGGGCCATCAAAATAATTATGTAGGACGTCCAAAATAGTTGCTGAAATATCTAAAAATTTGGCCAGATACAGATCGGAAAATAATTTTATTGGGCCATCAAAATAATTATGTAGGACGTCCAAAATAGTTGCTGAAATATCAAAACTTTTTGTACACTGAGAAAAAAAAGCTGTTGCTTCAATTAAAGTGGTATCACGGGGTGCCAAAAACATAAGTAGTTCATTCAATTGTATTATTATTAGACCCAATGTCTGCATTTTTAAACCAATAATTCAATCATTGTTTTAATAATCCAAATATTGGGTCTATTAATAATACAATTGAATGAACTACTTATGTTTTTGGCACCCCGTAATACCACTTTAATTGAAGCCACAGCTTTTTTTTCTCAGTGTAGCATTATCATAATGTTTGAGCGTCCCACGTAGTTACTTTTGATGGTCTAACAAAATTATTTTCAGATCTGTATCTGGCCAAGTTTTTAGATACTTCAGCAAAACCGTTCTTTCCGTGCATGAAGTTCTATAACACACAGCACTGTCGTTATCGGCGGTCAGCGCTTTTAAAACGCAATCACGAGATCTCGTCTTTGAGTTTTGCGCAGTTCAGCTAGCCGTCGAGAAGCCTAACGACCTCGGTGATACGATAAGTCGCTAATTTACGTTTGCCGACGATATGCCCTGTCGTGGGTGGCCCGTCGTTCTACGACGGCGCCGCGCACCGTACCTACATCCACCCGTTCGAGAAGCGAGCGGATGCGCGACATGCTCGCGATTAATTAGCTAGGCTACGATATCGCCGAACGAAACTGTAATCGGTGGGATCGGTCACGCTTTTCGGGATGTGGCCACGACGCGCGAGATTCTCTCCGACGAGAAGAGCGATGTCCGTTCGAAAAAAATACGTGGCACTTCACCCTACTTTCTCGTCTGGATTTGAGTCTCTCAAACACAAACAAACGTTTATGAAAATTACATCCTGGCAGGGAAACGATTAAAAAAAATTATCATAGTGTTACGTTAACGATTATAGATGAGCGTCTGATTTTTTTCGGATGAGTATATTTTTCTGTCGCACTGTTGTAACTAGATAATAAATGAAACATTTATTACGGCCGATCTAAAAGTCGCGAACGGGAATCGCAAAATCACAAAAGAAACCGGTATTCAATCGCCGTTACGTATTTTGTCTACGGCGTGCGGCGTATTATGGCTTCGTTAAGAGCCCCTTTAAGGCGATATCCCAACTCCTCGACGCTACGGGTAAAAATGCCGGGACGTGAAAGACACACGTTGTACCGTTCGGCTTTATTTATTCTCGCGCACGTAGATAAAGCTCTCGCAGGGCTGAGCTGGCGCGGCGCGATCGCTCGCGAAGCGGCGTCAATTGTGATCGGGCCGCGAACGCTGACGAAGCGAAATGTATACGACGCGAAATACGCGCGATCCGCGCGAGGTGGCCGCGAGTGTATGACCGTCGGGAGTTATCCAGGGTCACATAACCGTTTTCTGATGACACTCGGTGAGTAATACATCACTCGAAATGATGCGTGCTGACGAGCACACACGCGGCCAGCTTTGCCGCCGCTCTCTATATAAGGATCATCCACTCGCGCGTATCATTAACTTTGCAGAGGTCGCAGGTCCTTCGGCGACGTTCACCGACGTTCGAACGGCGGAGCGCGCAGCGTTTTCCCGTGTCAACTAGGAATTTATACGCGCAATATATCCAGCCTGTAATCAGCGATCGCGCGGATGCGAATTTATAACAAGGATGCAGGAAAAAAAGACGAGGAAGAATTCTCACATACGTAAAAAGCTTGGCTCTTTTATTAACAATAGGTTCATACATTTTCACGTATCCTGCGCGAGTGCGTAGGATTTTTCCATTCTAAGCAGAAATTGTATGCGCAATGTATCCTGCCTGAAATTAGCGGTTACAAGGATAACGATTTATCGTGCTCTTTTAACAAGGATAGGAAAAATTTTTCTACAGGCGAGGTATTCAAGGCCTCGTTGTTTAGTAGAGCTCGCGGATACCTCTCGCGTTCTACGGGAGGGAGAAAACGGGAGTTGGAGATGACGGAGAAGGACGCCGCGCCGGATAGAATCAGGTACGTGGGTCGGGCAGAGGCCAGGCTCAGACCGCGACGAGTCACCTGCGGTGTGACCGATGCGAGCCGTCAGCGAACGCGCTCGCTATCATCTCACCGAGTCCCTGGCCTTCTTCGTCATCGTGCCTAATGCTAACTGCTTGCCGGGACTCGGTAGCGTACAGTCCTCCGCAAAAGTCTCCGGCCTCTTGGACCATCGCTTCCAAGTTGAAATCATTTGAATTCAGTTGGTCATATGAAATCACATGAAATCGGATGAAATCAGTTGAGAAATCACTTGAAATCAGTTGAAATCAGTAATCATTTGTAATCTGTGGTACACCCAAAAGACAAGTGAATAACCCCTTGATCGCTTCATAAAACTGCAGGCTCTGTAATATCGAAGGACGATGCTTGAAAGATACGTAAATGGTATGTCAATGGACAATGCGTTTAAAAATGCATCGATTTATTCCGTAGCTACATCTTGTTTCGCAAAACCACTGGCGTTTCTTGTCGTGGAACTTGGCAATGAAGTGATTTAGAGTCTCAGATGCGGATGCGTTCGCGCGTTTCCTCAAGCTTTTTTCCTCGGTGATGTTATACGCGAAAGAATCGCCCGTGCTAATTGCCGTGCTCGTACGGCAGTAGTCAAGCTCGCTGCTATCCGCCGGCAACCTGTTGAGCCTCATTGTCGAGATGTTCCGTTCTTCCAGTCACCTGCGCCACGTGGCAATTAGCGGCATGTATGTACGGCTGAGAGAAGTAAAAATCCAACTGATGATGCTGCGAGAGCGCGTTAATTAACGGTCATAATCGCTCGCGATAGGGACGATTATCACCGCTAGATTCGCGCTTTCCGTCGCGTCGCGTAGCTAACTTTGACTCCGTAGCCTCTGCAAATCGATTGCATTTAACCGTTTATCCTTTGGCCTCATTACGACTTTCGACTCCTCCGTAGCATTTTCTCTCTGCGTTTGTCAAAACATTTCTTAGCGTGGAATAATGCGAATTTAATAGCCTCGTTATTTGTTACCTATCTATTTGTCAATAACTTCTTACGTTAATTCCCCGTATGTGCCTCGTTCATCCGCCATATGGCGAGATGCCATCTCCACGAGCGAAAATGGAAAGCGCGATAGGGAACTCGTTTATCGATGCCACGGCAAGTTATGCGCGAGGCTCGACCTTTGATCGAGTAAAGTACCCGCTTCCAGTCCGTCGCTTCTTTTCTTGTTCTTCTATCGTCACGCTCTGACCTTCTCGGTGACTTCGCAGGTGAGATAATCTAACACTAATCGCTCATTGCGCTCGTCGTTGTCTTGTGTTTCATCTGCGCGCGATCTGTCCTGTCTGCCTTTCAAAAACGTTTAATTGTTCGCATCTTCAGGATCGACTTTAATTGGTTCTCTGAAATAAATCCACGACACTATTTAAAAAATATATATATACATATTTTTTGTATTACTATCACCGATATATTATATATATATATCTTTCCACTTGCCATATTATTTCTGCATTCTTGCATTGTTGCATAATTTTTTTCCGAAATTCGAATCCTCGCGTAGGAGATACTTTTACATTTTATTTTGCACAACGTAGCGAGATTGGAAGCGGGACACGCAAAAGTTAGCGGCAGCGCGAGTTGTCGCAACCGAGATGACTCGTGGTCAGCACTCCGACCTTTGGTCGGCTTACGTACCCGACTTCTTCCTTCCTTCGTTTATCCTTCCTTCGTCCGCGCGTGCTTCCTTCTCTTTGCCTTCCTCCCACATCTTTCACGACCGACCCGACGACTCGTTCGCTCGCTCGCTCGCTCGCACGCGCGAGAGAGTCGTTCGCGCTAATCGCACCTCACGCACGAGGCGACGAGGTCACGGCGCTCTTTGTTTGTCATCCGCCCGCAACCTGCTTCGCTCTCTTGTTAAACGTACGTGTCCGGGAAGAAAAAAGACAGAGAGCTCCGCAGAAACGGTGCCAGGACGTACGAGTCGATGCAATGGAAGGTTTCCACCGCGTGTTCGACATGTAAATTCGATTTATCACGTGAGCATTCTCGTTGCGAGAGAAAAACTAAGAAATCTTCTTTGTACGTAAGAATATTTTAATTTTTTACATTTATATTAAAAAACATGTTTGTTTGTGAATTTCATTCGCATTATTTTTGAAAAAGAATCACAAAGGCTCGCATGAGATCCCGTGTGTGAAAATCATTCTAGTTGGTTCGTCATTCTAGTTGCTTCTTGGAGGTATCGATCTTCATGCGACGAGAGTTACACGCGAGTTACGTCCAACTTTTGTGATAAAATTGTAAAGAAAGAAGAAGAATATAAGAAAATCTAAAGAAAGAAAATATTTTTCAAGATTTGAGTAAAACAAATTTCCCTCTGAAGCAAATGAGTGACGATCGAAAGCGTGCGGGTGCGTTTTGGGAAATGCACGGCTCAGAGAGAACGCCGATCGAGGGACGGCGAATGAGGAACGTGGAACAAAGTTCACGACAACGGGGACGACGGCGGCGACGGTGAAGCTGAAGAGGTGTCCGAGAGGACTCGGTGGAATGACCCCGCGGATCGTATTGTAAGCGCGTACGTGTCCCTCGCGGAGGGTAACATATGCGTGATGGCCTGCGAAAGCTACGTCACGCAGGAACGCACCTCGACCCCCTCTCTCTTTCTCTTCTTTCTTCCTTCTGTCCCTCTTGCCCCTTTCTCGGTGTGTGCTCTCTTCTCGAGTCCCTCTGTCTTTCTTGCTCCCGTGGGGTACGGAGGTCACCGCTCGCCCGTTGCCACCGGCGGAACAAGCGGCGAACCGCAGGAAGAATATCTTCTTCTTGTACCCCGAGCCTCTGGGTCCTCGTCGGACGCTCCGGCTTCGGAGGAAACGCGAGAACCAGATAGAAATTCAGCGAATCGCGGGGAAGCATCAGCGATCTGGTCCTCTGTATACGTTTGATATTTTTTAACGGCTCGTATAGAAGAATTTCTTCGCGAACATAAAATTGAACGATATTAACTCTGAAGTAGTGATTTGCAGTGTTTTATAAATCGATATCTATTCCTTTTTAAACCGAATATGTATGAAATGTGAGGAAATAATGAGAATTTTAATTGTTTAGTTTAAAAAATTAAAAAAAGTCACGCGTAGATTTAATCCAAGTTGAGAATTACCGAATATCAAAATAGTATATTTTTCAAGCAACATATTATTCTACGTATGAATTAATGCTAGCGTATATCTATTTGTTATCTTCTCGATACAGTCCTTCGCGGCTGAGCGTAGCGTCGCGCAACCTGACCTGCTTGCAGGTGCGCGACCCTGACGGACGTACAGTGTCACCATCGCTGCGATGTCTTGGCGAGCGACCATAAAAGACCGTGCACCGCACGTCAAGGGAGACGAGAAGGGGGAGAACGTATAGGCGAATCGTAAAAACAGAAGATAAAAGGTGCAGTGTAATACGTGCGCGTACGTAACTCTCCGTGGAAATCGCGTTGAAAATTTTCTGGTTGTGAAGTAAGCGTTTGCACGCGCCGACAAATGGAACTGACGTATCCTCAGAGAGTTACTAAAGGAAACACGCCTTTCACTGTTCCATAATATAATTTGAGCGAAATGTAATTTGAGCATGCTTACAAAATAGGAAATTAATACGCGGAAATCTAAGACCCATTACTGTTCGAGCGGATTTCCTCCGGGAGAAGTGGAAGGAAAAAGAGAGAGAAATGACAGGAAGGCGTAGGATGACGAGAGAAGCTGATTGTGAGAGGGACGGACCTATAAATCACGCTGAGGCGTAGTACACGCGAAAAACCACAGCTAGACACGAGGATGAAGAAGAGTCTGAAAAGCGGCGTGTGCGGATCCTCTCTTCGTTGCACGCAGAGCGAATGCCCCGACAAATACAATGGCAGCTAATTAGTTGCAGGAATGCGTCGGCGCGCAGGCATCGCGTTCCTACGTAAAGTCGAACACGCGGTGACTCCTAATAAGACGCAATCGTATCGACGTCACGCGACCTTCGAGCCGTGCCATGGCGAGTCCAGCTATTGCCGTCTCTCGGCCGTTGCTGGTGCCGCTGCTACTTACGTTGCTGGCTATAAATCGCTACGTCCTCCCGCTTCACCCGCGAGCCACGTCGGCTAATAAACGCTTGCGCCTCACGTGAACGCTATTGTGTTTCGCGAGAGACCTCCCACTTGAAACAGCTGTTTCGTCCATTCTCCGCACGACCAAGGTTACGCATCGAAGGGACAAAGACGTGGTTTCACTAGGAGCCGCGGCCGTTATCGATCGACAGGCTCGACGAACGAGAGGAAGAGTTCACACCTATACGCCACGATAGAAGGAGCCTATCCTTTACGATCCTTATATGTATCTGACCCCATCTCTCGCAATTCTTAATATCTCCGCTGTGCTTAAGACCCCCGCACAATCAAAAATATAAGGAACAACGAACAGATATTAGCGATTGGGATGTGGAAGAAGGAAGAAGGAAGATTCTTCCTTCTTCCTTCTTCCACATCCCAATCGCTAATATCTGTTCCTTATATTTTTGATTGTGCGGAGGTCTTTAAGACGCGTATACGTGCATTGTATAGGGACTGTCTCTTATACACATCTAGATGTGTATAAGAGACAGATTTCCAGATCTGTATTTGGCCAAATTTTTAGATACTTCAGCAAAACCGTTCTTTCCGTGTACGACGCATTTTAAAGATACTCTATTTTATTTTCTCAACTAGGCCAACTGGATAATTGATTATTTTATTTTTGGGAAGTTTTTTTTAGGGAGCATGATATGGAATATACGATCATTTTTTAGAGGGTATGCGATATTATCATTTTCTTATGGTACAATACGGAGAATAGAAGATATTTGCTCCGAGAGTTTTTGACTAATGAATAGTTACTTGCTTTGAAGTGACTGCAACTTAAGTTATCTCGTCGTGTAACCGGTCCTGCTAGTCATAACTTTCAGCGAATTTAGAAAAGTTACGATCCAGCAGAGGGGCAATAATAGTCGTTAGTGATCGTATTAGCGGTGCATCGCCATGATAGTTCTGGTCTTTGAGCCATCACTCGCGACCTTTAAAAGCCGTTGAAGTCAATTACAATTATCTACTATTAGCAGTAAACTAGTCGACAATAAATCGTTGCGGTAAACCAATGATAATTAATGACGACGGTAACGGACAATATGTATGTCACGTATGTTACGTTCTTGTATCGCATGGTTTTCAGAAGAAGATAGCTATTATTTCATCTGAAATAATTTTACATTACGGCGCTTTGTTATGAACCATAAATTTTCGTAAAATTAGATAAATTATTAATCTACTTTGGGGAAGTGTTTGCACGGTGATGTTACTACAATGTTTAGCTTCTTTAATCAAGAGATTGCAAGTACACGGAAAGAAGTTTTGCTGAAGTATCTAAAAATTTAGTCAGATACAGATCAGAAAATAATTATATTGGACCATCGAAAATAATTGTGTAGGACTCAAGCTGTTTGCTAGGATGTCAACATTTTTTGCAGCATTGTCATTATGCTTGAGCGTCCTACATAATTATTTTGGATGATCCAACATAATTATTTTCAGATCTGTATCTGGCTAAATTTTTAGATACCTCAGCAAAACCGTTCTTTCCGTGTATTTACTTACGATAATTTTGATTACAAAATTGAGTGACTATTCAGAGTTACGATATGTTTCCGTTGAACGCACAATATACATTTCATTAGCGGCAGAATTGAAAAATCAAAGCATTTTTTTACTTCGCAAGAGAGATGAGATCACTCGCAGCACTATTGAAATCGCTTGACTCAGCAAGATTGCCAGGATCCCGGAGATGATTCGCGCGTGGCGGAAAAATAGAATCATCCTTCATTCAGCACCTCAGGTCGCGGGAGAAAAGTCGGGCGTATGAAAAAGCAGAGGACAAAAAGGAACGACGAGATCCCTTGCTGCGGTAGTTTGTAATGACGGGCTGCGCGCCGCACGACGCGTAGAGCCGGGTTTGATCGTTCATTAAGCGTCGGGCCGACCCCGGATGCGGACGTACGACGTGCGTACGTGCGTACACCTCACGCATACGCATACGGCGACTCGCTCGCTTCGCTCCGGCGAAGTGAATGTGACTAGCTAGCTCGGCCAGCCTTGCCGAGGCCGGGTGCAAGCGGAAGAAACGACGCGTATGCGCCCGCATCCGGCTTCCAGCGGGCCGATCGAAAAGTCGTGGGACCCGATCTATCGTTGTAATAAAAGAACCGGTGATAAAAGGAAAAGAGCGTGAAGGGGAAAGTTGAACAGCGCTGACTCTGTCACGTGTAGCGGATGCAGTACGTCGTGCTAAATTCTTTAATCTGAGATATTATCCGTGCAACGGAGATTAACGCAACGTTTTTCGCAAATAGCGATTTTTACAACATATGATTTAATATGTCGTTACACAATAGAGCAATTTCGCGCCCATTAGATCTTATCGATCGCTGTAGTTTAGCATGCTGTCATCAGCCAGTTTTTCCGTTCGTATTTCGAGTTCTCCGTATCGAACGCGTTAATTCACACGTGTTGACACGTATGAGAACTCGCGCTGATGGATCTTTAGGTCATTCGTCAAACAATGCGTCGCGCGGAAGAGTCGCATTGTCGTTTTCCGCCGTTTCCGGAAATGGATGTTGGATCGATCCGCATATCGCGCGACGCGTTACGCAACTTTCCCGGTCCGCTTCTGATCTCGCTCGTGGGATCGTGGAAAAATTCCCAGCTCGGTGAAATTTCTTAAAGTCTTAACGCGGGAATAATTAACAGCGACCCGGCGAAGAGGCCCACCGGCTTTATTCCCGTCGCGGCACTTCGTACGCGACCTCGAGGGTCAATTCGTTTTAGTCGCGGTCGCGCTGGATAATTTATGACTATGCTGTACGCGATTACTATGAGTTCCTGGTGTCCCATCTCGATGTCTTCCGATGGCTTTCTTTCGCGCGGAAACCTGTCTCGCCCGGGAACGAAATAGTTAACCAGGCAGCTTCGCTAAAACTGGTAAATTACACGCGTGTCTCGAGACTACGCGATATATCGGATGAAATCTCAGAGGCGAGCTACTGTTTTTCTGAGGCAAGGCAGCGGGTTGTTATCGCTTTCTCTCCCACGCACGTTTTCCACGTTATACTTTCTATTTTCTGCCAATTGTGCGTTGCGTTGGGTTAAAAATATTGACGTGCCGGATAGAGGGATGTTTTGAATTCAGTCTATTTTTTAGCCTGTGAATCGATCTACCGTTTTGTCACTGAGACATCGAAATGTGCAGGCCTCGCACTTTCGTTGCATCGAACGCAACCTCGAAGCGCGTATTTCATGGAGCGGGTGCTGTTGCGGGAGATACGTGCGCTGCACGTTAGTTCGTTTTAACACGTCGTTACGATATTTCACACTCGGACCTTGCGTGGTTCTCAGTATTCACCGTAGGTATTTTGCTGCTGTTAGCCTCCCTCGTTCGCAAGCAATGAAGTCTTCTGACGAACTTTTCAGAGCGTATTATTTATTGCAAATTGCTCAGTAAAACTCTTAGATAATAGATACGGTGCAATACATTTAGAAATATACTTATTGCTGCTGATTTCTGAAAAACAAAACAAAAAAAGTATTGATTCGAGCCCTTTTCAAAACAAATTCTTACTTTCTCGCATTTGAAAATTTATGCTTAATTAACGGTCTGATTCGTATTTTTGCAAAAAATGCTCATTGTTAACTTTATAATATTTTTTATAAGATATTTATATTTTCTTCTGAAACAAAATCGTGCGACATGAAAATGCGTTCTTCTACACGGAAAGAACGATTTTGCTGAAGTATCAAAAAATTTAGTCAGATACAGATCAGAAAATAATTATATTGGACTATCCAAAATAATTATATAGGACGCTCAACCTGTTTGCTAGGATGTCAAAACTTTTTGCAGCATTGTCATTATGCTTGAGCGTCCTACATAATTATTTTGGATGATCCAACATAATTATTTTCAGATCTGTATCTGCACACGGAGAAAATTTTATATTAAAAATTACTATGTATGGCAGTAGCCGTGGACCATGCTGGAATTATAAAAATTTTTACTATGTTTTCACAAAAGAGTTTAATAATTATTAATATAATAACATAGTAAAAATTTTTATAATTCCAGCAATGGTCCACGGCTACTGCCATACATAGTAATTTTTAATATAAAATTTTCACATGGCTAAATTTTTAGATACTTCAGCAAAACCGTTCTTTCCATGTATGTGTCTCTTAGTTTGAGTTTTAACTAATTCGGCAAGTGCAGTTGCAAATTATTTTTATGACAATGTAAATGTCATCATACCAAAGTTAGACAAGAACACACGGACGATCTTTAAACAATGACTCCCTGCCTTGGAAGTTCCTGAAGTGTCGTTACGATGTTTGTCGTACGTGCTGTCGAAGCGCTACTGCCAACATAAAACTCGTTAAAAAACGTGAGAAAATGTGAAGAAAAAAATCTTGTTACGCAGAACGCAGTGATTATGGAATCGTTTGTCAAGAGATAAATATTGAAACAATGCGTGTTCAATATACAACTCCTTATTCCTATTAAACAGAAACTTATATTCGAGGAATTCGAGATTCATGTTTCCCAGTTCGTCATGATTTCAACAAGTTTATTAAGTGGTAATTGCGCTTTTCATCAACATATATTTTATATTCCCTCCGCTTTATACTGGATAATTAATAGGATACTAAAGTCCAACAGTTCACAAATCATTGATCCGACGATGTCATGGAGATTCATTTAAAACTAATTAAGTTATATTCCGAAAATCTCTTATCGAACGCGTTTAACGTACCGTTCTACCGTTCTCGTTAGCGGCTAATTCGTCACGAAACGATGTCGCGTACAATGTTGCCCGCATACTTTCCAATTTTATAACTATTTGGACGTCGTTTATAGCGAGGTGCGTCGAAAACATCTCTGAACGCCTCACCTCTCAGAGGACGATGGTTTTCCTACTAGCAAACAGTGCCTAATGGAATTTTTATGGGCAGCTGTAAATATTTTAACTTGAAATAATGAAGACATTTGGCAGTGAGTGTCATAGAAGTGGCTTTTACGATCGCTACCCTCGGCCTGTATTCCGCTCAACGCCGCGGAGCCGCTTCCACAACCGGATTGTAGGATATAGCCCGATAGCAGCCGAGCGGAGCCAGTCGGAGGTGCTAACTCCACGCATTATAAAAATGATCGCAGTCTCCGTTTGCGTACTTCCGATGCCGTTGGTTTTACTGCGGGGACATTTGTGTGGGAACGATTAACACTTGTTCTCCGTCATTGTGGACACTTCGGTAGTATCCGGACAAAAATCTGACAAGCGAATCAGTTAACTGCAAGTTTCTTACACTTCGGTACACTATGGAAGATGGGGAAAGTTATTAATCATCTGAGAAATATTTGCTGCGGAATAATTATTGACTGACGAATTGTCACGTTTAAATGTAATCGCACGCGAGAGAGATTCGTCGTAATGAAAATAAAAATCGTGCGAAGAGCTACGAAACACGAAGCTCTCGTATCTCTTCCGGCACCGTTGTTGACACCGTTGCTGGCACCGTCGCTGCATTAATCGCGGCCGATCGTATCGGCCGGTAAATTCGGCGGTGCGGACGAGTTACTGCCTCCATAAAATTCCAGGCGTTTAACGATGACAAGAATTTATTGGATATGTTAGGTAGTCGCGGTGGACAGTGACCCCCTCGATTCTCCCGTCGGTCCTCTTCTCCGGTCTTTGCGCTGCTTTTCGGTCGCTTCTCGCCGGTAGATACGCGTCTCCGATCAAGACAGAAGATAATGGCGCCAGGACGGAGCCATTTATTGAGCGTAAATCTCCCGTGCCAGTGGCTAGCGCCGCCACTGTGTGTAATCGCGTCCTATACGATTATCCCTCTCTTTCTCTTAACGTATTTCATTCTAAATTCTCTGTGTCGAAAGACGCCGTTTACACGGCGCGACGTTACGAAGGCTTTACGACGCGAAGCACGAGGACCGCCGTCTCGTTACGAAACTCGAGCCATCTCGAAGGGACGAATGCGGTTGAAATATGGCGAATTTATCTTCTCGTCCGAATTTGGAGTTGAGTGTGTTCTGGCAGGGTCGTCGCTCGATCGTTTAAAAATCTCTTAATGGCTTTTTAAAGTCGCCATCGCGTCCTTGTGTCTTAGAGTTATGCGGCTTAATCTTTCGTATAACCCGATAAGATCGAGCGGGATAAGGGATACATTAAGGACGAAGATCCAGAAACTTGCGCTCTTAATACTTTTTAGAAGCGGACCGAAATCTGATATATCCCCTCGTGTTTCGTTTTCAGGTGAGGTGTCGGGCGAGAACGTGTCCGCGGGCGCGGGACCACGTGGTGGCGACCGTGGAGAGGCGGCGGATTTAGGTACGCACACGGAAAACAACGACGGGGCCACCCTGGCAGCGAACACAGCGGTCGACGCCAGGGGGGGAAGCCCTCAGGGCGCCCACCTGTCCGGTGCGGCAACCCCCAGACCTCCGCGGGGTAGGAGGCGACAGAACCAGAATGGTCTCGACACTACCCAAGTAAGTAGAACCGTCCTCTTTATAATTACAACGTAATTATTATATCTTATGTTTATACTTCGAAGTACTTGCTCCTTCGCTTCTGATTTACCCGCTTTCGAAAAAGTCCACGACGGAATTGAATTTTGACACGGCACACGAAACTTCTACGCACGTACGCAAACACGACGTCCGCCTTACTGTATTGACGTAGCGTGACTGAACGTCGTCCAGGATTTTTATTTATTCTTTTTTTCTTTCCTTTTTCTTTCGCTGAGAAGGACGCGGAGTTGCCGCGAGGACGCGAGATTTGTCGTACAAATTTTTCGAGAGAGACCCGCTTGGCTTCTTCCGTGAAGTGGAGTGTTTGAGCGTTCGCGTACCACTTCGGGACACGTGCGCTAGTCTCAGGAGATATCCTCGACGAGAGTCCATCGCTCTTGTAGCTCGTGCGGTAGCTCGTACACGTGTACACGGAGAGTCCCGTTCAAAGCCAACCGTGCAGCAACTATGTCAACCGCGTCGAAAGCCGCAGTGTCATCCCGCCGTTGACATCCGTCGACCCGCAGGACGCTTCTGTAAATGACTTGACCAAAAAAAAGAAAAGAAAAAAAGGAGATGGCTTTGATGGCTGCTTAGCAATGCTTAGAGCTGCGATAGTAAAAAGTTGATCATCATCGGTAAAAAGAATAGCCGGTCCATGACGCGCAAGAATTTCTCGTGTGGCTTAGGTCCGCAGGCTATATGAATAGAAGAATAGTAGCAACTTGAGAAATTAATCCTCCGTGTACAACGAGCTTTATCCTGACTTATTAACTTTCAGCATCGGAAATCCACTGGAGTCAAATCGAGAGTCGATGAAGAAGTAGAAGAAGATTAGTCTTTCTCGTTTATTGTTAGATTTATTCAGAGAAAAAAATGGGGATTTGGGATATGCGGTGATGAAGAATATTGTAGTACGAAAAAACGTCATGTATTTTATATAATTCAATTGTTTTTACTGCGAGATAGTCTCTTTTTTTTGTAACACTGTGAAGGAAGAGAACTCCAAGACTTCGTTTGATCACAAAATATTTACGCCTGAAAACTGATATTAATTATTTATTTGTAACGGCTTGTATTATTATCTTATTCAACGACGTATGTTTTACGCAGCCACTGCGATCGAGTGAAGATTAATTACCTTGAAGGAGAACGATCGGTTTAATTTCGAGGTTCTCTTGCTACCTCGCGCAGCTGTCCCGCCTTCGCGTATTTTCTCTATCGAGACCTGGTCGCGCGTATCGGTCGCGCCGAGCCTATTCGAAATGTAGGTATATATACGGGATCGTGCTCGCGCCGTGAGCCTGAAGCGGTCCCTTGTCAGGAAGAGGTCTGGAGGCGAGAAAGAGATTTACCGTGGCCTCTGCTGCGGTCTCCGGGCTGCGCTCTCGGGTACCCTATTCTACGCCAATCGATACTCTCGTTCTTCTTGGTGTCACGGCGCGCTCTCTCGCCGCGCCGAACGAAGAGGAGTCAACTCTTACGCCACGCGTTGCCTTCATTACCATATCTCAGATGCAATCTGTTCCCGGGAATTAATGCACCCGGATATTTCCTGCCGCCACGGATCTCGCCCGAGCGAGAAACGTATCGTGCGCGCCAGCTGCCGATAAGCGTTCCTCACGGTCGAAGGCGTGGTCCATCTTTGATATCTGTCCCGCGAGGGCCGGAACAGTTTTTATGTATACGAATGAAGCTCGTTTATTAATGCTAAATAGTCACGCTGGCAATAAATCGAGCGAATATGATAATCAGTGATATAATAAATATGGTCTCCTTATCATAGAATAAGAATCTGAAATAATAACCGTGATCGATAACTATCTGCTTTATTATTCAGCGTTATGTTGTTTCATTATTTTTTATTATTTGTAAATAACATTTGTTGCATATGTAACTAACCATACGGGAAGTAATCATTTGTGCTATTTTTTTGGATCGGGCATCAAAAGTCAATTATTACGTATTCTAAATGCATATTTTCAAACATAGTAAAACAATCTTTTTAGTTCCAAGTGTAGAACGATGTCCAATGTGAGCGTTTTTTTTTTTAAGACGCATTGTTTCCGTGCTGTGGCCTTCAATATTCAAACATGAAGCACAGCGGTAGTAAAGATAGTAAAATTATCGTTACCGTGGATAAGATGAAATGAGCAATCCGCAGACGTACCGATGGCAACTTTACGCGAGGACACTTAACAGTTTCAAATTTTATTAACTCCGCTTGTCGTTCAAGGTACATACGCAAACGAAACGATTGTTCCAGAATTTAAAATTTGTATAGAAAAAAAATTTGTATATAGAATATTAATAAAAATTAAAGCGGGATATTTTTTATGAAAGGTAATAGAATGTTTTTGTGAACATATCTTAAATAATATTGACATTATAATAAAAAATTATGTCGATTAAATTTTTTAAGTGAGCGCACTTAATAGAAAAAAGCTTGCACATGAAAGTATTAATTTGTCCGTTCTAGCGTTAAATGAAATAATGTTAAACGTCACTTTTATCGCACCCGCCGCTCCCGCTTACTAATTAATACTTCCGTTTATACTCGTTCTTTTTATTGCCGGCTAATTGCTCCGCATTCTCCTCCTTGTTATTGCATCCGGTTGCGCGCGGTGAGGTCTCGTTTAAAAAAAGGCAATCCTATCACGTTGCAGGTTAAAACAGAACGACTCACGCCTGACAACAACTCGACGTCGTCGAGGAGCGTGACGCCTTCTTCGTCGAGTCACCCGGGGACGCCGCCAAATGCTACGCCCTTGGGGGGGCCTGAGGGTCCACCGCCACCCCATCATCTCAAGCACATGGAACAGATGATGGGGCGAAACTATAGTGATTTCATGAGAAGTCTCGCCGCCAAGTACAACAACGCCAACCCTAACGAGTACGTTCATCTCATTTTATCTATCACTTTTGATTACTCGCGATTATAATTCCTATAAATAGGCCGTGGGGTTAACATAACGGAAAAATACACATTACAATATTAACATAACTTTTTTTTAAAATAAAAAAAGTACATTAACATGCCAATTAAAAATTGACGTGCAGATACCGCTTATTCATTACTGTCGTATTGAACCTGTGTCATAAAATTTGTCTTAATGTCTCATATGATTAAGGAAAGAAGATTTTGCAAACGTCTTTGAATATTTTCGTCGACGCGTGACATGCGAGTATATTGACTTTCGTCAATTGACGAACGCTGCGAGACGTTGTAAAAGAATTAAGACTTGAAGGCAGCAAATAGATGATTCGTGTGATTAAGATTCGTAAGACGCGGAGAGTACTCGAGAGACTTAACGTACTCTCGCATGAAACCGGTTGTCGCGTCGTACGTTGACTTTTAACTTTGTACCTTCTGGCAGTCGGTTGGAAACAGATCAGATGACTACTTAATTGCTCAGTTAAGTGCTGAACATAGATTCTAGCAATGTGATCTTTGGTATTTGAAGAAGAAGGTCTTTAATTCACTGCGTGTCTATTTGCGTCTTGTTAAATTTAATCGATATCTTGATGATCTGCTGAATCTGAAAATAGAAGAGGAACGTGTCTATCTTCTCGCTTGAGGTCGAGTCACTTTTAGATATTAGAAATCATAATTTTCTAATAATATCACATTTATATCTTTATTACGCATTTCCTGCATTTAATGAAAGATAAGAGAAATATTCTTGAGCCTGAAAAGTTTGAAATGTCTACGTACGACAGTGATAGTAGTATATTTACTGAATATTCTTTTTACATAATAGGTAACGATCAAGGACAATTGATCATTTCAGTTACTTTAGCACGCCAAGAAACGGTTACCCTCCGGGTTTAGACCCGAGGTTTCCGGCCTTCAAGACCGCTGCGACGCCGTTCGTTGGTCTGATGGCGCCGTTAGGGGCTCCACAACCATCGAGTGTCCCGACAACCTCACCGCTCTCCAACAAAGATCCGAAGGAGCAGAAGCAGGATAGCCTCTTCGGTAACCCCGTGTTTCCGCCTATGATCGATATGTCGTCCACCCAGGCTCTTTTGCACATGGTGCGAACTGCCAACGCGGCTCAAAGCGCTGCAGAACTGGAAACATATCTCAAAGGCAAGTAGGAAATGCATTACATTTCTGAATAGACAAGAAATGATAAATATCAATGATATATCATTTTAATGATTGAAAAAAGAAATCAAAATCTTATCTTTTACTCGCGAATTGTAGATTTTGTATTTTTTATGCGATTTCTTCAATTTTTAATTATTTAATACGTAAAAACAATTGATGCCTTGATATTCTTATTCTTATTGAAGGATAATCAATTCTGGATTGATCAAAGCATTCGTGGATAGAAAATATCTTCGTGCGTTATATTGTTATGTGTTTATTGTGTGACGTATCATTAATTGATTTTGAGGAAGATTAGGTGACAACGTTTTATTTTGTTTCGAAACGTAGGCGCGAACAAAAGAGACGCGGGGGTGACGAGTCCCTTGGATCTTTCGAGTCCCGGTGGCTTCGCGCCTCGCAAGCGGCAAAGGCCGGAAACAAGGAGATCCGAAAGCGTGTCCCCCAAGCCGAAACCTACCGCGAGACCAACCACACCTCCGCCGGTCAGGTGTCCGACTCTCTATGGCCACATACCTTGCGGCGACGGGCAAGCCGTGAATCGCTGGACTATCGAGGACGTCGTCAATTACGTTTCGTCAATCGACATCTGCGCCGAGTACGCACAGGTGAGTCAAGGGGATTTTTCTTACCGCGATGCGGTTCTCCGCGAGGAAAAATCGCGGGCCATGCACTTGCGTCATTGTTCGTGCACTCGATCAAGCGCGTCGACTTTTAATGCTTTTATTAAGGCGCAAGATTGCACAATGATTTTCTATTGTCATTGGAGTCAAACGTTTTTCTATAGTTTTTTCCGCGATAATCTTATTCGAAACAGATTTCTGTAGATTCAGGAAAATGAAGGGAGCTATAAAAACCCCTTTAACAATTCATAATGATCATATATGACGATCCGCTTACTCATCAGTGAAATAAAGAAAGAAAAAGCTAATAAATGTCTCGATTTAGTTAGATTGTTGCACGAATCGTAGCTACTATTTTTAATAGCTTTTGAAAGCCAACTCTGTAATGGTGCACGCTGTCATCTATCGCGCAATATCTTCCCGACTTCTACGTTAGTGAGGCAACGAGGCGATCTAGAAGGCTTTGAATGACCTGGCATCAGTCAATCCGGACAGTCTGGCATTAGCGAGTAGGGAGAGACGGCGCGCCAGGAAAGTTCTATAATGACCCCTCGAAGCTAGCGTCGATCCTCCACCCCTCTCTTGTTCGTAGTATCTATACTTTCTCCTCCCTTCCTTCTTCTAGTTCTCTTTCCCTCTCTCTCTTTCTCTCTTTCTTGTCTTTCTTTATCGTCCCGAGGCAAAATACGCCCGCGAACATGGTCTCGCAATGATAGTTTTTACGGACCACTTAACATTCGCTATCTCCGCGAAGTCGCGGGCGTGGCCGTCATCGTTTTCGAGTGTCCACTGAAATTATCCACTCATCCGTCCCGTCCCGGTGTAAGCGCTTCTCCTCGTTTCCCTCCGTTTAGAAGCGCCTCGGCACTTCGCTCGGCAGTAACGACCTTTCGTCGTAGAACTGGGGCGCGGTCTACTTTCCACGGGTGGCCCCCCTCGTCCTCGCTCGCGCACGTCGGGAACCGTGCGCGATGAATGGTTTCATAATTCGCGATAAAACGGAGAGCCGTAATTACCGGGCTGCCGCCTGGTAGACGCAAATTGATTAATTACAGATAACCCGACACGCTTATCTCGCGCGCGTACACGATACGATCTTCCACTTCGCGGATCGGCGGTGTCACGGAGCGGCGCTCTCGAACGCCGCGCCACTCCTCACCGGCTTCGTGACAGAAGTTATTCCTCCGGCTGTCACATCGTTCACTCACACCTGACAGAGAGCAAGAACCATGACTCCACCGCGGTAGAAAAGTCCCTCATCCGTGTCACGAGTCGCAATTTCCTCTCACTTCACTTTGGGAAGTTATTTCGCAACGAAAAATGAAGACTCGTCAGCTCAGCGGCACTCTTGTGAGCCCTAATGAGCATCCCGCGACAATTAAGATGGATGTAGCGTCGATAACCGGCTTTTCGTAAGTTTTTACATTGATGCTTGACGGCCGCGCGGACATCGATATACTTACCTTAACGAGGAGACCCGCCGGTATTCTGTATCGGTATCGAAGCTGTCCGAAACCAAACTCGATCGCGTCACGATACCGTAAGCCGTTTCGGGAACGCCGTCACCGCGTCGCGCTCATACTTTTTGCGTGGCGTGCGCGATATCCTTCGCGAGATAAGAATCGGTGTCGTGCGTGTCGTCTCGGGATTCGCATAAAGTGCACGGCCGTTCCTCGGTGTTCCACGACGAGCGGCTCGCCAGGAGGAGCAGCGGTCCTTGAGCCGCTCTTATCTGTATACGCTCTCGTGGTTGGCCCTCGTCATTCTTGAATCGAGTCGACGGCTGATCGAAGCGCTCGAGGACCCCGCCGTCTCCTTCTACGCCGACCCTCGCGCGGCGTTCGATTACATTCGAGTATTCATGAATATGCATGACGCGAGGTGGGCGCCCGCGAAAAAATTTACGGCCCCGACAGTCTGACGTTTCGAGGACCGCGACTGCGTCCGCGCGAGCGAGCACGCGCTCAACGGGGCCTAACGATAGCCGAGGATAATCGAAACTGACATGCCTCCAGGGACCCCGCTACACTTCTCGAGAATCAACGTTCGAGAGGAACCCTGGTACCGCCATTCCTCGCTCGTTGTAGCAAACACGTACGCGGAATAATCTCTGAATAATGACTCCGCGAGTGACTTTCGTGAATTCGGCACGATTGATATATAAAAATGTTTGCCTTGCACGGAGATAATTTTATATTAAAAATTACTATGTATGGCAGTAGCCGTGGACCATTGCTGGAATTATAAAAATTTTTACTATGTTTTTCTATAGAAAACGGCTACTGCCATACATAGTAATTTTGAATAGAAAATTTTCTCCGTGTGTAACGCAGAAGTCATCTCGTGTATTGTAACCGATCTTTCATATTGTAGGATAATGCCGTGTACACGGAAAGAACGGTTTTTCTGAAATATCTAAAAATTTGGTCAGATACAGATCTGAAAATAATTTTGTTAGACCATCAAAAGTAACTATGTAGAGCACTCAAACATGATGATAAGGCTGCAAAAAGTTTTGATATTCTAGCAACTATTTTGGGCGTCCTACATAATTATTTTGATGATCCAACAAAAATATTTTCAGATCTGTATCTGGCCAAATTTTTAAATATTTCAGCAAAACCATTCTTTCCGTGTAATGATAGCGATAATTAATGCGGCAATTTATACGTTTGTTTGATTATTAATGTCCGATTTAACGCGCAGGCACGAACAGATCTCCGATCTCGTCTTCGCAGCCGCCAATGAATGCTACTATAATGATCACGCGAATACGCAATATCGGATCATTAAAATGTATAAAGGTGAAACCTAAATAAATCGCTTAAGGTTTATAAAGTAGAGCCGTAATATTCATGCACGTGACGATCCCGCGATCGTCATTTACATCTCGGAACATCTCGTGCACGCGCCGTTCGATTCATCTATCGAGTTACCACGCTGAATTCGACTATGAGGAGCTCTCGATCTCGATGCTCGGCTCGGCATATAAGGCACCGCGACGCAGATGAATCCTCTTAGAATTATGGCATCGAGATTCTGATCTCGCGGAGGATACTCGCGAACTGATCAACGGCGCGAGCGATCCTTTCATAGATCAGCGCGAATTATGGCGGCGATCCTTATCCATATCCACGATATTACTGCATTCACTTTTGTTCGAGCCAACAGTGCGAAACTATCTCGGAAAAACGAAAGTAATTATTGCTGCAAGCCTTTAAGTACTCGGTTGATACTTAATACATTGATGTTTTATTTTCATGACGAAGAAAGTTGGAAGCGATTGATCTATTCTGTGGTAATAATTATAATGAATACAGTTAGACATACAAATATAGTTAGACTTGCTCGGGCAATTACACGCCGCTACTGGTAGCGCAAGCAGTTCTACCTTATTAATTGGTCTAGTGTGATATTATCTTCATTATAAAAGTCATAAAATCATTAACTCACAAACTGATTTTTAAAGAAATTGTATATACACAACGGTCCATTTATACACTTTGCATTGACAAATATTTATTTAGCTTTTAGTTAGATTTGAGACCGTACATTAGTCTCCGCAATTCCATTTCTCAACATTATTATCGTCAGCGGGATCTCCGTAAAGCTTTCGATGACACACGATGAATATTATGCATTACGTAAACGTGAAGAATGAAAGTAATTGTGATGTAGCCGTTTAGAATTACGAGTCGATTGCGAGAAGATGATAGGTATGTAACTTGTGGTAACCGAGAATACAAAAACCGTGCGATACAAAATGGTCCGTGGACTCGAAGAATTCGGGGTGAGGAGGTTAAAGCAACCGCTGCATTCGTAAGTAGAGTAGCTTACTAGTAGTCCTAGCCCGTAAGCTGGGACTAATGTAGAATTGTTTCGTTCCAGATCGCTAAAAAAATCATGAATGCGGCCCATACGTCTTCCGCGATGCGGCACGCACGAAGGATACTGCGTCCTCACGTCCCACGCATGCTTATCCTCATGAGTTTCTTCATCACATCCGTTCGTCGTTCGCGTTTCATCGAACATTTCGAGCCCAGTGTCCGATTACACTTTAACCGAGCACCTCGGATCGATTCCGAACGACCGGACGACGAAGAGATTGACCGAGAACACTTTTGAACGACTATTTGCCTTTCTTATTTATCCTCAATCGACAACTCGTTCGAGTCCAATCGTGAAACTGCGTTAACGATCGTTAGCCGTTCGCCGTCGCGTCGAGACATACATTTTTCAGCTCCCGACCGTTTAAGAATTATCACGTTTCTCTCGTTACGAATAAATTGCACCCAATAAATCATGATAAATCGTGCGTATCGCCGCGAGCCGCTTATTGACAGGAGGAAAATTTAGAATCGCGTCATTTAGAGCCAGGCTCGTATTTGTGCTCGTCTTTGAAGATATCGGCGAGGTCCTCCTGCGATCTGAGATATTGCGCAAGAGTTTTCTGTCCTGGCTACGGCGAATCCTTTTCATCGTTCGCACTAACAACGCGAGCGCACGGAGCGAGCTGCGCTTCGCAACATCGGGACGAGCCATCGAGCCGGTGGATGGATATCTCTTCTTAACCGAAAGCGTGCTACGCAGCGCGGCGAGGTAAAACCCAGAGCGGACTTTCTAACGATTCGGCGCAAGGCATGATCTGACCTGGGTCGACCCCCCCGTTCTCGCTGGCTGGAACTGGCGTGTAGCACCGTCGCACACGTGAAGCGGGCCCTCCTGGCACCGGTCGATTAATCATTAATAGGCGCTAATACCCGCCGCGTATCGCGTCGATTACGGACGTGCGCGTCGAATGATGCGGGACGTTCTCGTTCTAGATTCCCGCGGCTTAAAGCCGAAGCGCTTCCTCCTATGTCGATCAATCCGTAATTCCGCCGGGCACGCTCGATTCCGCACCGAGGGTTGCCCCGACCTGGACGTCGGATATGTTTGGGAAAGGATTGTATGATGTTTCTATGATGGATGATCGATGAAATTAGAGATCGTTAAAAATGACTGTATTGTTGCGCGGATCGATTAGATACTTCCTGTACAGGCTGCCAAGCTTGCTGTCTGCTGGCTCGAACGGATTCCTGTTCCTATTTGGCTCGCTATCTATCGCAGTCTCTGCAATTTTTTGATATTCGAGTAACTACGTCCCAAAATAGGATAGTACGACGACATTAAATTAATTGAGTTAACTGAAATATATGTTCTAGAAGATAATTCTCTCTCTGCTCAATTAGTATAATCGCGACCTCTTCTCGATGTATATAATCGTTAACCTGCTTTTTTTTGAAGAGCAACATATAATTTAACGATAAAAGGTGATTTAATGAATTAATTAAGTTTATTGAGTATCTACATTCACCAGGCAACCGGCAACCTGTCGGTTTTAGATAGCAATATCGCGGCGGCGAAGTGCCTTTACGCAGTGCAGTGATTGTACGGTAGACTTGCGTCTAAACGTACATAATGATAGCCCCGCGCGCAGTTGTACGCGAACATTTACACTATTTACGAAATTAATGATGAAAAGCGTGTCGACTGACGCTAATGTGACCTGCTTATTCGTGTGTATCGTTCCGGGTACCTCCATGTGATCATAACTATAGCGACGGTCTTTGACTTCGTAATGTCAATGAATCGTGTCGATAATTTAACGATCTGAATTCGATTTGCAACGAATTGTATGTCCGGTTTGAATATGAGAAGGTAATACGTGGATTTTTAAAGGTAAATTTTTAGGATTTTTAAAGTGGATATAAATTATTAATATAGTTATACGTAAATTATTTTTATGTAGTAAAAAATTTATTAAATAATTATTTTTATCATTTGTCCATATAATCTTTTTTTTCTAAGAACTGAAAGCAAGATAATATCGAGTCTAATACCGCATACCGAAGTTTCACAAATTCGTATATGCGGCTTTCGGCGATTAGTAATTGCAACTATTTGGCAATTACTGATATCTCTGTATCTCCATCTGGGCGGATAGGTCCGAATTCGCTACGGTGCACGCGAATTGTATTTAGAAAGTAGCCTCTTATCGCGGGCAGCGAGCAAACCGCCCGGGGATTTTCACGGAATCACTGTGATTCGTCGATCGATTTAATGGTCGGCCACGTGGCCAGCGCCTACCTAATCGCCAAGAACGCTAATTAACCCGAGGGCCACGTGCGCGCTTTCTCCCACATCCTGTGTGCGTATAGGCGTGCGGTACCACGATACGTGTGTACGTTGGCTCGGAAAGACACGTACGTTCTTACTTGGACTTAACGCCGTCTTTCTCCGCCTGACAGATCGCTACCGTGCGTTTGAAAGCGTGTACGCCGATAACCGTGAACCGGCCTCAGCCTCTATCTCGTGTTCTATCATTTATACAGAAATACGCCGAGACGTGTTCATCGAACGTGCATTTAATTAGCAGCGACCGAGAGCGGCACCGTTACAGATACTTTCAGTCATGTTTCCATTTTTTTCCTCAATCGATCCAATCAATCTGAGAGGGAAACAAAAATCGCGATCGTACAACAAGCATCCATCAGACCGTCAAATTAAAAAGAAAAAGATAGGCATTCTATTCGCAAGAAATGGAATGATATATGACCGCACTTTTCGTAGCGTTACAAGCTGTTACACAATCCGAGTGATATTGGTGCACCAGAGTAATACATTTCGTTAATCGCTGCGCATAATCTAGGGACAGCATAGTCACTTATATCCTATTCTTTCCTTTCAGTTTTCCTCCCGCTTCTTTTTCCCGTTTTTCGCGCATCGTTACCGATCCGACATCAAGCTTGCGGTCACTCGCGTTTTCTACGTTGCGGCCATCGAACCCCTCTGACTTCGAGATGTCGGGTTACCACATATTCTTGGCTAGTTAAGTGCTGCCCGCATCCTACACGCCGTTACGCATGGACGTTATAATTTCCAGACCGTCGCGAGCAACGAGAGAAAGACAATGTACATAAAGCAGGTGGTGTATCGACGACCAGTCGTTATTACCAGAGTCGAGCTGTAATCAACATTTTATTGGCTCTTGCAGCGTATCTTCGCCATGCTATACCTCTCGTTGCTTTTCCTCGGCGATCATTCTAGTATATCTCTTCCGGCTACCGCTCTCGTTAGCGCACGCTCGCATGAACAATGTCGAGAGTGATTGAATTAGGGATAATGATGCGTGTCAGCGGTTAAGTTGTTCGCTAGGAAAGTACCGGCTTTTTTACGTCGTCCTTGTCGACTGCTGGTCAATGATAATGTTAAAAATTGGATACACTGGCGATAATGTTAGTGGATCCAATCATGTTGAATTCTCACGACATTATCAGACACTATCGTTATGCAACAAGCATTTGATAGCAGTCGAAATTAATTAACATCGACGCGGACGTTAATTATTGCCGAGCCTTTCACTTCCGGATCTTCGTCAAGCAATAATATGAATATGTATTCAAGTCTCGGAATATCATAATATCGCTTCGGAATCGCAGAGCGCGATACAGGTACTACAATAATGCCTACGGTCGTATCTTTATGTGTCGATTTTCCTAGATCAAAGATCGGCAACTCGAATGTCTCGCCGTGATATTCTCGACTCTATCGATTGATTCCTGTATGGCTCGTTAGAGCGATGACTAATTACAGCTCGTTATAGGTCAATGCTTAATTACACCGCGGGCGAGATTCCACCTCCGCTTTCGGTCTTATCTTCTTCGTGATCTTAGAAGCGGCAACAGGTTCTCTCCCGCTGCCACGATTTTATGCACGAACACCATAATTCTTGCTCCGAATATCGTTGAACTCGGACGACCTCTTGCATTCACGTGTCACGAGCGGCGTAACGAGAATTACCGATTTATATTTATACATGCGCGCTCTGTACTGCCGATGTATGAGCATAATTAATTGAGTAGTAAATGAAATTAATGCTCGTGCTGATTTTCATGCTGCACGAGCTGTCTTTTAGTCGACATTACGATCGGTGACAGGAAGAGAGAGAAAGAAGCAAACGTGAAATAACGGCTGAAGAATATTAATGAGTAAGAGGAAAAAGCAATAATTCAGGTTTTTAATGTATAAAAAGATTAACATCGTGTGACATTTCCCTAATTTGCGAAAAATGTAGTAGGGCCTCAAACACATCTGTTTGTCGAACCAGGAAGTAAGTCGCACGATGTTTTTTCCACGTTGCATTGCACGAACAAGCACATAAAGTGGCATCGCGTCGATCGCCTTAAATGTCATGTCCTTGCATTGCACAGTGATGCACGGATGCGCGCTATCGGATCGGCTTTATTAAATTTCTACCTGTCGTTCTTTATAACAGTCATTCAATCACGGACACGCACGATCGTAGACACGCTCATCCGCATTTTCACAAAGGAAAGGATTCGCTCCGCGAATCTCCGTGACTATATTTTCCACGCGAAATACTTTAACGCGCTGATATACACGATGTTCAATCTCGAAAAATAATACAATGAGTTTATACTTTTTCTCTCATTTTATTGGCAGAGATGGAGGCTTCCGCAATGAGAAAGGAATTTTAAAAGAATATATATATTGCTCTTCTACAGCCTCTTAATTCACGTTCGCCTAAGTGTTTGTAGCAGGTCTCCCGTGCTCGTTCCTATATAGAAATGACGGTAAAGCTTCATGCGCATTTTCAGACCAACGCCACGCAGCGTAAATCGAATAACGGACGTTCTCGCGTTATACGGTAGCGCGATCTCTCGACTTTGTGAGATTCCACCCTGCCCTGCCTACTTCGCGGATGGAGCGTATGCGGCGAGCACGTGTTACGCGCGTAAACTCGTACCGCATTTCCCCGAAGCGGATTCGCTTCGCCTCGTTCGCCACGTATCTTGTTATCGTTTAAGGCTGATTACGAAACGCGGTAGCGCGCGGGCCGCTTTGAGGAGATGATTGCGCGATGATGAGGTCTGGAATCACGAAACATCGGCGACGTGGTCGTCACGGCCGTCTCTTCTTTCTCTCTCTTTCTTTCTCTTTCTCTCTCATCTTGCTCTAATCACCGACGACGTTCCTGCCGCGTTCTCTTCCTTCTCCCCCGATACGCTTCTCTTCGAGTTACAGCCTGATGAATGGCCGGCCTTCTATTCTCTTCCTCCCGCTTTCTCTATACGTGATTCTCCCTCGTAATCGTCCGGGTGACAGATCTAGGTTGCCGGCGCTTGCATCACCCATCGCGCGATTCTCTGCCGAGGGAACTCGTGTGAGGCTCCTCTTCCTCCTACGGGAACACGAGATCGACGTCGCCCGCGGGACCGTCCGCACCACGTGGCCCCTTTCGTCTCGCTCGATTCACGTCGATCATCGTCAAGGAAGTGACTGCTCTCACCTTTCCCCGTGCACTTACAACATGCTCGTTATGGTCGCGCGAATCTCGCTCTTAAAGTGACGACGCGACGAAGTAATCCCGCAACGATGTACATCGTTCGCTTCATTAACCTCGCGTCGATTATTAAACCGACTCAAATCTCGCGGAAGTTTCTTTATGGCACTGGAAAAATTGCACGCTTGTGCAAAAAAGAAATTGGACATTTTCTCGCTGATGTCTTTCCGTCATTCTCAAAGCCAATCGATTCTCAGCCAGCCGACTCTCGCGACGTTCGTCGGCAAACGATCGGGCGCTTCCTTTAAAGGATCCTTTAAAGTGCTCGTCTTACCCGCTTCTGGTACTACGTACCGGCACGTCCGTCCTCCCTGTCGCATCGAAACGCAACTCGCGGTACGTTCACGGTCTCCCCGCCGTCGTTTCTCATCCCCCAGATCTACGCGCGGCTCTCCGAGCTCGGACGTCATAGACAGCTGGTATCTTTATCGTATCGATTCGGCTGACAAACTGGAGGATACCGCAAGACGAATAGCCGATCTGCATGAGGTATGGAGTCGTGCGCGTTGCGATTAGTCAGGAAGACTCGGCGTCCTCGTGCTCTAATGGGCATCGTTAGCCGTTCAGGTAGTAAAGGAGAAGAGTGTGTCGGTACGCGGCCGGGATACCGGCGCTCTATACCCTAAGCCTAACTCGGGTTAACGTCTAGTGCAACGACACGAGGCAAGCCCGATGAGCGAGAGACTGACGAGAAGACGTCACGGCGTATATATACCCGCGTCTCTGCCGCGAGAGCAAGCCAGCGCGCGGGTAAAGAGTGTCCCGGCTAATCGTCCCACGATCGTCATCCGCGGCTTTTACCCCCTTTCATGGTAACGCAGAATATATGGCGAACGAGGAAACCGTCGGTTTGATGAAAACGATACAACGTAAGACGTCTAATGAGCGCCGCTTAACCACCGCTTCTTGTCACGTTCTCCGGAATCCACGCTATTCCCGAGACTTTTTCTCTATCTTCAGTTTGATAATGGCAGACAGATTTTTATGGCTTTTACAAGCAAGTTCATTGCATAACGTATCTTTTTCTGCAGTGCGGATTTATCGTAGAAAAGGAGATTCGAAGAGGCTGTTATTTAATCGAAAAAGATATCGTCGTAAATGCTAATGTTTTAATCTCATAGATAATTAACTCTTTAACGCATAGATGAATACTCTGTTAAGTTTTCATTGAAAAAAATGAGAAGGTATAAGGGTTTTAAAAAATTTGAGAAATCTTTCATTTGACGCACTTGAGAATTTTCAAAGTTGAATGCACATTGGTATAGACAGCTAGATTACTCTAGATTACTACCGTTAAAGTTCGAAATATTATCGTCCATCATCTTCGACGTTCTCTCCTTCGCTTACTCGGCCTGTCGTTATATCCATAGGAGATCGGAAGTGGGTCGTGGTACGGGCGCGGTAGCCAGTCACGGCGAAGGTAACGTTAGGTGGGGTACGCACGATCTCATTCCTTGCACTAGGGTAATGATAATTAATCCACCAGGGACCGCTCCTTTCAGCCCGACCACGCCAACGGTCAACGCCGGGGCGCCGTTGTTGTTCCACCATCTCGTTCAACCTCGTAGCGATCTTCCCCTACCACCTCCTCCGGCTTGCCGACCCGCCGCTCTTTTCTTCCCATTAACCAATTAATAACGTCACCTAGTCCGGCGTTACCGTTCCGGTTCTCCTCGCCGCATTGACCCTGACGAACGGTACCTGCGAGCTAGGCCGGGTTCGAGGAACCCTCCTTAGGTGATTATAACCCTTGAGGACGCAATTTCCCCGTTGGGAAATCGCTAGATTGTATTAGAGATTAAGAGGCAGATCTTATCGCATTGCGTTATGATTACGCAAGCGATTGCCAGTTATGTTACAGGGAGTACATGAAATCTAACAATAGCTAACACATGTATGTGTGTGTTGTCCATTTATATTTTTTATAGACTATATTTTATGAGTAGGTGGGTTCTTCCTGATTGCTGTTTATTTCTTCTTGAAATAATCTTAATATCTTAAAAAAAAATACTTTGGATAAAACTATTATGAATCTTGAGATGTAAATCTCCTGTGATCTCAAGGAGGTTTACTATCACTGTATACAATGTACATATATCGATTGTCCGCGTCGATTCATAATCACTTGCGGTTTTCCAACACGAGCATGCATAATTAAATTTCTTCGCCTCGCGGATGGAAGTCTCCTCGAGGGCAGGCCCGAAGCGCCTGGAAACAATTTTCTCGCAAGCAGCTTCGAGCGTAGCGAGAGCGTTGCGCGATGGTGAGTAGTCGCTTGTAAATTACAACTGTATCTTTCTAACCGGAGATCGAAGGTGATAAGGCACTTGGACGGGGCATGAAAGCCCGACGCGATCCCGCCGCTCTATGCGCTTTTATCTCACCTCTCGGTACACGCCTCGTGAGAGATTGCGAGCGTAATGTCACGCCTGGCAATGGCCTACACAATTAACTCGCGTTACTCGCGATCCAATGTCTTTTTTCCATATGCAATTTTCTTCCGAGAATTTTCTCAAGATCGTGGGACGACGCGAGTCCGAGGGCATTTCTGCGGCGCGCGGCGCCTTAACACAATTATTAGATACGTTCTCTTTATCGTCCCCTCACCCACCTCCGTCTTTCGTCGCCCGACTGACATTAGCATCGTGACATTAACGCGCGTCGCACTGACACGAACGAGCGTCCTCATGATTTCTCGATAAACGAACGAACGATTTAGAGGCAACAGCTATTTATAATTACGTATTCCGTTTCTCCCGAACATTTCTGTCTGCGAGTCGCTGATGTATACGCGATTGTTTCGTAAAGAGTGTTTTTGATGGAACGCGACATCGTGTTTAAGTATTCCTCTATCGCAATCTTAACCGGATTATTAATCTCCGTCCGACGTATACACGGTTTCGAATCGCACGATTGTACCGGGCCGGAGTCAGACGCGACCGTTCGAGACCGCGTTGCTTCACGACGAGAATCAATCATATCACTCGCGCGTGTATGGGATTTTACTAATTGCACAACCGTCAAATAATGAACTTAATAAGCCCGACGAAGGGAATTAGCATGACGGAGATGTAAACATTTTTGTCCGATAAATATTATTTACCGGCCGAATTACATAAAGGACAACCATACGTAATTACGAAATTACTTCTCTCGTCGCTATTGCGCAACGCGATAATCGTATGCGCAATATCGTGTAACACATCGAGGTGTTTTGTTTCGATCCCTCTTATTTCACGATCGCTTTTATGCACGATCGGTGCACCGCGTACGACCGGTGTTCGCCGCTGGTAGTACACATTGTCATAAGCGACTGGGACGAGCCAAGCCTCGGATCGAATGGATGGTCTCTCCGCCTCCGAGTGTGCCGAAGATTTATCGCTCGCGCGAGATGTCTCGGGCCCGCGCGAGTTACAGACTTTCTCAGAGGAACGTAACCAGACCGACGCGATGGAACCGCAACCAGTCGATAGGCTCTGCCGCTTTGTTTCTCCCTAGATCCAAGCTCGTCCCGTTGCCGTGCCTCTCATTGCGCGGATTTCGTTGCACGTTCACGGCGAGATTTATTAGAGAGTTTTTGCAATACCGTCTTTTAGATACGGTGAACGCTAAAATCACGTTATTGCACTGAGAGAAAAATTTATGATATTTGTGACTATAATTAAAAGTTAAATAATTATGGTTAGGTGCACCATTTTTATAGTTATTACTGCTATAATGTTAGTAATAATAACAAAAAAATAGTTACAAATACATATAATTTGACTATATTAATATAGTTAATTATATTATGGTTGGAACCGGTTCCAACCATATTATGGTATTTGTAACTATTTTTTTGTTATTATTACTAACATTATAGCAGTAATAACTATAAAAATGGTGCACCTAACCATAATTATTTAACTTTTAATTATAGTCACAAATATCATAAATTTTTCTCTCAGTGTGGGTCGAAAGACAAAACTGCACATGCGCAGTACCCAATAACGTGACTTTAGCGTTTACCATATCTAAAAGACGGTATTGCAAAAACTCTCTATATTATTACCCGAAAACTAACGTACGAAAATGTAGTCTTCTTTACCATGATTAACGATCGATTAGATCCTCGCTGTAGATAAACGGGAATGATCACAACTCAAAGATTATCATAAAATATTCAAGAAATATTAACTGTCAAGTATATATTATTAAAAAGTACCGCGCGCAATGTCGCATTTATCTCGTCGTCGCCGCTGCCTCGATTCATTCTACTGATTTTAATCTCTGGTTGGCGAAGCAAAATTTGAATAATTCCTCGGAGCGTTTCGTGTCTGGATCGCTTGAAAGGCAGAGTAGCGATCGGCCATGTGATTTAATTTTGGAAATAGCTATTTCGTGATAAGAGCGACGATGGCAGCGCGAGCGAGAGAAGATCGACGATCGTGATCAGTCTTTGCGCGCGGATAGAATATCTAGGACGGTTGCGCGTATTTTAGGAAGGCCTAAGAACCGGTCGCTCCCTTATTTCGCTCTTCTCTCAGCAGGAAGGAGCCTAGCATCATCGTTCGCGAAGATAATGAAATGATTTAGCAGAGGGGAGATACGCGGCCAAGGGCGATCGTCGGGCAGAAGATTTACCGTTCGTGTTAACCCCTTCGTATTCACGAGGCAAGTTATCTCGCTGCCCAAAATCTTGTCAGTCTGATACTTTGGACGATACGTTTCGTTTATATGACTGTTTGGGCAAAATTACTCGATTTAAAAATTAAACAGCCACGTGTCGCGTTAGACGCGAGAGTGTATAGCAACGCGGACCTTGGACTTTCGCTAAAAATTCGCGGCATCGCTCGAGCACTTTTGAGCCGTACTGTAGGATAAGATCGCGTCCGTCGGACCAGCATCGGTCGGATGCTGCCGGCGGGGACAATTACGCAGATGTGTGCCTTGTGTAGAGCAGAAGAGGAGGACGCGCAAAAGCGTGTGGCGTGCGGGGTCGATTCCCTCTCTTCAGCATCGCGTCCCGCAGCCTCGCAGCCTCTTTCGTAGTCGCGCGTGCGTGTTCGTAGACACACCTACATAATGTAACCCCATCCCCCCATGCGTCCGGAATTAGTATGCACTTCGACGAGCGATCATGTGCGTGCAGCGTTCAGCCAGCATCCCTCCTCGTCCTCTCCCTCGCGCGCGCGCGAGCACACGTGTACGTCTCGTACGGACGCGGAGGAGATCCGTGGGGGTGCGAGGGGGGAGAGGGACAGAACGAGAGAGAGGCAGAAGTGATTACAGAGCGCGAGCCTCTGGTTGCCCCCGGCGCGTGCGTCCAGATCGACCATCCTCTCCCTCGTGCAATCCTCCCGGTTTCACCTTTCCTGGAACACGGCCCCTGGGGGATTACCGTTGGATTTCAGCGCGTCGCGGTCGGTACTCTGGTATCCAGGAACGTTAACGTCGCGCCATCGTGCCGAGATACGCTGGAAGTAGGACCCTCGTCGGGTCTGGCTCCACGTCAGGTGGCTTCGAGGACCTTTGCCACTTTCACGTAAAACGCGTCTTAATTCCGTTGAAACGGCCGACGATATTCGTGATATCGGAAGCAGCAATGAGATGTTCACCCTCGACTGAAAAATGATAACATTGTAGTTACGACTTGTTTCATCGAGCGAAAACATAATTGTTAGGCTACGGTTACAGTAGATGCGTGTTCTGACGAATTCATCCGAACTGTTCGTCAGAAATAGGTGGTTATAGTAAATGCGTATTCTGGCGAAATGCAGTCTTGTTGTAACCTCAGAGTTCGAAATTTTAAGAGCTCAGTATTGCAACTACGCAAGATGGATGACATCGATGATTCGTACTTTTTAGAAAAAGTCTATTATTAAAAATTTTACTTGTGAATGGAAGAACTAAATACGTGAATAAAGAGTTTGCTTCAAGAGAAAGAAATGGAGAATACCATACGTTATTTCAAGATCTGTTGAATGTACCGAATTAATCTTGACTAATCTTCTCCCACTTCTTACGAGATATGTCTCGGTTATATGATACGTTTTTTCTCCCACAGACTCCTATTTTTAAACACTAAATTGATTAGTTTTTCGATATCTATTCCAGCAAATCACACGAATTTGGACGAAGAAACAAACTCGTTTGAACGACAGACTTATTCTGACGAATTCGTGCGACATCTGAAGAACTGTACGCATGCAGTGTAACGGCTCTCATAGCAATGCTCTTGTTTGTTTGTTCTGACGTATTCGTCAGAACAAAAGTTCGTCAGAACACGTATCCACTGTAACCGTAGCCTTATGCGGTACCAGCACGAGATCATAGAGGATCTTACGTTTCATGGAGAATCGATGTGGCGCCACGAAAAACTAATCGTTATGTATCAACGGAACGAACCGTTCTCGTAAAAGCAATGATTGATCTTAATGGGCAATAAGAAACGCAGTGCTGCATGAGATAAGAGAAAATGAGTGGCGATTAACGTCGGGATCGGTTACGCGGCGCGAACACGCGACAACCGCTCGTTTGTGGTTTGCGTTATTTCTGATGTGACGGATGGCCACGTTAAAGTCGAAACTTATCGTCGATCTAACGTGAGGTTCAATTAAGGATGGAACGCGGCGAAATCGTGAGTGCTTTATTACGATATTCCCTCCCGCCGTCGTCGCCGCGGCCATTTACGAGCGAGAAAAAGCGAGTTTATTGGACTATGAAGTTAGATATCGTGGATAGGAAGAAATAGCTACGCGCAGATGAAGTTGGAGTGATGGAGGATGTGCCGCATGCATAGATCTTAAACATAAAGTTTATCTCTCCTGCCTAGCGGTATCCTCGTGTTAATCTCCTGTTAACACTCCAGTTGCGGTATTTTATATCAACATCATCGTTTTCTCCTTGTTTGCAGTTTCAAGTAACAGGAGACGTAACTGGAGAGAAAACTATTTTAAAGCAGTCCGTTTATTGCGTGTTAAGATTTCCATCCAAGATTTCCTTAACCCTTTACATGCTTACCCTTCCACGACTATGCTCAGTATGAACCGTAAACATCACCGTGACGCGTCTCGACAAATGGCACTTCCGTCATATCGCGCTCATGACTCGGACCAGACTCGGCCAGCTTTGCTGCGCTGCAGCAATTGTCCATAGCCGCGGTGAAAACGCGAAACCATAGCGATCGCAATTAAGCAGCCGACGAGTCGCGAACCCCCGCAACCTCCCCGCGAGAGCGCGGAAATGTACGCGCGGTCTGCCTCCTCTCCCGAGGACGCTAGGCCCGGCCGGCGCGCACGCTGAACTTTCACCGCAATTAAGCTAAAAGCGCAATTTCTGCCGCGACCGCGTTCACTCCTACCGGGGTTAATAGCTCCGCGCGATATCGCGCGCGACGTAATCCCGCGAATTCCACGCCGAACGAATTTGGAATTGAAATCGGGAATATCGCGGAGGAACGTAATATCCGCGTTCCGCGAGAAATCCAATTTAACCCTTGAGAACTATATTTGGCTAGCGAACATTTGCGAGAAACACCTCGCTTTAAGAAATCTTAAATTTAGCAGGGGTAAATTGTATATCATATAGGGCGACAAGTTGCTGTTGTTTGGCGAATGAATGGGCAGAACGAAATAGATTAAACTGTTCTGCAGAAGAAATCATCTTTACTGTCATTTTTGTTAGCATATATAGCGTAAAAGAAATATATTACATACTTTTATGAACTTTTATGAAGAAAATAAGCATTGTAAAAAAGACTCACAATTCGGTTGATTGCATGACTCCATGTATATGTTTTTGTTTATAACATATATATTTAATAACATTTAAATTCTTAATTGTTCAAAAATTTAATAAGATATATGCGTATATTAAAAGCGCAAAGTTTAGAAAAAAATTTCTTCTCGGATTCGAAAGAATTTCGTTTTTTCTTTCAAGAGTCGTTCAAGGAACGAAGGAAAACTTTGCGATGCAAACGAATCGTGATCGAAGAGCTGTGGCGTGACGGAAGAAACGTTTTGTCGTCGAGATTTACGCACGGATGCACTCATAACCGTGAATCGTGCGCCGCGGGGCCGGCCATTATTATTACTCTAATCCACATCTACATTGTCATTAGAGACCGGCAACGGTCACAGCTCCTCTAACCTGGTCGATATAAAGACAGTGTTCTGTGCATTCATCATTTGCTATCGTATCTGGAGAAAGCAAAGAGAACATTCCCGCAGGTTTCGGAAGCAAGAGAAGCGAAATGAAAAATGTATATATTCTATAAATCATAAAATTTAAACACGGTCATAAATTTGGTCGATTTTTGAATGGCTATATGATTCGATTGAATAACTTCTTACAAGAATTTTGATACATTGATATATTTTAATATATCAATGTATCAAATTGATATATTTTAATATATTTAATAATTGATATATTTAATAATTGATATATTTCAATATATTCGTCATGCAATGGATATTGAGTTTAAAAGAGAGAATTAATATACAGTCATTGTGCTTAAATAGGGACAGGTATCCTAATTCGGGACAATTCTATTCTAACGCGTAAAATTTTGCGACCGTTTGATGTAAATTAATTCTGATTTCTGCATTACGCGCTCTAATAACCCCGTTTTCCATTAAAAAATTGAAAACGAGGAATTTTTTATCCAAACGCAAAATTTACGCGTTAGAACAGAATTGTCCCGAATTAGGATGCCTGTCCCTATTTAGGCACAACGACTGTACTGCATAAGAACAGACTAATTGTTTATAATCGCGACTCAATTTCGTGGAATGAAATCCCGTAGCTTCGAAAGCCGCGAATTCGAGAGAAGCAGGCCGACGAGCGCGCGCGTTTATCGCTCATTCTCCAAGCTCATTATCCAGCGGAGGCATGCAATTTATCCCATGGTGCGTCTTAATTTTTAACAACGACTTTTTTCACATTAATTATCGCGGCTGGCGAAATTAAATCGCGCTCGGGAGCGCACCAATACTTCACTCTCGCCGTTCGCATTTGGAAAACGTACACGAAAGCGATGGACGGGAGTTGTACTTTTCTGCCGACAACCCCCGCGAGATTCCATCGCGTGTGCTCCCCGTTTCCCCCCTCGTTCTCCCTTTACGATCCGGCGGATTTCTCTTCGCAGGTGCTGTCTTCTTATTGACGCCGCGTCCGCTCCGAATTGAGCAATTACGCGGCAATAATTAGGCCCCGACTTTATATCTCCGTAAATTACGGCGCGGTAGCGGCGCGGCGTAGCGATCGAGAGCCGAGGCGCAAGAGAGAGGTACGGAGACAATGGGGTCCGCGGCGGAACAATGGCGCGGCCCCGTATAGTTGGGGCACGGTTCAGCGCTATAAACAATACCGTGGAGGAGCCCGGCTGATAGGGTCGCGGGGTCAGCCCCTGTGGGAGCTCATGACTCTCTTTACTCCTCTTCATCCGCCGTCCCGCGCCGCCCCGACTCCGCTCCTCCTCCCCAGCTTCCTCCTGAACGAGGTCACGAAATTAATTTTTCACCGTGCACGAGCTCGTACGAGAGAGGTCCCGGCGTGGCCTTACGGACCCCTACGGGGTTTACCGGCGTTTGCTACTATACGTGCTCGCGCACTTGTACACCTCCTTCGATATATAGATAATTCGATGAGAATTTTTACTATAGGATGCTCTCGTTAAGTTCACTCAGGTCCAGGTACCTTGTATATATATTAAGATAAATCTCCTTTGAGAATTTAACAATAGAGAAACATGTTTTGCGAAAAAAGCAAAATTTAATTATAATCTATATTTATAAATATATTAACAGAGTGAAATTACTTTAATTTTTAAAACCTTCAGATTCTTTTCTTGATTTTTGATTTCGCTGTTCACTTTAGGTTTCACCTTAATCATCAATTACAGCACAACTCCATTCGAATACATTATTCGACGATCTAATCTCCTCCCCGATCTGAGCTTTCCGCAATCTAGAACGTGCGTTCCGGTATCTTCGCCGCATTACACGGTCTCGCAGGTACGTGTG
This sequence comes from Aphaenogaster ashmeadi, assembly GCA_003063805.1. Taxonomy (NCBI): domain Eukaryota; kingdom Metazoa; phylum Arthropoda; class Insecta; order Hymenoptera; family Formicidae; genus Aphaenogaster; species Aphaenogaster ashmeadi. Next base: position 12,328 of record NJRQ01000173.1, on the reverse strand, counting down.
TACCTGGCGTGGACCCTGCAGGCCCCTCGCGAAAAGGTCACGGTGAGGTCGGGTAATGACGGCCCGAACTCTGCAATCACAGAAGCGCGCACGCCACGTGGCTTTGGTATACGCCTTTAACCGACCTCTCCATGCCGGATCCAACGCCGAGATCGGGATCGATGAAAATGCGCAACATTGCTACGATGACGGTCCTTTTGTTGTTCGCTGCACAGCGGAGACGATATTTTCTGTATGTGCAACGGAGACAACGATTAACAATATATTGACAGAGTGAACGTTTATATTCGATCTAAACAAAAATTCGAATTGTTAATCCTTTATTTATAAATGAGCAATTATATACTAAAAATGCTATATTTAAATTTAAAAAATTATCTTGCACAGTGTAGTGATACAAACTTCTCTTCTGATAAGTAAGCTAATTTACTTTACATTCTTGTATAGTGATGTTTTGAAAAGAGGTGCAATCCCCTAAATGATTTGGACAAGTTATTGAAATACGGGTCACGAATCTTCCCAACGTCGTCACGAGATTAAATGACTCCGGCCGTCGAGCCAATTCGAGGGCGATAAGAAACAGAGGAGTTCCTCGAGTCGCGCCGAGTCATTCCCTTGTAATTACATATACCGCATGGCCAATAGGAGGTCCCTGTATCGACAATTAGGGCATTTCGGCTTCCCATTTAACGGACCCTCGATTGATTCGGATAAGCCCCGTAGCGTTTCTTCCTTCATCATCTTTTTTATGATCGGTCGCGTTGGATCCACGAGTCTGATCGAGAGTACGCGTAATGACTTCGGAGAGTATCGTTTATGATGCCGAAATAAAAAATAATGACGTGCTTGCATAATTCAGAAAACAAATACTTGCTTGCTTTATTAATTGATTGTTAAATTCGGATCTCGATGGTTTGCAGGCGCTTTTAATATCATTGCCATGGCATTGTCATCGAAGATAAATCTTGTTCTTAATAATTGGTTAGTAATTATATTTCTAAGCAATTCCTAGTTTACATTATAAAAGCATGTTAGGATTAATTATTCCTTTGGTAAAAATTTAAACGTAATGTATTTTCTGTCAAATAGTGATGTTAAGGTAAAGTTTTTGATAGATTTAACATGCTTCTCTCCTGGCAAAGATGGCATCCACACAATTACAGTTGGATATTACCAGCAACTAGTAGTCGGTGTTAATGCTTTATGGAAATTAAAGTCCTTTCTCTCTTGGAGGCAGCAGATCTCGTACTTTCGTTCTCCTTTAGATCGACGGAGATCCGCGAGAACGTCGGAACGTTCAACCTCGAATCGCAGAATCTTTCTCGGCGCGTTCTTCGCAATTATCGCGGCACCCGCATTGATCGTAATTATATACACGAGTTCGGTATCAGCAGTGCCAATCGCGAATGCATTATTCATAAACAGAAACAACACCCGTACTTGCCACTGGTTGCAAGTGTCAAGACATGAATGCACGACGCCAAAAAAGGATGATACATTTTTCGCAACAATAATTGAATTTTAGAACGTTTCTGCTCAATTCTATGAAACACGAATTTACCCATTGAAAGCAAAAAGCATTTGTCGATTTCGATATTCGAGAAGAAAATCCAAGTTATATTCCGTTTACTTTGATGTAATAAATCGTACCGAATTGATTGGCGAAGCTAAAACTAAAAATGACAACGTTTTAAATTAAATTCATTCTTTGTATTATTTCATTCTACAATGGAAACTCTTTTTGCACCTATGTGGAATGTAAGCAGATAAGATCTCTCGACATTCAGCGGAGGCTTTGGGAAAAGCTGTTGGGGTTTCATAAATTATGACGACGCCGCGACAGTCGACGCGAGCGTTGCAGGGAAAAGCGTATTAATTAATTGCCAGATAAAATTGCCGTCTGTGACACCATCTCATAATTCTCGCTTGAATCGTGCACTTCTATTGCGGCGTGATATTAAATCACGGACTCCTTTTGCCAGTCGTCTTTTAACTCTTCTAATTGAGTGATTAACAGGCAGCTCCTCGTTTCTCATGTTACGAAACTGCAGATATGTGCTCTCGTTGAAAATCGTGGTCTTGTTTAAAATGTTGCGCAGTATACCGATGATTTTCACGTCATAAGGGTAGCGCCAATGTGTTTCGCTTTCTACTGTAAATTCACTGTCATTACCGTGACAATGGCGATGATTACACGCTAAATTCGAGTTCCCAAGGAAGCGATTATTAGACTCCGCGCTCTCTTTCGTTCTTCTCGCCGTTGATTTTCCCAAACTACAGTTCAGAATGATATTTTACACCCGTGCCGATAATATCGTGTTGAAAACGTAGGAACGTTTCCGGAGAAGGGTCCGATAACAAAAATAATAATTCTATTCCAGGCCGGATTTATTTTAATACTGGTTCAAACGCTAATTAACATTCTTTAATGACTGCTTCGACTTAAAGCCGCGGACCAATTAGCTCCATCTCCGGGCGTAACTAGCCTTATTAGCTTCTGTCTGTTCTCATTCACAAACGAGATAACAGGTAATTGCGCTCTGCTTATGAGTACTGCAACAACAGCAAGCTTTGCAACCAGCAAGTTTTGCAACAACCACTTTGCGATATCGCGCTGCGCGCTCGCCGTGCCATCCATTGGAACGTAACTTCCGCGTGGCGTGGCAGGAGAAGAGAAAAAAGAGGGAATCTCGAGCGAGACGAGAGTGATGAGAATACGTACCTTCGACAGGAGGACGTGGATATCGAGAAAGAAGTTCGCTTGACGATCATCGGTCGCTCCGGGCTGCTGCATGGACCGAGATACGAAGGACACACCTGGTGTGCGAGGACGCGGAACGACTCACTCGGCTCCGCCGCGCGTTGTATCTGGCTCGATTCTGTTGCGGGACACCTTTTACGCTGGCATCACCCGCCGCGATTTTAATCCACGCAGATGCCTATTACGTAATTCCGCGCGTATTTTTCCTGATCTGATTGTGCCGCGCCCCTTCGGCGTCCTCGTCGTCCTCGTCCTCGTCATCGTCGTCGTCGTTGTCGTCGTTTGTCCATAACTGCGAATACAGTTACTCCTCGGAGATCGAGTAATCTATTCCGGACGCGATTCACTTCCTGCACAAGGGACCGCGTGCGATCTAAATGGAATTAGTTTCGCTTGCTGGGATACTAGATCTAGGAGAAATGAGTTTTGTATATCTCTGAGAAAGAATTTATAAGGAAGAATTATTTCGATCGGTAGTCGCACTATTATTGCCTACGCGTAGTTCATTTATATCTTACAGAAATGTTTATACAAAATTGTTATATAAAATCGATGTTCTGGAGTTCACTTGCTTAATTGCGAAACTTGGTATTATTAATAATTAAAATTTTCGTAATATCACTTCAATCCACATTTATCCTCTGTCACACGACTGCTTGTATAATATAAGCGTGTAATGAATGTTTTATTTTTTTTAATTGTAATACGAATGTTTTATTTACATTTTATTTTAACCGATTGGTCAGATGTGAAAGGCGATTGCACAAGAAATTATTATTATTTCCAGAATAAATTCTCGCGTTTACATTCATGTTAATGCAGAAATTACGAAAATGTTACGGCACATTGGTCTGCAGTGCGTTTCGTGTTAAACGATACACACGAATACCTTTCGGGTTCATGCGCGATAGATATTCAAAGCAGCATCCACGTGCTTATCAATATTTATAACGAATAAGCGAACAACCTTACATATTAAGTACTGGTTTATTAAAAATAATGAGGCTGCATCAATTATGCAGCTATGTGCCTGCAATTCGATGATTAAAAATATGCTGCGTAATTATGCAGGATCAATTTTAAAGTGCATATACATTTTAAAATATCCTATTGTGAAATTGATAATTATGTTGTTTTAATTTTCGTATGTTAGTTAATTTATAAATTTATGTCTCTTTTATTGAAGTTACGTTAATATTAATACTGTAATGTAGATTTTAAAATATAAGTTTAAATTTTCATTGGAAATTGCTCCAGAGTTTATTCAACTAGAATACTTTCATATCTCAAGTTTATTTAAAATTCTGAATATAGATCAAAATAGCCAGATTCGCAATCATTGAGGCGAACGAAGTAGACGAGTCAAGCAAAAACCAATTAGGGCGGAACTATTACATTTTTAAATCGTGCTCAAATATTGGTCGTGGTCAAGGAATAAGTGAGATCGATATAAGCCATCGTTTAATTCGCATTTCGTTTTTTCGCTACGTTTCCAATTAAACTTCCTCCGGTGATCTACAATTTTATTTATCATTCTATTTTATCACAGATATGAAATCTTTTTTGTGTAAATGCAATGTAGGAGAAACAAAAGTTTGAAACATTATCTTGCTAGATGTACGAGTCCGCCGTAATCGATACGAGCCCCCTTTAATCCCTATTAAATTCTGTCGTGGACGCATAAATCTCGGGCGAGATCGCGTCCGAGGATGGAGGGACGGGGAAGCTCGGAAAACGAGTCCCGCAGTACGCCCGATCGGAAAGATCAGGAGGAGGCAAGGCGGCAGTAGGCATTCCTGCACGTCATCGTGTCCGCCCAGTGGCTCCGCCGAATCGCGGGGGACCCCTTATATAATTAACCATTAAATTATAAGTTTGACTATCGAACCGCCGGCGAAGCTCAGCGCCGGACTAGAAGTAATTACTTGCCCCCGGAGGGCCCGCGACGACGGCAGCCTCGGGATCGGGATGCCGCGGGGAGGAGGCGAAGAGGTGCCCTCGCAAGGTGAAAGAGGGAGGAGACAGAGAAAGAGTGCCGGGAACGGGTAGGGGGAGATAGGGGGAGAAATGAAAAGGCAGCTACCTTACTTTGGAGCGCGCGGAATTGCTAGCGCCGTCGGGCTCTTTCCACCGGAGAGCATAATGATCGGAGGCGGTGCGTTTTGCCTTTTTAATCGGCATTAATCGCGCCGGGGGCTCTCCGTTCCCGGGGACGCGCCGTCGTTATTCGGTATCGCAACGACCCGCGGTGATCTGCATGCAGAGTGCGTATGCATTTTTAATCACCGCGCCGACGTACGAGCGACGCGACACCGGCGGCGGCTCGCAGCTGCGGCGAAGCCGCAGCTCGGTGTTTATGTACGCCGTGGTCGGTTATTACATGCGAGAACAGTATACACGTACCTTCCACCGGTTATGTACTACAATCTTATTTTGTTAATCATCTCCCGTAGCGCATGCCGTACGGGGCACGCGAATGTATGATTATTGAAACTCCATTTTTCTCGAAACCCTTGTTGGCGTTTTGTTCCTGTGTAACATTAGTTGTACGTACCAATTTAAAAAAAAAAACGATATCTGATTCGCATAACCGACAACTCTTTCTCGAAGAGTTTCTTTCTATAAGAGAATGAAAAAGAAATTCGTCGGGTAATAAATCATAATTTGTTTCGCGTAATTAATGGGGCAAGGATTAAGTCGGCTTGTCGCAGAGGAAGCGGAGGGTGACGTCAGCGGGGAGCGATAAAGCAGCTGCCGCGAGAGAACGTGCTTCGAAATCATCGAATTAACGTTCGAGTATGTTAAGTAATGCGACGATACAATCGCGACTCGTAAAACTAACGGCGAGTTCAGGTCGGCGAGCGGCCGAGGGGGAGCGAAACTGATTTACTCGGGGCACGCGGCAACCGCTATAATTCCTGCTCCGATGGAGCTATTATTGTCTCTGATTAACCGATTAATGTCTATGCGATTGTTGCGGATGATTGTGCTACGGATAAAACAAACGTCACGCTAAAAACGTGGGGGGCAAGAATGTTATTTCCGGGGCCCCTCGATTTGACCGTTGATTCTTCATCTATCGGCCATTACAAAGTGAATTTCAAGAGTGACAAAAATCAATTTTTCGCTTAGTTTCAGAGTAAAAACGTTATTTAAATAGTAAAAATCGCAAAAGTTTTTACTGTATATCTCCGAAAATATTGATTTGAGGAAAAAAAGTTGTAGGCAAAAAATGAAGCCCCTGAAAAACCCTACAAAAAAGGTAATATACATTTTTTTCATAAACCTATTATTTTGGCTGTTATGTAAAAAAATAATAATTTTTAATACATTTAAACAATTTAATACACTGTAAGGTGTGCTCGTGAGCAAGAATGTGGGGATACTACGATTTCCGTGGCGCCCAGATTTGACCATCGGGACTCGTGTGTGTGTGTGATATTGACCACGGTCTCGATTGACCACGGTCTCGATTGACTACGGTTCCGATTATTTGTATATTTGCATATTTAAGTACATGATTGAGTGTACTGGGGGCTGCGCCCCCCCCGATCCCCCCCCCAAATCTAACCCAACCTAACCTATGTCAGTCGGGACCGTTGTCAATCGGGAAAAATTCATGTTAATTATTTTTCAATACACAAAATAACTGCTATATTTCTCAAACTTTTTTGGTTAATAACTTTTTAACAAACAGAGTCCGACGGCTAAAACCTTTTGAAGGTTACTCAGGATCATGACCTTGACAACATATGTCAAGGTCAAGGTCGTTGGAGGTGGGTTCGCTAATCGGTAGTTTTACCATAATTTTTTAATAAGATTCATATCTCCGAAATTATGAGCGATAGCAACTTTTACCACTCTTGAACTTTTGTTCCAAATGGTCCATTTATAAAGAATCCATGGTCAAATCAAGGGGCCCCGGAAATAACATTCTCCCCACGTGGGGGACGTGCCCGCCGCACTGTCGATATCGGCATATCTTGCAGTGATTATTCTTTAAACATCCAGAAGACAATTGTAAAATAAAAAATCACATTTGTGAAAGAGAGAGGAAAAAACGTTACTCTAATTCAATGGCGAGTGACGTATCGCGGGATTGTTCAACATTCCGAGAAAAACATTCTTTCGATGGAATTCTTTGTGCAACGCTTCGATTCGAATCCGTACTTGATCAAATGCACATTGAGGGAATGCAATGCCGGAACATTCCTGGCCTAAACAGCGACATATTGCGTCGACGGTTCGAGAGTTCAATTTTTTCTTTAGTCATGCAGAGAAAATTTGTCCTAGAATTTTAATTGATTCTCTTCTTTTTCTGCCGCTGTGATCCGCATATTTTGTTATTTGGAACTACGGAAAAATGCACGTCACTTAGAGTTATCTAACTATGCGGTTTTTAAGTACACATTTAAATAACTTTTTACAGGAAGAATACTTAACATTTTTAATTAACTTCTAGTTAGAAAATATTCTACGAAACGTACAAAAATAGATAATTTTATGCTGTTTTTATCTAATGAGTGTTTTTCTGTCTGTTTCAGGTAAGCGTTCTTTCATGATTATTACCATTCAATTATAATTACAAAACATGCCGTTGGTCTCCAAAAGGTATTTAACGTATTAATAATTAATTAGAAACGAGCGCTTTAACGAGAGAAACATGCGTGAGATTGAATAGTAATTCATTAAGATAAACGATTGCAGTTTTTCTTTAGATGAGAAGGCAAGATCTGTTACAAAGTGTGAAATCCAAATGTGAAATGCGTTTGCATTAGTCAGAATAGGGATAAACGAGGTTTTAATTATGCTTAAAAGCTTACAAGAGCTTAATTAACGTTGTAAATATTATAAATATTCCGTTATCTTCCTAATTGCGGACAAACTCGGTCTTCATAACTCCATTCAATCGCATTTACATTGATAGAGATCATTAGAGCTGCTATTGATACACTTAATTAACGCAGAGTGACGGTAAGCACATCGAGCGCATAAGATAGAATCTCACATTAATGACCTACGTCGACAGATCGCAGGAGAGAGTTTCCGCGCAATAAAACGCGCTTTTCAAGTTCGTGAATCGCGATTTAATCAATAACGTTATAATTATCCGCTCGCTCGGGGCCTAATGAAAGTACGCGACGGATACACTTTCCGTTCCTTTTTTCGCGCAGCGTCGTAAAACCGATAATCGTTGTCATTAGTTTGAATGGCACGAGTGTTTGATCTTGTGTCTGGCGTTGATTTATCGTCGCGACTCGCGGAACGCACGTTAAACGAAGAAATTCAAACGTGACAACTGGGAATTAGCGGCGGTTTCGCGCGGTAATGCATGTTAGTGCACCGGCGAAAATTCTCAAAGAACGTCTTTAATCGAACTCCCCAGCAGGAATGTAAATTGTTCGGAGTAGCGGAGGAAGAAAGGCTTTCCGTCGGACTGAACGGGATAACCTTTGGCACCGCCTACTTTTGCCGCGAGTGCAAAAATTAACGATGAAAGAAGCACCTGAATACGTCCGCGCCGCGGTAATGAAACGGTTCCATAGAGGCGGCGATAAAAACGCGTAATCGAAGAAACGTTCCGCTCTTCGGGGGGGATCATCTCTCGTATAGCGCGGGAGATAGTCGACGAAGATAAGGGAACATCGGCATCCCATGCTCGCGTGTCCGCCCCATCCTGCATAGCGATTCACCTATCGCCTACTTTTCGGTTTCAGCGACGAAAAGAATTAGTAATCACAGTAATCCCCGTAGAGACGGGAAAGGGGCCGGTAAAACGCGCGCGCCGAGATAAGACGAGCCGGGCAAAAATCCAAAAGGGATATATAAGCGGGAGTAAGGGATCGGTGCAAAAAGAATGTCATACTGCCGAGTAAGTAACGGCACACGTTTCCGTTATCGGCACGATGTTCATCGGCGTGTACGCAAGGGCGTCCGCAGGATTTTTTCCAGGAGGGGTCATGATTTAAAATATTACTTCCACAGAATTAGAATACTTATAATATGAAATTTATAAACCTTTTGAAATTATAATCCTATGGATTAGGGCAGAGATCGGCAAGGTTAGCACAACTTTGTCTTTCCTTTATTCAAAGAGAGAGCAAATGCTTAAATTTTTGCTGATTCCAGGGAGGGGGGAACAAATGCCCCCTCTTGCCCCCCCCGCCCTGCGAACGCCCATGCGTGTACGCGTAGAAGATGATCGACCGCGATCGTTTATATCGATCCGAGCGAAGCGGCGCGGGACCGCGAGAGGAGGATAAATCTAAATACACGAGAGCCATGTCTTATCGCCAACGACGCGGTGCTTAATTATGCGCATTAGTACGATCGTTACTTTCTCGTCATTATGGCGTAGGTTCTTGCATACAGAATCATACGGCACCGGCCAGGATCGATGTATCGTTAACAAGATTGTAGCGCATGTTATTTCTGTAACGCAATGATTTGCTGTAAACGTGCGACGCGATAGAAAAACTTCAGTAAATTGTAGTAATCGATGGCCAATTCTAAACAAAAAGTCTAAACAAGAAAGATTACTTGCTCGTTGCTTGTTGGAACGGAGCTGGATGCTCAAAGCTTGAAGCGACTCGTACAAGACGAACGTGAGATGTCAAAGAATTTATATGAATTAGTAGAACATGCGTTGCGATAAAATTACTTACGCAATAATCTATCTTTGTACACGGAAAGAATGGTTTTGCTGAAATATTTAAAAATTTGGCCAGATACAGATCTGAAAATAATTTTGTTGGATCATCAAAATAATTATGTAGGACGCCCAAAATAGTTGCTGGAGTGTCAAAACTTTTTGCAGCATTGTCATCATGTTTGAGTGTCCTACATAATTACTTATGATGGTCTAACAAAATTATTTTCAGATCTGTATCTGGCAAAATTTTTAGATATTTCAGCAAAACCGTTCTAATTCTGTTGTCGGGTTTGTGATAGATCGCGACGAGCCGAGGAATCGAGGAAATAGCCTAAGCGGCGCGTTTTCCGCGCGCGTTGACGCAAGATAAATGTCACGCCGCCGCAGAGTTCACTTTCCTTGATTCTCACGCTGGGTAGAGGAGCGCAAGCATCGTTGAAATGATTCGCGGGTCTCAACCTCAATCCCGAGAGTCATCGTTAAAATTGTACCATAAAAGCGAGAGCCCGAGGGGGCGAGGAGGTCAGTACGGTTTATCGTGGATGCGCACCGTCCAAGAAATCGCGGAGGTCGTCGCCGCCGTCGCCGCGTTGTCTGTTGCACAATACGGGCTCTCGTTTAGCCGCGAAAACGTTTCTGCCCTCGTCACGTCGGTCGATCGCGGCCGATAATTAACCATAAATCGTCCAGAGTGGTCGATTCGACCGAGAGATACTGATCCGCGTTTCGCTCTGATTTCTAGCGGGCGACCATGCCGCAATGTTCATTGTAGTTCCTATGTCTATCGTCACTGAATTGCCATTGATTTGTCTAATCGCGCCAGTCAAACCCTGCCTATTAGCGGTACTATTGTTGAAATTTCATAATGTCGATGCTGCAATTTATCGTCAGCTACGATAAATATGAGTTACCAGACGAAATAATAATCTAAATATGAAAGGATAATATATACGCGTTTGTACACGAATTATTTAAATGTCATAAACGTCATGATAAAACAATTAGATTCTAAATTAGATAGTTTCGCAAGTTGCTTCTGCGAGGAAAGTTTCATGCGGTTGATAAAGACAGATACAAGCGAGCCCGTCTGTGAAAACGTACACGCGTCTGCAAATCGCTTCATTTATTTCGCCGCGAATGCTCGGACGACATTACTGTAAATTCAGAAAGGGCAGCACACTCGAAATAATTACGGCCGATATATTTCGCCGAGGCAAGGTTCCCTTATCTTAATTACCCGTCGTGCCCCGTCCGCCGTAAACGGTCCCGCTAACCCTCGCCTTGAGGTTTTAAGCCTGTTGCCGGCGCGGTGCGCGCTGTAAATTCGTGGGGGCTCGCTTGCGTGCCCTTTACAGGCGCGCCGGGGCTCTTACGGGCCCGCGCGTCCGAGTTTTTAACGTCCGCGCGGCACCGCCGCGGTCCGCGGACATGATTGCATTTGCATTATACATGCCGCGGCTCGCGTACACAGATTTATCTGGCCCTGGGGTTTATTTATCTGGAGTTATGGCAAACACACACCACCGACCGGCCCGAAGCCCAGCCAATAACGTATGGTAATGGACGGGCCCGATTGACTTTTTTCCTTTCCCTCGCTCTCTCCCTTCCGCGCTCCCTTCCGCCCTTCCTCCGTCTCTCTCGCTCCTTCCCGCCGCGATCGTCTAATGCTCTTATTGCAGCCGGGAATCGCGGCCTATCACAACACGAACGATCCGTGAACCCTCGACCCCTTTATGTTCTCCACCTTCTGCCTTCCTCTAATCCGTGGTTTCTCCTCTTCTCTTCTCGTCCGCTGTTTTCTCCGGTATTTCTGCACGCGCGCGCGTGTGTTTACTAGTCCCCCCGAACTCTTTCGAAATTCCCCTCGATCAGAATCGATCTACAGCACCATCGATAACTCTCTGATTCCGCGGCAAGCTATCTGATGACGCATCTCTCGGGCTAATAAATTGGCATTACTTTTCCTTTAAACATATCGAGGAAACTTGTCAATTCTAATCGGTTTTAAGCTTCTACTTTTATTATTTTGTTTTATAATTTTGAATCTCTCTTCCGTTGTTTATGCGAGATTGAATTGGACTGGCGGAAGAAGTTACGGGAGGAGAGCAAAGTCTCTTCACGAGAACACGACGCGAAACCACGAACTTAGCCTGCATTCCGCGGTTTAGGAATGTACGGATGATCGCGCCACAAACTGAGGCAGCACTGAAAGTGCTCGTTTGAGTTTCAGCCACCTCGGCTACTGGATAATATACAGGCGTAGGGAGATGCGTCTTAAAAGTATCATGACGTAGACCAGTAGATTCGTTATAGACTTCTATCTAGAAGATATACGAGAGTCTATAAAACCCGATAAATCAGAATGTAATGGTAAATCAGAGAGATTACAATCAACGGGGATTGGAAATGAAAAAAATTTGCAGGCATTGATACCGATCTCTTTCAGTTTAGATCGGTACAGATCGGTAGACATACCGAGTATATCTTATTAACCCAGATATAGAACGACGTAACCGCGTATTATCAACCGTTTCTTGTTGACCGTTTCGGTCTTGATCGAGCTTCCGATCGTGCCGTTCGCCGCGGTGATTGTTCGGACAATTACATACGAGACAGCTGAGCGATTTACCGCTTTATCATTTCTCGGCTTACCTTCCTGTTCTACGCGACCTCGCCAAAGAGAAGAGCGCGAGAGCGCTTTCGTACCTTCGACGTCGCTGCCATTAACGGCGCGATGTCGCGTAGGCTTTATTACCCGCGAAATGACGATTCGCTTGGGAAAAGGGCAGCTGTCTCATTACCGTGACGTATACCGCTTTGTTGGGGAAGCGATACTCGACGAACAACCTGTGGGCGCGTCATTGTCGTCTAATGAATCTTCTATACGAACGCGATGATGAATCTTCTATACAACA
>NJRQ01000172.1:368333-426381 GCA_003063805.1 Aphaenogaster ashmeadi | reverse complement strand
CGAGATTAATATTAATCTACATTGGTAGAAATAGACATTAATCGCGCGAGATCGATCGCGAAACTAATTGCGTGAAGTTAAGGCAAGGATTTGAGTGATTATCTCGGTGTTAATCGAGCATCGCGAGCGATCGGCATGTATCGTCACAGGTTAATTATTGGGTTAATAAATTCCAACACGTTATAGCGACGAGATCGCGCGTTTCGCAAGCTAACGTTTTCGCGGTCGCTTTCGGCGTCGCGGTTGAACCTTTCGCATTTTCTCGAATTTTTCAATCACGTGAAGGTCACGCATTCGGGGGAGCCAGGCCGGGCAATTAGTACGCAGTCTTGATCGGGCGTCGATGGTGTGATCGACGTATCGCGTCGTATGCTCGCATTTGAGTGAATTAACAATTCGTAACATTTAACATTTCGCAAAAGTGAACGTGTTACTTTCGCGCATCGTAGACGTAATTCGTCTCGATCGTTTTGCGATCGTTAATTCGCTCTCGATTGAAATTCGCTCGATGTTGCGCTTTGAGGGGTTACGATGTGCCGACAAAATGGCCGCATCTTTTTCTTCTCTTCAAAGACGTCATGTATATCATTGAGTGCCGAGCACATTATCGCGCGATTATAGTGTCGCGCGATCGAGAGTGCTGATTATAATGGCGCGCGGTCGGGAGTGCTGAATATAATGGGTTTGTTTCTTGTTCCTGAACTGCTGCACTAGTTCAGAGTTTAGCTTTTTCCTTCCAATGTGGAGTAAAAAAGATAAACTCTGAACTAGTGCAGCAGTTCAGGAACAGAAAACAGACCTAATATCAAGTGATCGGACAAGTTTTACTAAGGCACTATAGATATGAGTATTCCTATCCGCCATTTTGGTGCTTTATTCGAATGGCTTTGCCATGTAAACTCCACGGTTCGCGGCTGAAAACAATAAATAAAATAATATAAGAAATTTAAAGACAATTTTGAAAAATTTGTTTGTCAACGTGTTTTTTGTATAAACACGCATTTTATGGTAAGTAATTCGTAGATATATATTCGTATTTTAATGATTGTGGATATTGTTATGTGGATATTGTGGATATTTTTTCATTATTCCCGAGCAATGCACGCGTGTTTACATACGTCGTTTACATACTATCTTCCAACCGACCAAGCAACAAAATGGCGGATGAGAATACCTACATATCTAGTGCTCTAGTGTTACGTATGTGCGCTTTTTCGTACCGAGATTACCATTTAATCAGTAGAATATTTTCGCTGGAGATCGAGGCAGAAATCGGAGTCGATGGAATGATCGGCAGAATGGCAACGCTGCGGTTGGTGAGTAAATTTATTACACTGAAAAAAAATTCTTGGTATACTTGTGAGATGCATTTAGTAATACTTTTTTTGAAGTATTTGATTATTATTACCGATTATAATGATAACAATAAAACCTTTTGTAATAATTATAAAAGAGCAAATTTTGTTTAGTTACGCCAATTAAATTATGTAACACTTATTATACGTTTAATTGAAACTATTTTACCAAACGGCTTGGTGAAATAATTTCAACTAAACGTATAATAAGTATTTACCAAGAACTTTTTTTTCAGTGTCCTTTTGCATGATCAATTTCTTGCTCTGACGATTATATCATGTTAATCGCGCATTACTGTATCTGAGACTGGTTTTACGGCACGACAGTCAACTTTTTTATGACAGATCGTTGTGACAAATAAACTCTTTTGCGATAAAGAATAAATAGGAAAATCTTTGCTTACAAAAATATCTTGAGATAGAAACTCACTTTAATTTCTTTTAGGCCCGGTTTTTCATTTTTTGGTTAACTTGTGGTTTAAGTTTAACCCGATATAATGTAAAAATTGTGTTTTTCTATTTATGGGTTAATCACTGAACTAATGATTTTATAATGATAGTTTTAAAAGTTATCACTATAAAACCATCAGTTTAGTAATTATAACCATAGATAGAAAAACACAATTTTTACATTATCATCGGGTTAAGTCTAAACCACAAGTTAACCAGAAAATGAAAAACCGGGCCTTAAACGTTTTCCCTTTGCAAATACAAAAATAAAATTTAGATTAATAAATATAAATATGCTTTTTTTACGTCTGTGAAGCTTTATTAGGTATATATATAATAGAAATTATCATATTAATATAAACAGTAAAATCTTTTAAATTCACAAAGTTATTAAATAAAAAAATATATTATTAATTAATAATTCAAGAGTTTTTATTACTTACCTTTTTATTATCACTAGTCGGTAAATAAGCGCTCATCCGACTGATTTTAGTTGAACCATTTATATCGGTTGCAGTTTTATAATTTCGTATCGGGGCATAATTCGTATAGTTTGTATTTAATTTAAACTTCTCTGTGTTTTTTTTATTCTTAAAAGTTCTGCTTTTATGCAATATCATCGAAGGAATATATTTGGCATTGCACAGTCGATCGTTTGCACGTTAGATGGCAATACTGACGTCATAATGATCGATGACAATAAGAAACTAATAAACACATAAATAAATATCACGCGATAAAATCTTACAAAATTTGTTTACTTTTATGTTTTAAATGTAACATCAAAAGTTTCAATGCAGATTATTTAGCTTTATATTGTTTATCAATCAAACAATTTGAGAATATTTTTTAATGGATAGATTATATTACAAGTATGCATAACTTTTATGTAAAGTGCAAGCTGAAATGTGAAATATAATAGCGTTTCTTAAATTAAGGTCAAAATACGTATTTTTATAAAGTTAGTTCTAGATATTTTAGGATATTCTTATTAATCTTGTATCCCGGTAAAAAATTTTTTATATAAAAATATTTATAAATATATATGTATAAGTACACATAAAATATGTCCATGTTTTTTATTAAATATGTATATGTTTTTTCCTCTTGTATAATTTGCATCTGTATATATAGGAAAAATAATAAGAAGAATAATTGAAAAATAGAAAAATAATTTTTGCATTGGTTTTTGTTACAAAAAGTAAAATTCCAATTATATTATACAATAGTCTATATATAATCATGTATAACTTTTCTGTACATTTATATATGATTATATATATGGACAATTTTTTCTCATTTCTTTAAACTTTACTTTTTATTTTAAAAAGCAATGCGGAAATTTAATTATTTTTAATTATTTTTAATTATTTTTAATTATTTTTAAATACTTTTAATTATTTTTAAATACTTTTAATTATTTTTAAATACTTCTTATTATTATTTTTCTTATATATATACAAATATACATTATACAAGAGAAGAAAAATATATGGACATATTTTATATACTATAAATATATATATTTATGTTTTTATATCAAAAATTTTTTACCGGGATGCTCGAATGTAATTATTAAGTTTTGTGTTTATGAACGAATTAATAATAGTGCATGCATGATGCATTACATACTACGTACATTAACAATAATAGCTCGAAGAAACTTGCTCGAATAATTTTTTATTGCAATTACCCGGTAAAAAGTTTTTCCTATAAAAATATTTATAAATATATATAATTATATATAAAATATGTCCATATATGTTTTTTTCTCTTGTAAAATCTATATCTGTACATACAGGAAAAATAATAAGAAGAATAATTGAAAAATAATCAGAAAAATAACTTTTGTATTGTTTTTGTTACAAAAAATAAAATTGCAATTAGATTATAAAATATTCTGTATATAATCATATATATAATTTTTCTATACGATTATTATACATTTATATATGATTATATATGGGCAGTTTTTTCTCGTTTCCTCAAATTTCACTTTTTATTTTAAAAAAACAATGCAAAAATTATGCTTTCCATTATTTTTAAATTCTTCTTCTTTTTATTTTTCTTATATATACGAACACATACAACAGAGATTATATACAAGAGAAAGAAAACATATGTTTTATATATGTTATAATTATATATGTTTATATATGTTCTTATATGAAAAAGTTTTTACCAGATATTCTTGCGCTTAATAAATTCCTAATATTTATTCACAAATAAACACAAATGTTTGCTCTTGTCAACAAAATATATAAATATATTATTAATTAAACATATGTATAAAGACGACATATATTTATTATAATACTATATGTCAAATCATATAGATAATCGTCGATTTCCGAATCAGCATATTCGTTCGTAATCGATCACACAGTTCATCAGATTCAGCGTTATAGCGTACAAACCGCGTGGAATAAATTCCTATGCTAAGCGTCTATGTCAAAACTGCGAAAACGCGAGCCTTTGGCAACTTCTTCGTCGTCGCTAAGAAACAAAGCATTCGCCGCGATCAAAATTAATCTCGTATCGATTATGCGAGTTTGCGAGCGAGAGACGACGACACACGCGAATATACGCGCCGCGGCCCCACGTGTCCCTCAAGGCGAGCACGCTCGCGAGCACACACGCGGCTCAAAGCACGAAACAGGGGGAGGGAAGGGGGGATAGAAAGGGAAAGAGAGACGAGACTTGCGTGTCGCTTGAGTTAGAAGGACGGGGGGAGAGAGGGATATGGAAGGACCGGTCTGCAAGAAGATTCTTCCAGCTGGGGGGTAGTAAAGGTTCGTGCAGGATAGACGGGGTGGTCGGGTCGGCGAAGGAGAGCCACAGAAGGACGATGGTGGCTGGAGGTGAAGAAGGTGGAGGAGGGCCGAGGGTGTAAGGGGACGGGGCCGCGAGGGGACGGGGCTGGCGAGAACTGGAAGAGGGTGGCGGAGGGTGGTTTAAGCAGTGGTGGGAGTGGGCCGAGCTAAGACGCGTAATGACGCCCTGAATCAATATGTGAGGCACTGAGATATGCATACGAACTAAGACAACCGCACACCAACCAGCGCGCCACGGCTCCTCTGCCCGGCGTCGCGGCGCGGCGTGGCGCGGCGCGGTGTGGCGCGGAACCGAGCGGCGCGGCGTGGCGCGGAGCAGAGCGGCGCGGCGTCAGCGCCGCGGCGCGCAAAAGGTGGGGAGAAATTAAAGACGAAGCAGGCACAAAAATAACGACCCACCGGCCGTGCACCCCTCGCCACCCCCTTTTCCTTCACGGAGCCTCCCCGCGCGCACTTCCCAACCATCCCCTTGCCGACACCCCGCGTCTCTCGCCACTCCCGACCGCTATCCTCTCGTTCGTCCCCCGTCCCCCTTCTTTCCATCTTTTAAGCTCATTCTTCCTTTCTCTTGTAAATTCGCCGTCCTCCTTCCTCGTTCATCCACGGAAGACGTGACTGCGACGACGGAGATGAGACGCGGCGGAGTCGGGACGACGGCGGTCGTCCGCGGTGCAAAAGAGGGTGGTCGACGCAGCAGGAGCGCGATCGGTTTAGTGGATCGTTTCGATCGGCACGACGTTCGGACGGCGGCGGATAGAGAGAGGGCCTCGCCGCGATCCAGCCCGCGCCGATTAATCCGCGTTACACCGCGAATCCCATCGCGTGGCAGGTAGGAATATAAATCCTATTATCGTAAGAGCGTACGGAAATACGTAAACGCCGCAGTCGCGACTCCAGGTGGACCGATTAGCGATGAGTAGTTCTAGCAAGAAATTCTTTCTATTATTTTTGTAATTGAGATGCGCGGAAAATGATATTGACTTGAATCACATTTGAGACAAAAATTAATTAATTAAATATTTGTATTGTACATACATTATTGTGCAATGGCAACGTTATCTACAGTTATTTTCTAACTATTTATCTGTCTAAATAGGACAAGGATTGCTCAGTTCATAGTATTGAAATGAGTATGCAATTATTGCAGATGGTCAGTTACATAAGTTCATGCATGTTATGCGGTTCATGCGGTTGAATTTATCAAACATCTCTTCATATTCTTCTTTAACTTGCATTTTTGCGGTTTAGTTCTATATTATTTTCAGCGCGCGTACTTACTGACCTGAAATCAAACAATATCTTGTCGAATTCAAAGTCGATACTAAAGAGTATCTCTATGTTCTTTTATTATTCTTGTTTCTAGAATTTCTATAAGAGATTTCTTCTTTTTTATACGGCAAGACTATTCTTTTTCAATAGACTGTTCTTTTTCAATGCGATTCCTTGTCTCACGGCACAATCCTAGGTGGCCATATATCACATTGGCCGACCAAGTTCTAATTCGGGACCTTCGACTTTAAGGAGACTTTCGTGAATCATTGTCGAGCACAGCAAAAAGCACGACGAGGCGCGAATGATCGGGCAATTCTTTCGAACGTAAATTTCTTGCTATCATTTAAAAAAGGTTTCTCTTACGCCGAGAAGAATAGATTACGTCGAAGTCTAACCCTGAAATCTACTTACGATCAAAAGTATAGATAAGGTAACTTGGTGGCGGCTTTAAGTACTTATAATATCCATTCTTATCGCGTAGTTGATTTAAGTTTGATCACAATCGATAAACGATCTTGTAGAATTTGTCTGGATGCATTTATTTAAAAAACGATACAAGTAGGAGTAAATTATTTAATATAGACTTTATACGCGCGCGCGCGATAATATTAGTTAGATAATGTTAATAGTACAACGTTTTGAGATTGTTTGAGAGTTGGGAATACATGTCGCCACCTGTTGCAATATTTCTAAAAAGAACGATCCTGATAACATTTATTATTCATCGTGTGATATCGCGCTAAGTAGTTAGAGATGAATTTTGGATCCGTAATTATATGGTTTCCATGGTAATTTAGATAATTTATAAGAGAAATAAGATCACGCGCGCGCTCGCGCTGGTACTGCATTGACTTTGTAGACATCAAGCTCATTGAAAGGTATATGAACCGTATATTATTACTACATGTATCTTTCTATACACTATAATCAATGCCATGTAATCAATGTCATATAATCAATGTCATAAAACTGAAAAATGAGTACTTGGAAGGCTCATTTGACTTGCCTAAACTTGGAATCGATCATAAAGCACCGCTAAACGATGCATTTGCATTTACATTGATCTGTATTCGCGGACACTATGCAGACTATCGCGACATTACGCATGCCGGGAATTATACAGTAGAAGATTAATTTTTTAAGCAAAAAAGTTTCCGATTTTTTATCAATTTTTATATTCACTTTCGTTATTATGTATTATTTTAATGATATTATATTATGATTAATTTATGGGATATATTTTATATCTTTATTTGTAATGTTTTATCAAATTAAAAACATTTTTTGTTATTGTTCGAAATATTTATTTGTATATACGACGTTTCATACTTTTGTATTTTCAACTTCGTATGTACATGGAACGTGTACGTATATTTTCGAGTCATTAGTTTCACGCACAACCCGTTCCTATCGCGCGGCATTTTAATTTCGGTGAGTGTGCCAGTGAACAATCCGAAAAAGAATCGAGAAGGGGCGGGGACAGATTTACGGCTTTCATTTACATGTGACCTAATTCGTCTGGATGTAATCAATGGCCAGGACATACGAATCAGATTGGAACTCCGATTTGGTTAACTACACACGAAACGGTAATAACTCCCCCTCGTAGACTAAATTTAATGTACAAGGGAACCGGTATTGATCACGGAGGTCGAAAGTCAACGATCGTGTTCATTTTAAATATGCGTCACCCTGCACACAGCGCTTGGCCATGAGGCCGCATTGCGGCCTTATAATGTGATCCGATGTCAAAGATCCTCGCTATTTTGTAATGCTTAATTGCATTTATCATACACTTGGCAGTTTCGAAGTTTTCACGCGTAATATTTCTCTATATAATATTCGGTTAAAAAGTTTCATGTAACGGTAATGTTACGCGCGTAACACGTTAACATATAAAATACCTCGGAACCGTCGATATTAATTTTGTTGATGATAGTTTTCTCCAAAGAAAAAGATTTAAAAAATTAGTAATGAATATGTCATTAAAGTTGAAGTTTTTAAATAGTCCGTATACTAATTAAGTTTACATTTTACGGCAAAAATAAATTTAAGAGTTATCGAGATAGTTATCGAGTGATCGAGGTTTCGGTTTCCAATCGAAACTTATTTGTTGATGTGTGTTTGGGGTAAATAGCTTCATTTCACAAATTTACCCCGAATGAATAGGACACTATATGATTCCACATGGCACCGCTAAGTTGGTAAGGGTTAATTACAGACTCGAACTATCTCGGCACATACATTCGCGTCCCGAAGTTCAAGCAAGTTTCGACTATATCCAACGCCGCGTATCTCTACTTTTATAAGTAACAAAAATTATTTCCATTTACCGCAGCGCAAGCTCATAAATCTTAGTCTTGTTTTTATTATTTTGTACAAGCTGTATACAAAAATATGCCCGGAGGGCGTCGCGGATAATAAATACAAATATCTCGCTGGTCTACTTACAAAAAAAAAGAAACAACAAGACTGAAGCAGTAATATTCAAATATTCAAGAGCGACAATAAAATTAAATAGTAAAAAACAATATTCAAATGTTCTAATTATTTCTCATAAATTTGAAATATTCTATTCTTTGAATATGTAAAAAAGCACCTTCGGAGACTATCTCCAGTTACTCTTTATTCGCAACGGAGGATATACTCTCTCTTATAGCGGTAGATATAATTCATCGACAAAGGACAATACCGATGGTCTCCCGACAAGATGATTTCCTCAAGCCGTCCCTCTCAAAAGCTCACGTACGAGGATGCCCATAGTTGCTAAGGAGGAACCTTCATCTCTGCGGTGTAATCAATATTAAAAGTCTAAAATGTCTCGCGTGTGTGGCGAGCCGGCCGCGTGTAGGGGTCGTAGTTCGTCGGCGGGAGTCGGCTGAACCCCACGTTGCCGGTTGGAAGGAGAGGACGGTGGAGAACGGGCAGGCTTGGCGAGGGGTGCCGGGGGATGGCCAAGAGTGAGCGGCGGCAGCGGCGGCGGTGGAAGTGGTGGTAGTGGTAGTGGTAGTGGTGGTGGCACGAAGAGGTGGAGGTTCTCATTAAGCAGCCCGGGCACCGCGCGCCGGGGGTTCAAATAAGAAGAAGAAGCGCCGCTGGAAGAAGAAGGGAGAAAAGGAGAAGAAACCAGTAAGACTAAGACACAAGGGTGGAAGGGGGTGAGAGCGGGTGGCGAGCGAGCAAACGAGCGCGAGCGTGAGCGCGAAGAGGAAGAGCCGAGGGATACAGAGGGTGGAAGAAGGGTGAAAAGAGGGAACGCGAGGGAGATAGAGTGCCAGGGGGGTTGGGGAATTATCAGGGCTCGCGCTCTCCTCGCGCGCGTGAGGGGGTTGCCGCGGGGGGGTGTCGGGGTGGCAATATGGCCGCTACTGATGAGTGATGCTCGTAACCCTTACTGCCATCCATCCCCAACAGATCCGTCAGTCAGTCGGATCTCTTAACGCACTTCGGAATTATGCCTGCCACGACCCTTCTTTATCTTCATTGCCGGCATTGTCCTGCCGGCAAAAGCGCGACGTCTTTGGTCCGCTGCGTTGTACCGACTCCGTACATTGTCTTCTTAATTAGAGGGAAAGTTTCCGCTGATCGGGACCATCTTACTTTGAGTTCTTTCCTTGGGCGAAGTCGCTCGCGAGTTGCACAGAATCTGCCGCATTTTTATTAATTATTCGTAAGAGCTTTGTCGACGGCAATACGTGAATAAATGAGTCGATACAGAATTCTTGCAATAATATATAAGTTAACAATAGTACATATATCTCTTAATTATGATCGATATAATTTTATTGTATCGCTTACTATAGAATGTTTGTTTATCTCTTATTTTTTATTTACTTTAGAATCTTTATACTATATGTATTTTTTTTTTAATTAATGCGGACAATTACATCTCATCTTAATGTCCACTACCATTCCAGATAATGTATAGTTCTTCACACATCTAGCAAATTTGCTCACGAAACGAACTGACTATTCGAAGATGTCTGCTTCTATTAGCATCAATATTTAAATTCACAGAAGGAAAAGTTCATTCCATATAATGTCCTTCTCATAATTTCCTATTGCACCGTGTTGCATCTCGATAAGAAGCTAGATAAATACTAAAAAAAATTAGAAATCGTATTGAAATGAAAAATTACGTAATATTAATTAATTCTCTTGCGAATAAACTTCTTAATCATTACACCCTAAAAAGATCGACATATTTGTCAGGAATTAGGTATCCTAAATTTCGAAACTAACTCGGGCGCATTTCGTTTTCAATGTCGATATCATCGCGAATGGATATACGATTCTGAGGGCGTCTTCCGGAAGCCGCTTTTCCTTACGGCGATTGCCGTAATCCGCACCGCTTCCTGCCTCAATCCGCGGGCAGTAAATCAAAACGCGATATCGCCGTCGATCTCATAAAACTCGCGTGGATCGTCTTTATGTTCCCGTGAAGCGATCGAAGCTTAGAGTTACCCCGTTACCCTTGGTTCTCTCGAGGATGCATTCTCGCGCGAGGTACAGATCGCACGCCACGCTTTAACGACCGAAAGCCATAGGGCCACGTCGTATAGGGTATACATGGGGGCCGCCGACGAAAGGTATTAAGAAGGTAGAGGCAGCCCTAACCTAACTGCAGCAGCCCCTGGACCGATCGTCGTCCTCGTCGTTTCCTCTCTCCTCCTTTCTCTCTCTTTCTCTCTCTCCCTCTTACTCTCATTTCGTATCCCGTGGCCGTCTTACTCCGTGGGCCGAAGTTAAGGGTGGTCTCTCTCTTTGTCTCTCCCAACCCTCCCGGTCCCCACGAACCCCCGCGTCGTACGCGTGATACACGGACGAGGGACACGCGTGTGCGTGAAACCTCGCAAGACGGACAACGGGGGTTGTTGGGTGGATGGCGTCGTTGGGGGATGAGGACGCGAAGGAGACGACGGATGGAGGGTCGAGGGGGGGTGAGGAGTGCCAACGGAGGGGAATGCAAATTAGAAACGCTTGGGCAGAAAGCGGGAGGAGGAGGAGGAGGAGCAGGAGAAGGTGGAGGAAGAGGAGGAGGAGGTGAAGGCGGCCGGAGGGTGGCGTGGGAGGACAGAGGGGTATATAAGAGGTGGTGACTGAGGGTGGTGGCCAAGGAACTTCACTTATGTAAACCAGTGAGACGGTGTGCGCCGGCCGCTCCGCGCGTGTGTACCCCCAAGCCGTTCCTGTACGTGTGTCCTGCGTGTGGGTGTTACCGGCAGCGTAACCCGGTTGCGTGTGTGTATATATCGATTGCCGGCCAGACCACCCCCTCCCCCTTGCATCCACCTTCGCCCCATCCTCCTCCTCGTCCTCGCTACCTATAGTAATTATTGTGCTTCTCCACACATGTGTGTATTTGTCGTGAGATTTCGCGCAGGATGGTATGCGTGCAGCCGCACACACAGACGTGCCCCGCGTCCCGCGTGTGTTCGTGTGTATCCGAGTTCCTTACATGCCTCGTCCGATAGTCTCCGCACCAGGGAGCTCCGGCATTTAACGGGTGTCATCCTGTAAAGCGTACTCTCGCACGCTGCCGCCGGCGCGAATCGGTCGCGCGGTGTCGATCCGTCGTATCGATCGTTCGCGAACGGCAGCGACGACGACAGCTGCGGTGGCGGCGGCGGCGTCGGGCGTGCTCTTTTTCCGTCTCTTGAAGAACCGTTACTTTTCCGCGATGGGCGTTCGGTTTCCTGCGAGAGGAAGACGCCTTCGCCGTCGCGGATTGCTCGAGTTATCGCCTCGTAGATAGAATCATGGCACGACGGTTATTGCGGATTTACCCGTTTTGTAAAAAGAGGGTCGAGAAGCTTTTTTTTACGATGGCGGCTGCGATAGGAAGTCCTGATATGCGACATGCAAATTGAATCAGAATTTAGTAAGACTAATGCAGTCTCATTTTAGTATGAGAGAGTGCTGTAATTTCATGTTCGCAAGAACGACGCATTTCTTAATGCTTACGTTTATGTAAATTATGCTTATATCTATTTTACGAAACGTATCATTACATTAAAAGAAAGGACAAAAAATTAATTTTTTAAACTTTTTATTATATGCAAATTCTACACAAATTTAATACATACATTTTTAAATCATATAATAATTTTATAAGCATTTAAGTTTTCTATTATCTTAAAATTTTAGTATAGTAGATCTTTACCTGTAAGTCTTGCCAAATCAGGAATCAAATATTTTTAATAAACTCCACGTTTTCTGTATGTTCTATACATCTTTTATAAATTTCTAAAAATAGTACGAGTGTTCGCGTGTTATACCTGCTCGGTAAGAATATATAATGTATGCGTTTAAACGATCTGGCAAGTCACCGAATTAACACACGGCGCCCAAGTAGTCGCGCCACCTGATAGATCAGTCCGGCGCTAATGTTCTTGTTCGAAATAAATGGTCAGGCGAGTGAGCGCGCGCGCGCGAGCGAGCGCATGATGGTTTCTAACTCCTTAGTCGAGTCTCGGAGCCCTGCACGCATATACACACGTAAACACTCATGTACATGCGTACACACACATACACGCGACGTGGCAAGCCACCCCACGATATCTTTGCTTCGGCCCGCGCGCGCACACGTATGATTCACTAACACAATGCGCGTGTGGGTTCACACACAATTTCACCGAGTCGATGATACACGCGAGAGTCTAAGCTACTAGCGAGCGCAAGAACATCTCCCGGAACCCTTCGCGCGCGCGCCACCCTCGCGCGCAACCACCTCGTCCATCCTCCCCCTCGGACACGGACCTTAAAGGAAGAGGATGAAGCGGGTGAAGTGGTTAGAAGCCGGAGCGGACGAGAAACGAACGGACCGACGGACGTAGGACAGAACGCGCGGTATATAGCAACCCTATCTTGCGACACACAACCACAAGTCATCCTCCTTCATCCCTCTCCCCTCTCTCCTTCCCCGCGCGTACCACGGTCGCATTCTCAGTCCGGTTCACCCTTGACTCACCCCTTCGCCACTTCGACTCTACTCGGGTCTCCCGTATCCTGCTCTTTCGGTCTCTCTTTGGTCTCTCCTCGTTCCTTCTTCTCTGTTCCTCTCCCTCTCTCTCCGTCTGTCTTTCCATCTCACTCCGTCACCCTTACCGTGCCACTTCATCGTGAAACCTCGAAGGCAATCAATCCTCCGCCTTACAGCGCACTGACCACCTTCCAGGAAACTTCCATCGTTGCGGCGGGGCAAGCCTCCAAAAGAAGCAGACGCTGAATTTTTTGTGCGATTTGCCCTCTCTCATCGATTGGTTAGATGAATTATTCTCTGGGATAATTAATGCCCCGATAACGTCGCTTTGTCGCTTTAATTATGCGCATGTAATTTTAATCGTTACTTCAAAAGCAATTGAAATTTTATGGGTCGCATTTGTAGCACCTCCGATCGAAAAAAACTATTAGAAGCCACTTTCTAGAAAACGTAATTTAAAAAAAGAAAGAAATTATTTTAAGTTACGCAATTATTCAAAAGAAAATCAAAGAATAAAGAGTTGTTTACCAAAAAAATTCTGTTTTTTATTTCAAGATACAAAAGATTGATTAATAAAAATATGTGATCCCCTTAACTAAAAATGAGGATTTTACAATTGTGATTTTTTCCCACTGGACGTGTAGTCAACTAGTTAGAAAAACATGGCAATTTCGTTGTTGCACTTCTTTGCTTGAGTCTTGCATCCGGCACATTCATTTTCTTAACTCTATATCCTGCTCTCCTTCTCCCTTTATGCCTCGCAGGCAATCGATTCACTGTCTTACGGCGTGCTAACCATCCTCCGAGAAAATTCCAGCAGCCGTTTGCAACTGCGGAGTAGACCCGACGAAAAAGAATCGCGAATGCTTAATCGTGCGTTCTACGGATACGACGAATTTGCATTATTTCTCTCCTCCCAGCATTGTTTTAATCGATCTGCCGTCTCACGACTACACGTTTCACGAAAGTTTCGCCCGAGATGAATCTGCAGCGAGAAATCGTGAAATGTTAATCGCCGGCCGCTGCACGTTGATGATGCATCGTATTAAGAAATTCGCTGTTCGATCTGTCGAAGGTGTACCGAGACAGGCGCTTGACCGGCGAGAATCATTTTCCAATTTTTCGTATTTTCCTGCGGCGTCACTTTGCCTCGTCTTCGCACCGTCTCGCGGTTAAAAGTTTCGCAGGCAATTAATCTTTGGCTGTACAGTGTACTGACCACGTTTACAAGGGAACTTTCACTATATTATAACGTACCGACTATGCTCCCAGAAACTTCCACCCGGTTGCGCGTGATGGCTTGATCCGAAGAACAAAATCGTGAATGGTTAATCGTTGGTTGCGCCAGCGATAAATTTACATTACATGGTGCTCTCAACGTCATTCCGACACGAAAGTTTCAAGTTACGGGCTAAATTGCATTTTTTAACATTTTGTATCTGTCTAAATAACTGCGCCAGGACACGCATCATGTGCTCATATTTTTGTTCTAATTATATGTATAATCCGTATTACGGAGTTCTTTGAAATTTCTGTTATTATCTGGGATATTATAGATAGCAGATAGTCGGACAATTTAAAAAAATGATATTTGAATTTTAAAAATAATTTTTGAAAATAATATTTAACCCTTAACTACACTGACGAGGTACAAACGTACCCCACCTGTACTACCCCGCCAGTGTAGTTAAGGGTTAAATAACTGTAGGGAGCGTCGTAGGGGATTTCCAAAAACAGTTTGTAATATAAGTATATTTAATATGGTCGTAATCTTTGGTGTACAATGTACGTATCTATCACCGAGAGTCCTTCACGTCTCGTGCCCCTACAACGACTCTGCGCCCCCCGTCGCAATAACGACTAATTCACTCTCTCGTCTCACTGGGCTGCGTTCCAAAACTCTACTCTGTCAACTAAAACTCTGCATATGTAACGTAAACTATAGATTTTTAGTTACTGTAGTACGTTTTGGAACGCACCCCTGCCCGGATAGCGAGCGAGTTTAGCCCGCCAAGTATGATTTAAATCCTTTTCCGACTATATAACTTAATGATATGTAAGACGATTTACTACTGTTATCGTAATTACGATATGATTCCTATTTGAAATTATATTTTACTACTAGATTTACTACGAATTTTAATCGTGGAGCTATTAAGATTTAATCATCATCTCTCCAGAGAAGATATGTCTTTTATGATAAGCGCAGAGCAGTACAGAACGGGCAATTATCGGAAATAGTCGATTCATCATTTAAAACAAGACGGACTCTTCAATCAGAACTCAGGATAAATCGCGGACAGTTAATTCGCTCGGCTACTCCAGCTTTTCGCGGTTATTCTTGCGGGCGGTCATTTCATCTTGCCGCCATACCTCGTAGCTAAAGGCTACGAAGTCAAATCAGGAACCAATCAATACCGATAATTAATTAGAAAAATCAGGAGGAAAAAAAGAACTAGTGAAACTCGAGAGCTCGACCGCCGCTGCAAAAATTGCCGGAGGCTCTCGTTTGACTCTACATCGCCCCTTTCCACGACTTTTCACCCTCCTCGCGCCCAATCCTCCCCCTCTGTCTACAGTATCCTTCGCGCGCATCTCCCCTCCGTTCTTCTTCGCCATTGGACTCATCTCTTACGGCGCTCTCGTATCTTCATGCCTTTTTGCCATTGAATAAATTAACGTTTTTAGTTTGCCGATATTCTGAGCCCGGCGAGCGCGAGCGAGCACTATATCTTTCGTTCTATTGGAATGAATGAACTTCTTTTTCTTTCAAAGCCAAGTCGAGTCGGTTGGTGGCCATCGAGCCCATTCATCCGCTAAAATTCTGGAGGAATTTTAATAACTTGGATTCGTGCTGATTAAAACGGAAGTCGCGTCTACCACCGAGCCGATCGCGGCGGCGCGGCGGCGACGGCAACTTCGGGCTCTCCGATATTTCGCTTTTGTATGTACGTTTATACGCTTTATAGGTGTACCGTGGTTCTTTTACGTGCATTTAACAAGAGTTTGCTTTTGTCTCCCGTCGAATTAAGTTTGCTTTACTCGCGGATTCGGTTTGTTTGGCACATGGAAGCATGGCGTAAAATAATGAAGATCGTAACATGATGTCCTTGTAACAAGGATATACGCATGCAGGTGGATCGATTTAATGTCAAGTTGTCGTGTAATCGTCTGGATAGTGTTTATTGCTTCATTTATATTTTAAATAATCTTTGTGTTAATACCTATTGTGTTTATTATGCCCATCGTTTATTCAACGATATATTTACGGAATAAATAATGATACAATCGTGCAATGTTTTAGATTGCAACAAGGAAATTTCGGTTTTACACTTAATTTTCTGACTAATAATAGTATAAATATGAAAATATTTAACAAATTCATTTACGATTAAATTTGAAGCATATTTCCTCTTAAAATATCTTATCTAACAGTAAATTATACCCTAATTTTTTGTAAATATTAATGATAACAAAGCTCTCAGATATTAAATCGAGGATAATTTAAAAGTAAGCCAATGTGAGCCACGCCGTTGTTGGGGCGAAATAAAAATATTTATTAAATATATAATTACAAATATACGAACACGCATATTTTTTGTTATGTGCATATGTGCACGTATACATATGTACATACATATGGATACACATGTGTATATATATCGTAGACAAATATTTATAAATGCATATGCAGTTCTTAGACATTCACGTTATA
This sequence comes from Aphaenogaster ashmeadi, assembly GCA_003063805.1. Lineage (NCBI taxonomy): Eukaryota > Metazoa > Arthropoda > Insecta > Hymenoptera > Formicidae > Aphaenogaster > Aphaenogaster ashmeadi. Next base: position 409,773 of record NJRQ01000172.1, on the reverse strand, counting down.
ATTGTCTTCTTGACCCAACATCTCTGGCCAAGTATCTCTCGATTCATAATGGACTACGTGACTTTACGACCGCATTAACCATTTAATTCCACTCTACAAGTAGTATCAGCAGCACTACCACCACCGACTGGCACTTCGGGGTGAGGGTGTCATTCGGTCTGCTGGTCTGTCGGTCTGTCGGTCGGACGAGGGACAGAGAGAAGGAAAGAGAGATAGGGAGAGAGGGGGAGGGGGCGCATGGCGCACGTCCACTATCAATTTATCACCCAACCCTCGGCAACTTTCCCTCTCAGACCTCGTTCTCGTTTTCCCTCTTTTCTCGGGTCGTCTACCCCCTCCTTCCTCTTTCTCGCGATCCGTCCGACGGTAGGGGGACAGAGGGGTCGAACGGTCGGGGCAGGAGAGAGCGAGATGGGGAAGAAGACAGAGTGAGAGGAAAAGAAAGGACGACGAGGAGAACAAGAGAAAAAGAGAAGAACAAGTCGAAACGACCATGACCAGCGCAACGTAGCGATGGTCAGTTCGGGGGGGGGGGGGGCTATAAGATCGCGGCTTCTACGGTCTTGCAAGCGGTGCATTCACGTTTCTCCTCCTCTGTCCCCTCTCCAATCCCGGTGCATGCCACGAATGCAACCTGCTACACGCGCGAGCAAGAACGGCGTGCACGTGCAATGTTCGTCGTTCGTAGTATCATTGTATATATCTGTGTAAGTCAGCGCCTTTCAACCGGGGACGCTTATTAATCCAGAGGAATATTAATTGACTACATTTGACCCGTCGGAGAATCGTCGCTGTGTCTATTTGATGCGATCTCTCGTGCGAGATGGAGAGCCGTCGCGTGCGCGCGGTCGGGAATCTTAACTGAATACTTAATCGCCGTACTTACGATATTATACCCTAAAGCGATGAGTTTAATGTTTTGCAATTAGATTCTTCACATACGCGCACTTCAGGTTTAATAGGTAATGAAGCGTGAAGATTTCAGAGTAAAAGTGCATGAAATCCATAATTCGTAAGATTTGCTTTAAATACGAAGTTATATCTCAGATAAATCTTATAAATTATGTACTTGTTCTACTTTTGCTATGGATTTTTGCATAAAGAAACGGTATAAAAAAGTAAATTTAGAATCCAAACCGACACATATCGATGCATGACTCGTTAGAAACAGTTATTTATTCATATTCCTCATATATTTTGTAAGACTTTTTCTTGTTGTCTTTTATCTTTTATTGTTTTATGATGTGTGTTATGCAATGCTAATGATGATTAATAGTGAAGAGAAATCGTTGCATTGTTGACCTTTTGCATAGATAGCTTACAAGCGTATATAATATAAGATGCATGTTTAGATGATCAAAGCATCAGTTTAAATAGCATTTCTAAATTCTCGCTATTTTTTAAACAAATATACATGTAATTTCCAATGACTTACGAAAGACATATAAAATGTTTAATTCTCAATGATGGCATAATAAGAATAATGATCATTGACACTAGGTTCAAATTATTAATAAATAATATTTGGCCTCGATCCGCACTTTTTTCTTAGCTTAGGGGAAGTGCGTTAATATGGGGACATGTTAACTCGAACGTAAAGGCAAGGCTTAAAGACACAAAGAGACGTGCAAAGAACGCTCTAATAGGGCGATTGGGCGCATTAATCTGAAAATAGATAAATATTGTCTTGAGAAAAAAGTAATTGCATAACGCATCTACAAGCGCAAATTGTAAATAAAATTAGTTATACCCATATTTTCTCATAAAAATCTTATTAAGTAATTTGCACAATTTCATTTCATCAAAGAGAAAAATTATTAATATCACCATTTTAATATTACCTGATCAATCGGAGTATTTAAATTTCTACCTTCAATTCCACGTCAGTCATACAAGTTTCAAGTTTTCCTTGCGGAAACGAGTAGTAGTATTGGAAATATCGGGCAACGATCTTGACCTTGATGGAGGAGGAGCTTTCTCTCGGTCATCGTTGCGCGGGTCAGTTTGACCTTAAGCGATATATAAAACGCAGGACATAACCGGATACAGAGAGGAAACTTTTCTACTGGCGGAGGTTGGGACATAGCGGGCGAAAGGAAGAAAAAGAAGAGAAAAAAGGAAGCGGATCCCCAGCACGGTGAGCGAAAGCACGAGAGAGGATCCTGGGCGGTTTGGGGCGGTAAGGGGGAGAGGTCGGGTGGCGAGCAATAAAATCAAGCACCGGGGTTGCAACCCTTCCGCCGGAGTTGAGTCGTAATCTTGCCCGCTGCCAGAGGGTCGAGGCCTACGAGATCTCATTTTCTTTTCCGCCGGAGTAATTAATTAGCATTACGTTGGCAAATCGCGGAAGCCAACTTTAACACGTTTCATATGATGTCTGAATAAATAAAACAATACTGATGAAGGAAAATTTATTTGAAAATGCCACTGAATATATAATAACTAAATAATTAAATGTAGCTACATACGATATATACATATATGTATATATATAATTTTTAATTTATTTAATATCTAATCTGTGAATATAAAAATACCGCAATGCATGTAGGAATCTAGCAAAAATATTATATATACAAGCTTAAGTATGTGTTCCTGACGTTCTTTTAAGCCGAAAAATTCTAATAAACATGTAGCCTAAAATCAATCGTTACAAAGTTATCGGCACTTACGTGCGAAAAATAACACTCAGTGAGTCAAAAATTTTATTAAATAAGTACATCAGTTAAAGTGTCACAAAATTACATGTCATTTTCAAAATGACCTCGATTAGCTAGGCACATTCTCGGCCCTTCGTGAAATCGAGGTGACGGAACTCATACAATGTCGGGATCGTTTCTGATGATATTGGAAGTATGAATTATTCGATTCAGCATCTCTGGTGTTCGACTCTTTACCGAATACACCAACGACTTCATATGGCATTTATTTTCAAAGCCCTCTTTTATGTTTATGATGCTTGAACGTACGAATGTACATACGTACATAGGAGCGTTCAAATGGGAATAACTTTGTAACGATTGATTTTAGGCTACATGTTTATTGGAACTTTTCGGCTTAAAAGAACGTCAGGAACACATACTTAAGCTATGTACATCCTATTGCGGGACACCTTGTATATCACAGATTAAGTATTAAATAAATTAAACATTTCGTTGACTTAAATATTCAAATAAATACTGACAACTTGAGAAGATGGAGAATGTTTTATATGCTGCAGAAAGATGAAATTTTTCTTTTTATCACATCGCTTTATTTTGCAATGTATCGATGATGGGGATACAACACATTGCTATCGTTTCCTCGGAGTACACGAATTATATTTTTCTAACTGTAATTACTCGGTTTTTCATTGGAAATGCGCAGTTGTATGTCTCGATTATAAATAATTCCGATCTGTTTTTACCCGTAGCGAAATCATTAAAACGTGGAAGCGTAGCTATCCGTCGTCTTTCATACACTTTTAATGGCGGATTTTCTCCTTTAACATTTACAAACGCCTCCTCCCTCTCACCGCGTAATTGCAAGACCCACTGGAAGTAAATGCACGTGAATGCAACGAAATCCGTCTCGTCGTCCGATGGAGGAAGAATTTCCGCAAGATTGGTAGAGGGTGGGTAGAGAGGATAGGCGGCGTACTGCACTGGCTGCTCAAATTAAGTACCGCCTGGTAATTTGAGGTATTGATTTTTATAGCTCCTCTCGGTAGGCATACATTAAAGTTCTCCCTCTTTGTCTCTCACCCCTGCTACATCCACCCCTTCGCGAGCTACCCTTCCCTGCGGGGGCGACACGAACGCGGCAGTGCCTAGTGATCGTCCGACTCTCTCCACTTTCATCCCCCTTTTCCACCCTTTTCATGAAAATTCGCGACGATACGTGCTCCTTGCGCGGTGCCGCTTACGTCCCTCACGTCAATTAAACGATTCTGTACGAGGAAGAATTAATTTACGTAATAAAGCACGATCCGCCAGCAATTAAGCAAATTCATCCTATTCACGATGCTTCGAAAGAAAAATTCAGAGTTATGTAAGTTCCCGAAGTAGTTGGTACTCTTTTTACTTCACCGAGTAATTTAATGGTTCCGATATATGCATGAAGCGCAATTTATTTCTGTAACTTGCAACTATTAATTAAAAACGATCTTGGATATTCTCGTCTTTACATGAAATATATACGTTGAGAATTCATATCTTTTGCATAGTGAATCCGTGAAGGATTTGATCGTTTTATCTGTCTCTTGGAACGTTTGTGAAATCACTCTGCGAGAAATCTTGCGCAGTTGAAATTATTTCTCATCCATGACAGTCGTAGTACAGGCAAGAATGAGTCTAAATGAAACGCATGACGGCAAAGTTACGATGAAGAAGGTCAGGGGTGAGAAGTTCGATGGAAAAGTGGTCGGATGACACGTGATCCGGTGGTAAAAGACGGGGAAAAGGTCGCGGAAAGCCACGAGCGGAGGCTGTATACGGTCCGTTTACTCTTCCTCCGTCTCGATGTCGGTATATAGAAGCAAAAAGGGAGAAGAGAGGAGGGAACCTCTCCCGTTCCCAGTTCATATGTGAGCGTCGATTTCGCGGTCCGCTGCGCCGCGTGAGTGGTTTGCCTGCCGCTTAAAAGATCCGAGACACGGCCGTAGCGATGGGTACTCGACACCACGCAAACTTACTCGAACAACTCGAACGACAGATCGAACTCGCGGTCTCGGTCGCTATAAATTCGTCATGGATCATTGTGATTTTTGAGAGCTTGTTGTAATAAAATTTCTAAAGAAATTAAAATTTACTTATGAGATAGAGATATAATTCTATATATCTCTGCAAAAGATGAAAAATATATTGCTATATATTATTTACATATTCGACAACTCATGTATTTGTTCCGTATTCGATGTAGTTGTATGCTAGATGATCGCGAGTTTATTCACGTAGAGCGTATCCATAGACGGAATGTACAATTTTGAAGAGATAAGACGTTTAGTCATGGTAGTCGGCGTCATGTATATACTAGTATAAAGGAGATACCGGATACATAGGTATAGTAGCAAGGTGAATAAAAGATTTCTTAAAATGATTTGCCCCGACAACGTACGTATTACCTGAGCTTCTAAAGGCAGCGACGTAAAGGCTAGAGCGTCGCACCTGTTGCTTCAGTTCTCAGCACCAAATCGAAGACCTCGGCTCCGACGAGATACCATAAAATGGAATTTCATAAAGTGGAGAAGCATTCGCACAGTTTGCCTGCGTTATATATTTTCGCGTGATATATACACGCGTGCGTATACACGAGGGAACGTGATTTCAGATTGATTTGCAACTTTGATTTATCTTTTCGTCGCAATATTGCTAAGACGTTGCAATTAATATATTAATCGAAAATTGTATCTACGTAATGCATTTTATTTGCGCTGACGTAAATAATCATAATATATTCTCGTACGATCACGTTATAATTAAGGATAAGACATGATCAAAATATTTTTTATTGTTATTTTCTCTAATATTTAAAAAATTTTGTTCAACGATTATCATTAAAGAAGTGAGAAAAAGATTTCGAATTTAATTTAAGATTATAGCAAATGCGGCTGCTTATTAAGAAAAAAATAATTTTATTATATTGTATCAGACTTGTGGTATGTGTAAAATTACTGAAAGATAGATGAGGGATTAATCTACGTTTCAATCGCAAAGAGAATGGTTCGTTGGAACGAAATGAGCGTTCGTTCGAATCCATCATTACCTGTGCGCCGTACGGCGTACCTATTCCACGGGACGAGGTAAAAAATGCTGATGCCAGGCCAGCGTGGGGTCCGGGGCTTATGCACGCTTCAGGAACCCGGACACTTCGGATTTAACGGAGAACTCGCACGAATAAACAATCGTACCTCCGTGGGTGCTGCCTTATTAAAGGCTGTGGAAAAAAAGAGGCTCGACCGTGGCACGCGAGCGATTAATGTCGTCCGGCGATAAGCACGCTAACTAAGGGTGCCGTAATTAGCGCGTCACCCCGTTCGCCGCGCCAGCGACGTCCACGGGATTATTATTGTCGCGTGAGGACCGTCCCGGAGACATAATTGAGATATATCGCGCGAAAGGATCGAACGAACGCGATGCCGATGTTTTGAAGCGAGCACACGAAATCGCGCGTTTCAATTACGGAAATCTGCGAGGAGATCAAACGGGTGAAACCGGCCTCGGTAAACCGCGATTCCTAATCGCGGCGAATCGCTTGGCTAATGCGTCAAACATCGAAATGCCGGATTCTGCGATTCTTTTTCCAGCTTACAAGAAAGCACCGCCGATCAAAATTCACCAATTTACACGAATTCTTATGGAATTTATGCGAGAGAAAAGAAAGCTTCTTCCTTCACGAGAGACTTTTTTCAAGAGATTTTTCTAACACTTCGTCCGTGTAACTTTCTAGCTTGATTTGACTTTTATTTCAAATTTAACTTTCTTCCTTCTCGTTACACACAAAGGACTAGTATTGTTGCTTTGATCCTGAGGTTAGATGTCGCACCTCTTTAAAGGGCAATTGGCCACGAATGAAGCATACCATTATTCATGTCTTGAGTCACTCTGTGTCTGTTTACAAAGTTCCTTCCAAATTGATGGCTTCGGATCAGTCGTGTTCCCTTGCCTAGTCAGCTATCTCCGCTAAATTCTCACGTTTTGAATCAATCGTGCAGTCGCTCTAATCTCGCGTGCGACAGCCTCCTTCGATCCATCGACTATTCGCCGCGGCGCCGTCGTATTTTGTCTCCCGTTTCCCGATTCTTCGAAAAATGGGCAGAGTCATTAATAGCGCGACGAGCAACAGGAAATCCGCGTTCTTGGCGACGAAAAAACCCGTCATCAGGCGACGGGTACACATAACCGCGAAAGAAATTGCCGTCATTCGCAAAGTAGTAATCTTTCCGCCCAGGCAATATATCCATTATTTGCCGACGTGGTATTTCGTACCGAACTGCGTGGTGCGCGACTTTCGCAGCTTCCTCCTCGTCTCTCGTCCCAACTCGTCGCGAAAACGAGCGTAGAGTTTTTTTGTAGGAAAATTTCTCACGCAAGCGCGAAAACGCATACGTGATTTAAAGTGACACATACCTGAGTGACGTTTGAAATCTCTTTAAAGTAAACAAGTTTCAAGTGTCTTTCATCAAATATCTCTTCCGAGTTTATTATACCTCAAGTTTTAAAACTGTTTCCAAAATAAGGAGCCGACGAAGAATATAAAAGAAAAAATCTCATTCCCGTCTTTATTACGTAATGTAACAGGTGTTACTTTTCATTCTTAGCTCCTTTGCGAATCTGAAGTTCGCTTTTATATCCCGTATCCGAAAAACGAGTAACACGACTCAGGTTGGAAATACATCGAGTCGCGGGCACGTGGTTTTAAGTGCTCGTTAACACGTGAGCACCGAAAGGTTTCGTCGCGCTGACGGCGAACAGGTAGACTGCCCATATAGCCTTCATACAGATACACACGCGCGCGTGTATGTACTTGCATACACATGTGTGCATCTGTATCCAGGAGGTGGCGCGGAGCAGGTTTTCGAGCTGATATCATTTGTATCTCCCGCGGCCACGACCCGGAGGCCTCTCGCACCTTGGCGTTTCCCTCGCCCCCTTCGCGGCTCCCTTATCCTCGGGGATCGTCTACGTGATATTTATTTCGCGTAGGCTTCCCTCTGACTTTATATTTGGATACCACACACGCTTCTAATGGTGGTAGTGTATCTCACCGAGATGTTACGCGCATTTACGCGCCGACGAGATACACCATTTACCCGCAATAGGTGCGGGACGAACCACGTCCGGGATAATTTAACAGCTGAAACCGAGTGCGTGGCAGTTGCGGTTCTCATGCGTATACGTGCGTCAAACATTATATTAGTGCAATATCGCCGAAAGAGAATGGAAAGAAGGGAAGGGGCGGTTATACATTTTCTTTTTTAACAATAAGTGTTTTCGCGTTACATCAATTCTCATTAGTATATTTTTACATAAACACCTGATAATATTTGGTACCTTATCCTATCCCATTATGCAGACCGCATCATTAACTGTTTAGCCATCTTTCCACCGCAACTTTCACGATCCTGCAATGTAAAATATCCATGTCATAGAAATCGCATTGTTTCTTTGCGAAAAAAATATTTAAGAAACCCGCGTATAAACGATCCGTATATTTTAAAATATGTTATGTGCACTTAATGTTATTTCTAATTGAATTAAAAGATGAAGATATTTTTACTTCTTCCGTCAAAAATAATAATAATTAAAGATTTGTAAGTTCTTAAGAATATTTAAAATATTAGGAATTCTATGTCATTTTATTATGTTATCATTATGATGAATTCTCTACTACACAGTTACTTCATTTTTAAATATCTTTACACTGATAGAAAAATTTATGATATTCGTGACTATAATTAAATTGTAAATAATTATGGTTAGGTACACCATTTTTATAGTTATTACTGCTATAATGTTAGTAAAATATAACTATAAAAATGGTGCACCGAACCATAATTATTTACAATTTAATTATAGTCATAAATATCATAAATTTTTCTATCAGTATATGATTTAAGCATCTCGTTACGGTTATCCGTACATTGAGAAAAAAATTTGTTGAAAAACTAAAATATTTAGCAGAATTGTTTAGTTTAGATCGACCTAACGACCACAAAAATTTATTTATATATTTTAAAATATTTAGTCTGATACGTTCAACTAAAACATTAGTGGTTTAACTGAACATTAGTTGAATTAACTAATTCTTGATTAAAAATTTTTGATGGTTGACATGAATGAACTATACCTTTTTTAATTCAACTAATGTTCAGTTAAACCAACTAATGTTTTAGTTGAACGTATCGGACTAAATATTTTAGTTTTTCAACAAATTTATTTTCTCAGTGTACCGTTCCTCTTCTCCTCGAAGAGAAGAAATCTACCGGATGTGTATCACACCAAAGCTCCGTTCTGATTTTATTTGAACACCGGACTAGAGTACCGCATGGTTGCAATGCGTCTTAAGCGTCCAACGTGCAACCGTGCTTTTATCTGCGATAACTTGGTAGTTGGACTTTCGACTCGGGTAACGTAACACCTTAAACCTCGCTCGCATACGCGTTCACGTTGCACGTATACTCGCGCATATGTGTATAATAAACCGCGGGCTTCAAGGAAGTCAGGGCTGGGTTCTCCGGTACAAATGCATCTCGCGAGCTTCGAGAAGAAAACAACACGTGGGCAAAGTTACATTAACCCTTCATAAGACCGTTTGCCGATGTAACATTATATTAGTGGAAGACTACGAAACGCACGTTTGAAAAAAATAACTATCCTGTTGACAAAACGTTTCAACGTACACGGAAAGAACGGTTTTGCTGAAATATCTAAAAATTTGGCCAAATATAGATCTGAAAATAATTTTGTTAGACCATCAAAAATAACTGAGTAGGACACTCAAGCATGATGATAATGCTGCAAAAAGTTTTAATATTCTAGCAATTATTTTGAGCGTCCTACTTAATTACTTTTGATGGTCTAACAAAATTATTTTCAGATCTGTATCTGGCCAAATTTTTAGATATTTCAGCAAAACCATTCTTTCCGTGTAGTAGGCTAGCAGGTTGAAACGCTAAGTAGTATGACGCGATCGAGTCTGGAAGCAGAGTTGTAGGAAGACACAAAATCCCGCGATCGGCGTCTCTTTTTCAGATAAAGCGAGAATTAATGCTTCCAGCAAAATGTACAATCGAAAAATCACGGCGCGCCCAGAGATTATAGTCCATTTAGCCTAATGGTTAAGGCAGCCCTGCATGGAGGGCGGGCCGCAGGAGAAAGATGAGGCCGCGTCCGCGATCGTGACTGCCCGTGACATACACGCTCACGTTATACATACATCTCTCCCCCGCGCTGTGCCGCGCCATGGACTTTCTACGGAGAGAGAGAGAGAGAGAGAGAGAGAGAGAGAGAGACACGAGGCGTTCGGTTACTACACGATCACACTACCGATGAGCGCCGTCCTCGTTCGGCCGGTGAATCCGCCTCGCACGACCGCGCCGATAAAAGTCCTTATCCGGGCGTGTATCATCGCCGTCCCCGGGCGAGCTTGCTCGCCGTTGCGCGCGAGGTGACGATAAAAATTATTGCAGGGTGGATCCACTCTGCGCCGAGGACTCGCGTGATTTTCGATAATTAATCGGGCCGCGTGCGCTCACGTTACGCACCGCGATTCGCTTTTTAAAACATCGTCCGTCAGATTGAATCGGACGCGCCGGTATCATGTCCGTATTATGTTTGATCACGCTCGTGTGCTTGCCTGGAAAAGTAATACATGCTTAGAGCTCGGATATAAGAGAGATTTCTTATACTTCGTGGCTTCTCCCTCCTCTCGGCAGTCGCGAGTTATTATCGCCGTAATGGCTCTTCCGTTGGCCAACGAGCTATCGACATCTAAGCATCTCGCGCGAGCGGATGATAAAGAGAATTATTGCCCGAGCGATCATGATGCCTGCGGCGTAAATCATACATCGTGCGACTGCCGAGACAAAAATTACGAGCGCAAACGTTCCTCGCTTTCCTTGAGCGGGCGTCCCCTCGCGCCTTTCGCCCTTCGCCTCGCCCCATCCCACGAGAGAGCGACGATAAAAATTACACGAAGCCGTGGCACGCTCTACAAAGATTTTAGCTTTATACAGACTGCGTTGATGCGTACTCCGGATCCACGATGGCCCTCGCAGAGTACACTGTAATAACTTTTTTGTTATCTGCAATATAGTGAAGTCGTACTGATTGCGAAAGATTTCTTGTGCATCCATTCCGTCGTGTGCCTTGTAATATTCAACACCCGAGTATCGCGCGTTTAATCGAGTTGCCTTCACGGCTATGGAGCGATGTAAACCATATAATATAAAGCTACGCGTCAATATTGAGATAACGTTCTCGATTAATTTGCTCTCGATGCTATATGCTATTTGATATTATTTCGACATTTAGGAATTAGCCTTATTCTGCGATTGATAGAAGGATAAATATTCTACGTTCAAATTCGATAACATTCCTATTTTTCGATCAATGTCAGTAACACCGTTATGTAAATTTCAACGTTCTTCGAGCGAAAATAATAAATTTAACGTAGAGAATATCGAATAACTCACGCGAGGGCGCAATTTCGCAATCGTATTGACCGCGACAGTGCCACCGCATGTAGCGCCTGATCGAATTGCACCTTCCGAGTACGGCCGATACGAAACCACGTGTCACGTATTATCCGCGATGCGTTTTCTCACGCGGCCGATGGAATCGATCGAGGCGAGAGATATCGGGGCGATCGTCGGGCAGGCGGGGAAGGCGAAACCGGACGGGGTAGGGGTAACACAAGATCTTCATCTGTAACATCGCAAATTGAACGAGGGTTTGCTACGACCGCCGAGTCGTACCGCAAGTAGTCGATGCATATCGTACGGCGCGATATTGACCGGTAATACACGTATCGGCTTGATTTAAATTACTTCGTCCAGTTCCCTGTTATTTGCGACTCGCTGTCCTTTGCCAGCGATAAATTAGACGAGCGTTACGTGCGGATGTGCGCGGTTTCGAATCGTTATCTCGTCGCTTCGTTTCTTCCTTTCGTCATCGCGCGTCACGCTCTGTAGGATACCGTTAATTTTACGGCAATTAATACACGTATGATTGCGCGCGGTCGATCGTCCGAGGGTTACATCATAGAAAGCGTACGGTGGCGAATCGAAAGATCGAGCTGGCCTCTCGCGCACGTACGTATGCTACCACGAAGCGTGTAAGATTTCCTTAATGGAACTTGCTGCGATCTGGCGAGGGCGTGATACTATTTCAATATCGGTCTGCCTGCGGTTCTTCCTATACATCGTTCCCTACCGTTGAAGATCCTTCGGCAATGAAGGACGTTCCATCGTCATGCGTGGGTTTCACTTGTAGCATAAGGTTCTGCGGTCAGCAGCATTTGCCTTATGTTAAAAATTATTAATATTTTGATTACATGTATTAGCTAACTAATAATTTTCCGAAGATGCAATATCCAATAGTTACGACTAATCTGTTAGGTGCATATGAAAGATAGGGAGAGAGATATCGTAGTTTACTTTTTTATTATTTCTTGCGCATCCGCGATCGAATCTTTTCTTTCTAGCTAATTCTTAGAAACGGATTAAATCTCTTCCAAAACTTAATTTAAATTCATCGATCATTTCTCTGAACTTCAGAATATTTTGCAAATGTTTATTAGAGTGGCATACATCGCGCGATTGTTTAAAGTTTAACAATGAGAGTATTGCGTTACAGGTTGCAGGAAACCTATTTGTTGCGTGAGATTTTCGCGAATTCTTCCACGTGGAGATTATGCCTGTATTGTTTAACAGGTGTGTTTCGCTTCGTAAAGCAAGGGATGGGCACTGTGCACATGCAGATTGCGGTCGCTCGTCTTTCTCTATTGTTTTTCCTTCCCTCCCTCGCCCGCGCCCTCCATTGCCACTGACGTGCTCTCTTCTTCCGTCACACGCATGCGATGCCACAATAGGTGTCTCTTTCGAAAGGTAACTGTGAACGCACTAAACATTCACAGGTAGCAAATAGGCAGGTAGAGGCGCAGTGCCTTAATTGTCGCCTTCCTCCTCGAGATTGTATGGCATGCCAAGCATGAAGTAACGTCTGATCGTATGGAGAGCCATCGGCGAGGATGCAAAACGCTTCCTCCGATTGGCTGCAAGAGTCGAATGCTTCATTAGGGCCTTTCCAATCAACTTTCGAAATGCACGTTGAAAGTGTTCTCGCGGCCTCTTCGAAATCGATCGCGTTCGACTTACACGGATCACGGATGATCGCGCGGGAGAAGAAGTATCATGAAAGAAGCGAGAATGTGACCGATGGCGTAATAAAGTTTCTACAGAGAGCGATAATACTACTTTAGCGGACTTTATTCCGTTAGTCGGATTTCTTTCTTCTGTTCCGTCTTCGCGTATAGATATGAGATCAATGATTAAGCTCTTCTTTAAGGATCTGCTAACTATCTGTTATCTTCCTCTTACTAATGATTTTTGTTTCATTATTCCGAGTTGTAATTAACTCTTTTACTCGTAACATTTCTCCTGATATAATTATGATATAATTATGATTAATTATATCAGGTGTCCTTAATGATGGAAAAGTGCGACAGAAATTTTGTGTGACTGTACGATTTCGATGTCGCCGAAAGTAACTCTAGAGATTTTCCGAGATACCACGCTGGCTCTCGTCAGACGTCGACCGTGACATAGAACTTGCGTGCCGATCGAAGGCATGGTCGCTCTTCTAACAGAGGGCAGAAGGCGCGGCGTCTGTCAGGTACGTTTAAAGACAAGTTAAAGACTGAAATTACACAGCGAGGCGCAATCTATCTAGTCTTGCAAAATTTCTTCCCACGTTTACGGACCTAACACCCATCAGTCTATAACATAGAGAAGATCTTTGTATTCATAAATACGTCCGCTCTCTCTGTAAATGCTGCACGAGAGCAATTATAATTACTTTAGGTAGGTTCCCTCCGGGAATTTGTTTCAAAAATAAAGATCAACTCTGTCTCTCTCGTGCGTTCGATTAGGTTTAAACTTTTACCAATCGCATCGTAATTCGCATTTACTTTGCCTCGTGCAGGGTGAAGTAATCGGTGGCGAGTAGTAGCGGTGAGTAGCAAAGCGAGCACGTGAGGAAGAGACAGCGAGAGAGAAGTCAAACGGGGAAGAGAGGAAGCGAGGCACAATGCCTTACCCAGGGTGCCGGTCGGGGAGCAGGGCGGAAGGGGGATGTCTTCTCCAAGCAGGCCGCCGCCACCGTCGTCACCGCGGCGCGTTAAGGCCAGTAGATACGGCCTAAGTCGCCGGACGCGAACAACGGACGTTCAAAGCGGAGAGCTCAGTGATTACGAGGCTGATTGGCCGCCGCCGAGATGAGACGGCGGCGTCCGTCTTGTCGACCGCAGCTCGTGACGGAAGAAACGCGCGCTCTTGAAGGAGCAAGAGAGAGAGAAAGAGCTTTTCTTATTTATTCGTACCGCCGTGCCATACGCTGACGCCGCTGCCGGCCGCGACTGCAACCGGAATATAGTGGCGTATGCGAGGGAGGCGATCGGGGGAGAAAGAAAGAGGAATATACTCTCTACCGCGAAGCCCGTATATAATTTCATATCGCGGCGACCCGGTGCGCCGCGTAGGGATAGGCGCCACGCCCACCTGTGTGTCTCTTGGGCGCCAGCCCAAGTCGCGTCTCCTTTCGCTGCACCGCAGCGCTTGATGCTGCTGCCGTTGCTCCCGCTACTCTCGCTCGAGTCTTTGTGCCGCTTCTTCTTCGTCGACCTGTTCCCCGCGGACGATACATAAGCGATGTCCACGACATAAGCATTCAAAGTCGGACTTACTCTTCTCAGCGTAATTTTTGGCTATAGCAACGTTGCGAATATCAGCTATGAGCAAAAGGTATATGTATATATAAAAGAAACACGGGGATAACAAGGTCTATCGAGAATTTTGAGCGTAAAGATATAAAAGCATATTTCAAAGTTTGACTTTGACAAAAGTGCATTGAGGTCGCGTCCTAATGCACGCGTCTCTTTTCCATCCGTTACTTATTCATTACACAGGCTTTCTGATCTCGCATTTCTAACGTCACTGTCACCACTCTATCAACTTCGTTCTATTCCACCCGTCACTCGAACCCGCTCAATTTCCGCCGCGAATACCGCGAATCTGCTAAACCGCAACGCGTGACGACCTAACTGCTTTTCGTTTGAAGCCTTAAGGCCGTCTCCGCGAAGCCAAATGGGTCCTCGTCCTCCACCGTCCCCTCGCCACTTCCTCTTGTTCGCCACCCGCACGATACCGCGCTCGATTCCATTTAACGCGACCCGCAAAATGCGCGAGTGCGATGCCCTCGTCTTTTTCCACTTGGTCTTCTTTCTTTTTTGAGTTTATGTAGAGGGCCATTCTTTGCGTGGTAAACGCACACTTCAACAATTTCAATTTTTATGGTAATATTTTACGCCATATATTTTCTATTTTAATATTGTCCATGTGTGTACGAGCTATCTGCTTTTTTCCATTAACTTTGTAGTTGACATATATATAGCGACTCATATTTATATTTCTTTTTACATATTTAAATTTGCCAATCGCTCATATTTTTATACCCCAGAGACAAGTATATTTTAAGTTCTGTAATGTAATATATATAATATCGACTAAAAAGAGAACTTCAGCTTTTCAACATACGACCTCTCGTTTGAGCGTGTAATAATCCATTATTATTATTATATTTACGAAAATACATCTTCTTCAGAAAATAGAGAATACAATTATTTATTCATTGAGGGCAAAGTAAAGAAAAGATGCGAAAGGGTAAAAGAGGGTAGAAGATATAATAGAATGGTTCAAAGACCAAAGACATGGCCGAAATCTTAAAAGTCTCTCTTGGGAAAAGGCCAGAAGGTCTATAAAGCATCATAATAGCAATTTGTGTTAAAACGAGAATTCTTTGAATATGTAATGCGAGTTGACTTGAAAATACTGAAAACTTGAAAATGTTAAAAGCGGTCGTTACATCTATATATAAAAAATTGTGCATAAAACGCGTAATCTGTCGTTAGAAAATACTCTGAAATCTCTTTAGTTCATTAAATTTTGTCGTATCTTTAAATCAAATTGAAGTTGTATCATTTCATATATTGGACAGTGATTGATTAATTATTTTACAGTAAAAATATCGTTCCATTGATATTCGATACGACATCTATATTTATATAAATAGGAGATCATGTAATCAGTAATATGATTAGTTAGATATATTTACATAGTACCAGTCATAAGATCCATTCAAGACTTAGCGAGATGCCATCTTCGAAAAAACCTCTTCTCAAGGTGCATGCTCGACGAGCAATGCGCCTAAGCAGGTTATGATGGACGTATAATCAGGCGATTAACGAATTTCGAAAATAACGCGGAAGGAGCCGAACGAAGCATGAGTTCTCCGAGAAGGAGATGATAGAGGAAAAATGCTGATTGGAGGGTTTGCTTTTAATGGATGGAAATGAAGACCGTTCGCGAAGCCATCCGCCGCGACAACACGAAGAGAACCGAAGAGTGAAAGTGGTATGCAGCAAAATATTAATGAGACCGTTTAGTCGATCGGTTGGTACGATGCGCCAGATTCATCGGCCGATTTGTTTAAGCAGTTCGTGCTGCGATTCGTAGCCGGAATTGGCCGCGCAAGAGCAATGTGTAGCAAAACAACGAATAGCAAAAATACAGGAACTGAGAAACCTTGACGGAGCACAAGTGAAGTTGTTTGTGGTAAAAACATGCGGAACACACGAGAATAGGTCCGGAATCGAGATAATAAGTATCTCACACGTATAAAAAAGGATATAAGAACAATCACAAGAAATTTGAAAAATCCAGATGTTTCTTATAACAATATTTCAGTCTTTTATCGTTTCGACTCGAAAGATCAATCATTCGGAGCCGTTTACGGCATCTCCAATTAAAAAATAACGATTTTCTTCCATCAAAGAAATGCGATACATCCACGGACGCTTTTTGGTTAGAATAAAATTTCATTTCTATAAATGATCTAGTTAAGCATGGAGAGAAACATGATACAGTATATCGAGTAGGCAAACAAATCGCCGAGGGAGCGAACGGCGAGGAAGGGAACTCCTACGGCGCCGAGTTCACGAAGGGCGAGGAGACGGATAAAAGAAGGACGAAATACACGGCCGTAACACCGATCAAGAGACAAAAGGGAGGGCGGACGGGGAGAGGAAAAAGGAAGGCGGGCGGTAACGTTCTCGCGGAGATACCAGAGCACACACGACGAGGAAGATTATTGTGTAGCGCGAGAGGGTAGGGCATGACCCTGGGCGGCCACGAAGAAGATCGGTACCGCGGCAGCCTCGCCATCCACATCCATCCGCATGCGCACACGTGTACACGCGGAGCACACGTGTGCTCCACACACGAGAACTGACACGTTTCACCGCGGTGGAACATGCGAGGCCGCATCTTCGTGAGAGAAAGAAAGAAAGAGAGAGAGAGAGAGAAAGAAAGAGAGAGAGCGAGGAAACACCATGCATCGTCACGGAATTCTTAATCGCCCTCGATCAATCTCGCGACGTCCGCGTTCGATAATCGCGGCTCGAGTCACTGATTTGACAGGTGTTGGTCGTTCGATCGTACTCTCGATCTATTTCTAATGCACGTAAATCATCGCCTGTTCCATGAGAATCCGATATACTTTCTCGGAAATACCGGGCGATTGACTAGATTCGAATCTTAGAGGTTTATAAGAAGCGGCTAAGAAATATATATCGATTGTGTAATATATCTAGTATCTATAGTACACTTTTAGATTTAATTGCGATTGACTTCGTCTAAATTGTATTTCCCATTTTGACGATCGACTTCTATCTTATCGTGACGAGGGAACGCTATATATATGTCGCTAAATATCCGCGGTATTTATGCAGGTCAAAGGTATATAACACGTTCACTCCAAGTACGATTTTATGTTGCATTTGATATTTCACTTAATTTCGAATCTCACATACAGATCCATTATACAGATTATAGCTTACAGAATGCATACCGACATACAATTAGACCTTACATTCATACGATTCGCATCATAATGCGAATTGAAAGGAAATACAGGCATCGTGAGACTGCACGAGAAGAATTGCGCAATACAAACAAGATTAGTATATCGCGATAAGTAGATAGTCGCGGTCCCACACCTTCCACACGTCTCATAGCTCACAATAGGCTTTTACTTTGCTAATATATCGTTCCATAGCACTCTTTCACCAGTCAAATAATATCGTGACATACGCGGCCAATCAGCTATCGCTTCACGTTGCTATTTAATAATTATACAACTCTCAAATATTGGTCGAGAGGTATAATTCGTGTTTCTCGCGTGTCTACGTTTCTGCTCAACGTGTCGTCGATGACAAAATTATTGCGAAATAATATACGAGCTGTGCACTCGGACGGGATGGAGTCAGCGTGCCTTCTCGCAAGGTACAAGAGGAGCACGCGCGGTCCAGCGCGGCGCAGACACAGGCGTCATGAGAGCCGGGCAAACACAATGCCCGTCACGGATTTCTTAATCGCTCTCGATCTATCTGAACCATAATATCTGTTGCGGCTACGCGCGCGCGCGCATTTTACATATGTATGCGGCCTGTACGGACGCACGCCTGGACGGTACATACGTGTACACGTACGTACGTAAGTACGTATGTGTACTCTGCATGCTCTTCTTGTCCGGTACCCCGCGCGGCTTACCCCCTCGTTCCACGGGTCAATGGCTCGCTGGCTCGACTGCTCCGCTCCGATCTACTCCGGCGCTCTACTCCGCTTCGTATACAGCCTCCCGTTCCCTTCGTCCTTCGCCCGCCCGCCCCCACCCTCTCATCTTCACCCGGTGTCCACCTCTTCGTCTTCTCTCTTACGTGTTATACAATGCCTCGCCTCACTTGGTTCGTTTGTTCTTTCCTTCGTTCGTTCGTGTTACTCTTGCCGAGAGCAGCCCGGCGTTTCGGAGACTTCAATGCGCGACAGCTCCTCTTTTCTCGTCTCCTCTCTCCGTCCCTATCCGTTTCCTTTCGCTCTTCCGTTCCCGCCCCCACCCGCGCCAGGACACCCGCGCGCTCCTCTCTTTTCCGCGGCTCCGTCCCTTCCCCGTTCCAATCCGGCGCGTTTCCACGGTTAACAGGTATTTTCGGAGCGACGCCTTTCGGTTATCGATAGCAATTCCTCTCTCTTACACGTTCAGTCGACATGTGGCTCCGCGTAATTGCCTCACCCCTTGCTCTTTTTTCAATTAATCCGACGTTCCATAAACTTAAACCCTAAATTAACAATGTACCCAATGAGATACATTTCTATTCTTTATCGTCTACGTTTCTCATTTTTTATATTTAAAATGTGTTTTATATTTAACATTTTTATAACTAATGCATATTATTTTATTTATCTCTAATAACTTATAATTATAATTGTTGTAATTGTTGCAAAACCTATGTTTCGAACATTTCACAAATGGGACCGTCGCGGCAAGTATCTGAAATGAATTTATCAAAATTAATGAAAATTAGAACGTATTAATTCAGACAGCTAAAATCAATACAATTTCCCGAAAAAATATCCAGGTATCGGGGATCCTAGCGGATGAAAGGTCGAGCAATCGCAAATGCGCAGTGATATTTTTGTGCGGGGATTTAACGATCCGGCGCGGATTAACGACTATGTTTCGATGGTCGCAGCGAGAGACCGACTGCGTTGATGGCTCAATTGTTTCCGACGAATGAACGATCGTTTTTACTGCCACGGCTGGCGTCTAATTGCGTCCACGTCGCGGTTCCATCATCGCGCTGAAACACTTGGCGTTTATGCTTCCCTCGGATTGTTGTCGCTCGTCACGAACGAGATATATATACGCGGCGACGTGTATAAACGACGGTGCGGGAGTTGTGCACCTTCCTTTACGACGACCGCTCGTTTATATTACGATGTATCTACGTGCCGGTCGTTTTTAATGCAGCACACGGTACACTCCTCCCGTGACGCGCGAGATTTCGACTCGGACATGACCTTTTCGTCACGCATGACGTAAAACAGGCCAAGTACGTGTGCGTGTATCGGCCGCGCGCGCCGTGTCAGTGGACAAGATGCAATAAATCTCGAACGGCCGTCGCTTTACAGTCCCAGTCGATTATTACGCCCGCCCGTAGGTAAAAAAAGAATCGGTGCAGGTAAAAAGAATCGTGTGTCCCTGGTGCGAAACAAAAGCATCGGGACGATCTTTTCACAGAACGCCGTCGAAGGATCGCCGGAGATACACGTTTCCGAGAGAGGTAGCATATACCGCTTTTTGCGAAATGCCTCACCGAGCTTCCTCGGCCGTCAGCCAGGAAACGATCCGTACGAGATGGTCTTACGCGCCGGGACCGAACAATACACATCGTGTGCACCGGTAAGGTCGTGGGGATCAAAAGTGCAGCGTCGTGATTGCATCGGGTCCGCCAAAGAACAAACATCCACCGATACTTTGTACTTACACGACTTTATGAGCAATCAGCCGGCGCTGCCCCGCGCAAATTGTTTGTTCCTCAAACCCATTTAGCTCCATTCCGTGAAATTCTACTCGAATAATCACGGCTTCAGTGCCTGCCAATTACGTTTTTGCGGAGCCGTACGAACGCGCCACGGTAACGTGTATATACGCGTCTGCCGCACATTGTTTCAAAGAAGTCTGCGCTGCTCGCAGGATATGGATACGATATTGTTGCTCCGATTCGACGAAACCCACGAGCCAACATTCCGCCGGTTGCATTGCGCGAAACCGTTCTCTTATGTGCACCTGACCGTGAATAGTACGGATGAAATAGAGGAAATATTTTCGCTCCTACTTATCGAGGAAAACTTCTCGAAAAAAAAAAAAGAATAAAGAGATATTACAGTCATTGTTCGTATTAAAACATTCGCTTCCGTAAGAGATTGTTTATTACCGAGGAAATTCAATGAATTCTCTTTTATCAAGGCACTTTAAATACAAATTTTTCTGAAACATTACTGCGAAGCTTATAGAATTAGTCGATTGAAATGTATGCAATAATCTTGCGGGCAGCGTCTTTATTATTTTTATATTTCGAAGCTTTACACCCTATCTTGAATGTGCTTGAGACATCAAATGGAGACTAAATCGGTACGATCGCGGCGATAATCAATCTCTCATCGAAGACTGTATCACGGTACTCGCCTTGATTGGGCGGCGAAACAAAGCGTAGCGGATGCTATTACATCTTTTCGTCCACGGTTGTGTGAAACAGACCTGACGAGAGCGAATTCAACGACAATTGGAATGTTAAATGCCTTTGAAGTATTCGCTTCGACAGTTGCCGATGTAGAGGAGTCTGATATCGATTATAGAAAAAAAATAGATAATCGATTGAAATGCGTCCATTTGATCTCTTTGTCGTGTCAATCCGCGTTCTATGCCTGCAACTTCAAACTGCACATTCGAGGCATCTGATTTGTTTATGGTCACGGTTATCCAACTTACATAATGTCAAATTGAGATAATGTTAGCCTGGATATCGAAAGCATACATCGTTGCTTTTATGATTATTCATAGAAGGCACACGCACGCAATCGGTATGTTATGATGGCAAATAGTTGCATCGGTTACGTATATCAACGATTTTTACTAAAGTTTGATACGCCATATAATCTTTAATATACCCACGCCGTTTCTGATACGGCAAATGATATTTAATATACCAGCGCCATTGCCAGATAGACGCGCGAGATCGATATTTACCGGTAATAGTGCGCGTAACATCGAGAGAGGTCACACCGTCTGAACTTCTGTCGCTAACATTAACAAGTATCATGGTCGATGTGCTTAATACTATGGTATTAACTTAACGTGCACTAAGTAATAGCTAAGATAAGTCAAGCCTCAGCAGCGTACTGAGTAGGCGTGTGGCGTATTATCAGCGCAATTTGTCATTTATTATCCAATATTGCGATCTAACCGATATTGTCCGATCTGTTCCGTCTGTAAAATCGATGAATCGTACATCAAACGAAGATTTAATGATACATCAAATTCCAACTTTGTCGATAATAATTACTGAGGAACAAGTATTCGAAATCCGACAGAGTGATGTATCAAATTGTCATTTTACATTAAGCAAAGTACACATATAAAAATAATTGTAATAAATTAAACGAGTCGTGTGAACACAATATGTATAAATTTCAAAAGGTATTAACTTGTAAAAAAAAATGTACAACCTCATATGTTCATAATACGCATCTCATAGAATACATCGACGAAGTTAGGAAACGAAAAAGCGCTGACAGATATTAATTTACGGTCGACGCCGAATCGGAAATCCGAGGTCGACCACAGAGGCTCCGAGGATTCGCGCAAAAATGAGAGCGATCTTCCGGATACGAGAAGCCCGCGTCCGATATGCTCGACGCGCCGTCCTGTTGCCCGTCCGTTGCGCGTCCCACCTCAGCGCAGTCCGGTGGAGAAACAAGAAACAAACTGTAGCATCTCGGACCGGCCGGCGTGGGCTTCCACTTGTGGGAACCATCGTGCGCGCCGTGGCGTGCTCTCTGGACCACGAAGTGAAAGGTCTGACTTGGAGTTAACTGACTGACTCGCAGTGTATTTGAGGTGTACCAGCCGTGTGGTGCAAGGTGATGTATCCCTTTACCGTCTTCTCCCGTGTGTGCCGTGAAGAGCCACGGGAAGAAAGAGAAAGAGGGAGGGAGAGAGAGAGGGGGGGAGAGAGACGTACGCACGTGAAGCGGTCGCGGGGTGTACGTAGGTATGTGGGTATCTGTATGGCTTGCACTTGCGCATCGTTACATATGTACTGTACGTGCATACGTAGTATATAGAGGACGTTACGGCTTCTATGGTAATCGCCCATAAACCGCGAAACTATCCTTACATACGCGCCGAGCTACTTCCCACCCGCTTCCCGTTGGTCCTGCAGCTGCACTCAATCTTTTATGTCTATTGGAATCGTCTCGGCTTCTGCGGATACTCGGGAAAGTGGATGCCAAGGGCGCAGAAAGATGCGTATCTTGTGCGTATCCGAACAAAGCCTTGCATTGTCCTCTCGTTAGTACGTACCGCGAACCGCGTTTGGTGGTAATTAGTCAAAGGGAGCGTGAATCGTTTCTCTAGATTTTCTAGATTCTGTTTATATCGCACACGCTAGTCAGGATATCTCATTGCATTTTCATGCATCGTTTCCGGTATCTTTGCGCCGAACACAAACTCGCCGTATCTACTGGAATAAAAGTCAGAATTGAAAATGAGTCTCATTTGCGACATTGCACAAAGAGTTAATAAGGATCGATTGTTCCACCCGGCGATTAATTTTCCCGTGGGTTGACTCTATTGTAACTACGTCTCCAGCGAGCTACAGCAACATCAATTCACGAAGCTCCTTCGTTTAAATCAACATTTAACGATCTTATTCAAAAATTAACCCCCAAACGAGTCTCCTGGCCGACTATGTAACACTTTTCTCTCTTCTGTACCCTTCCTTAGGACGGTCAATCGATAAAAAAGCCGAAGGTCAGTCGATCCGAAATCGCGCGATGTCTCACGAATTTCCATCTCCGAATTAATTTTTTGGGGAAAAAAGAAAGACACGCCCGAGACGAGCGTAACGAAACGCGCGAAAGACCAAAGACAACGCCCTTAGGTATTTATATACGATGTTGGTGGTAAAGATGAGAAGTAAGAAGCGGGAGGTCGGGGCCCGGCGGGGGTACGCGGAGGATGGTCGAGGGTGGCACGAGGGGGGAGGATGGAGATGAGGACGAAGGCGTGGGTAGGGAAGGGGGGACAGAGCCGGCTAGGTATGTATAAGCAGAAGAAAGCGCGGGTCGATTAAAAGTAGCGAGGGTGTTTCTCCTCTCGTTACCGGAGAGCGAGCGAGTCGAGGCGAGGGAGAGATAAAAGCCGGGCAAGTGAGAGGGGAGGTTCGAGGAAGGAGGACGTGGTGGAAGAAGGAGAGCAATTGCCTGGGAAAGAGACGGACCTAGAGAGGGTGATCTAGATGGTCGCGAGAGACAGAGACGAAGGGGGAGTTGCGCGACGTGGAAGCAGGAGACCGCGAGACGAGGATGAGGAATATACGACTAGGGAGAGGCGACAAGGGAGAACGAAGAAAAAGATCTGTAAAGCGAACGCGACCAAGAGAGACGGAGAGGCGCGGTTCCAATCCGAGAGGGTTCGAGAAACGGCGCCTTCGAAAGGCGGGGTGGGTGACGCGAGGGGCAAGGACCCACCGACTCAAGAATCTCGACCTTTATTTGGATTTAAGCAAGGAAAGGGTTGTAAGACACGTCGAGGGTTGGGTGGGAGGGGACGGGGGGTCCCGGAGGGCGCGGACGGGCTCGCTCGAGATGGCGAACGCATACGGAAGGAGCCCGGAGGTACGCGAATGTAAATTTTACGATCAAAGTGGCGGATTAATACGACGGCGATGCGCCGTCGCGCTTACAGCGGGAGGGAGAAAGAGACATTCGTTCGCGGAAAATACCCGGATTGGCGAAACACCAATGACGCTCTCGTTTGAATCGACTAATCTGCGCGAAGCAGTCGTTCAAAAATTATTAACAATCTTCGAGGATGCATTTTGCTCGCGAAATATATCGCACTTAAGCGAAAAATATCACCTCTGCTAAGAGTTGTTTCCTTATGCAATTAAAAAAAAACAAAGAGAAAGAATTATTAAAGGACATAACAACTTTCTGGCCTTTAATTTAATAGTGCTATATTTAAGTCATCCTTCTTGTTGTATCGATCATTAGAGACACTCATTACACCACTGTCTCGAAATACCAATATTTCATAGTTATCTCTTTTTTATTTCTTAAAGTAGAGATATCTACTCGAATTTACCAAGTTCTTTCGATTAATAATTAAAATAAACGCCCCGCGAGACAAATTCCTCGTCAAGGACGAGGGAGGGAGGGAGGGGGGGGGGGGCGAGAAGGCAAATGAATGAAGTTTGAGTGCGGAAATACTTTCCCGCATCTGCCGCGTTGCTTTATCAAACGAATCGTTTGAAAAGCGTGCGCGCCAATGGTGAAGACGGAAGAGGGAATCACGAATTTCATCTCTAAGCCATCGGCGGCCCCGGCCATCAGCTGCTTCGGAGTTAAACTTTAATTTAACGCATCACGGACAACCGTACCCTTGCTCCTCCGTCTCCTCACTCCTGTCGTCTTCTGCCTCGACGCGGAACGTATCCTAACCTGTGCGAAAAAAAAGTTCAGTTTCATGTAGATCGAGACCGATGTGGTCTCATCCCGATTACCACTTCGCGCTTCTGTCTTCACGATCCAATGCGTACGAATCGCATCTCATGTCCCGATTGGTAGGTAGAACTAATAACACCTGCTGTCCACGATGATTAACCATTGATTAAACTCTATTCACACCTGATCGTTCACGCGACGGCTCTATCCACACTACTCACTTTTGAAAAGCGAATACGTAACTGAAGCTTTAAGAAGAGATGAGAAAAAGTCACGTTAGCTATTTAATTATTTCCGTCATTTGATAACGGAGTGAACTGTAAAATCTATAAAATTTGCTTGAAGTATATGATTTCGCTTTTAACGAAGTTTGGAGTTTATTGACTATTTCTGTCACTTCCATGTTTAATCGGATATAGAATATTACATCGTACAACAAAATTTGTACATTATGATAAATTTTGGCAGAAACATTTCTGAAATAACTCGAATTCGGGCAGATCCCGCAACACGTCCCCTGTTACTTTAGAGCTCTATTTTCGGACCTTATTCATCAAGAATTAAAGAAGGATCTTTATGATTGCGCGAACACCCTGTCTCTTGTCGTTCCGATGAATAAATCCATCGTTACGTTCCGTAGGGAGGTGGCGCGTTAATTGAACACGGTTATCGGCCTTCTTCGATCGATCATCATGACCGAAAATACACGCCGTCCGGCCATGAACGAGCACTACTCGCTCGTCACTACTCGCGTGTGCACGCTCGTGCTCGCGTAGCATGACTTAGGGGGACCTCGCGGCCGCCCGTGTAGTTCCTTTTAAACGAATTACCGCGATAAAGACCCCGACAAAGGTGGGTCTATGTACACTCACGCTTACGCTCGGTCATACATGACGTGCGTGCCCGTCACGCGCCTATGTGCGTATATGTGCGTGAGACATCCATACGCTACACTCGGTTACATTTACCTCGTGCCTCGTCTCCACCTTCTCTTCATCTCCTCCTCCTCATCCCCCTGCCACCCTGGATTTCTTCAACTTCGACCATGCGCCCTCTTCCTTCTCGGGGCCACCCTCCTCGCGCCCCGTTCCCTCCGCGCGCCTTCGGCACGCTTTCTCGCTCGTTTCCTCTCATCTTCTCTCTCTCCCTCTCCCCCCCTCTCTCTCTCTCTCTCTCTTACTATCTCGGATCTGATTCGATTTGTCGTACAATGCTGTTCACGATGTGATTACATGCCGGAGGTCCCTGCAGCCTCGGCGAGATGCCGGAGCTTAGGCGGCGTGTAAGTTTACAAAGTACGACGCTTCTTGGCACCCAGAGCGCCGACCGGGCCGCGTGCTCGAGCGTCAACTTTCGCGGATCATCGAGTGCGTTTAGTCGACTAATGATTTTGCAAAATGGTTACTTCGATTTAATGCCACGTTCAAAATCCTGTCACTGGAGAGCAATGAATTAGTAATAGTCCAATTTCATTAATCTTAGAAGAATTTACGTTTCCTAATATGATCATTGATCATTAATTATACATTACGAAGTTAGCAAATGCTGCAAAAAAACAGAAATATATTTGTTATAGCCTTTGGGGAATATATATAACTTAGGAAATAATTAAATATGTACCAGAGATATTTTGAAGAAATAGAGGACACTTGGTATATTCATGCTGTAACAATTTTAATTATATTAAAATGATATGAAACTGATTAGGGATGTCAATATCGATTTCCAAAAAAGAAAAAAATCAGGAATTGGATAAAGTAAAATAGTTTATCTACTAAGACATTGAGGTCGATGTCATTAAGAAGAGACTAATTATATTTTTGCTAAAGACTCTATAATGCATATGGATTATGAGGTAAAGAAAAATTTTAGTTAGGTTGTGAAGACAAAAGAGAAAAACAAAATTCCGATAGATATCCAACCTCGGTTCCATAGCAGTCGATGTTCAAGACGATTAAATTTGGCATGGCTTTTTCACGCGCAACTTAGTCGAAAGCAAATCTCATCCCCGACATAGTTCCAGTCAGCCTGAGTTTCGGTCTTTTTAAATGGCGCTCGATGCTAACGAGTGGCAACGCGGCAGTGTAACGTTGGCAGTTTCAAAGACGACTCGTCGACGAGCTCGTAAGAGAGTGAAAGAAGAGAAAGAAGAAAAGGAAAAGAGAGACCGCAGGCACGATCGATTAAATCGAGAAATCACGCGGCGGCGGTGCGCGCCCGTGTCTGCTCTCGTGCTCGTCGTGCACGTGTGATTCGACGTGTAGCGACGGCCGATTGTTCCACGTTGGCCATTGTGCTGGGGACGTAAACCTATTCCACGCGCGGCATAGAGTAAAGTAGAAACGTCCCGCGGTGAAATCAATGACGCGGCATAAGAGGGAACAAGTATCGCGCCGCGATCTTAATTCATTTCGCTCGTGTGAGAACGTGTGTTTAATTTCGCGACGACGGCGAGATAGGAACACGGAGCGAGGGAGAGAGACTGTCTCGACGATGACCAGCGAGAAACTCGTTAACGCGGCCGATAACGTCCGCTCGCATTATACTTTTCGATGCGGGGTCCGATAACGAGAAATATCGCGCATGCGGGCCTAATAGAAACTGCCGTTAATTATAAGAACGTCGTCGATGATTAACATGTTAAACGGATGTTATGTCAACGTCAATTTTTTTTCAATTCCATGAAAACGTAGTAACTGCAAAAACAAACCTATGATATCCATATGTGCCTTACTTTGCATTTTATCTTGACAGTATTATAACTCTATAATAGGTGCTTTCCATTTAGTGACACAAGTCGACACAAACGTGGTTCTATCTTTCTTGCACGGAAAGAACGGTTTTGTTGAAGTATCTAAAAATTTAGCCAGATACAGATCTGAAAATAATTATGTTGGATCATCCAAAATAATTATGTAGGACGCTTAAGCATAATGACAATGTTGTAAAAGATTTTGACATCCTAATAAACAGCTTGAGCGTCCTACATAATTATTTTGGATGGTCCAACATAATTATTTTCTGATCTGTATCTGACTAAATTTTTAGATACTTCAGCAAAATCGTTCTTTCCGTGTGGCATTCAATGAGTAACAAAGACAGAACGACACTTGTGTCGACTTGTGTCATTAAATGGAAAGCACCCAAAGTTGTAGAGAAAAAGAGAGAGATTTCCAGATCTAAATACTTTTTTAAATTGCTAATGGGCATTACATTATTAATTTGCCGATTGTAAATAACTTAAAAATAGATGAGCGATGCGAAATTTATATATATATATATATATATATTTAACAACAATATTTAACCATGCCGGTGCATGCATTTGGTTCGCGCGAGTAGCTGAAAGGTGCCGTGTTAACGCGATTAAACGACAAGGATCCCGAGAGCGGGCGAGAAGAACACCAGGCCAGAAGGTATCCCGTTCCGGGAAGACGCCGCGAGAGATGGTGAAACGCGATGCGCGGGGATGTTCGAGGCGTTCGTAGGCCGATCTCTGCACGACCCGTCAGCGGCGCAGAAAATTGCGCTCACGTGACGCCGGATAGCATAAGTACACCGTGAGCACCGGCGCTGCGCTGCGCTGCGCTGGGGTTGCGGGGTCGACGCGGAGAGGAAGGGTGGAGACGGACAAGGGAATGCGGCTCGGGAGATGAAAAAACGAAGAAAAGGGCGGAGAAACGAGACAAAGCCACGAGGGGCGAGCTCTAGGAAAAGCCTTAAATCCCTGAATGAACTGGTCAAATGGCACCACGGAGCGAGCCGAAGAATGAATGGTTTGCGGCGGCAGTTTGAGTTCTCATCGCAGTTTGAGTCCGAGCGGCTCTCTTTCCCTCCCTCGCTGCCCCTTTCACCTTCTTCGTTCCACCACCAACACGACCGTCGGCTTCGCCACCTCGAGCGAAAGCACTACCACTATACCAGTGCCACTCGGATCGCCCCTAATTATGTCATAACAATTTAACTGTAGGACTGGTCCTTCGCCTTATCCTCTTCCCCGCTTCTTCTCCCCTTTATTCCACTTTCGTAGAGAGGATCGCACTTTTGCAATACGAATTCTCCGATGTTTCGTGCTTTTTCTACAGCTTGGCAAATGCTGCTTTACGTTTTTGATGAACCTCCCGACGGAAATCGCGGACGCGCTCGATCGATGGATTTCACGCGTCGACGCGATCGTCTCACACTACTCTGTTTGCCGACGACGGAATCGAGTTGAACGTTATAATGTTTCTTGCATGAAAATAATATAATATTGTTTCCTATTTTTAAAATGTAATAAATCGTGAAATTGTCCGATTAAATCGTGAACTTACGAGAGAAAGAAATCAAATCTAGAGGCATAGAAGTAACTGAATTTGTATGAGAATCCAGTGACTAGAATCGTAAAAGCGTTTTAGATTTTTCTGAGATATTGGAATAGAATGTATTCAAAAACGTATTGTCCACACTGTAAAAAAGGTATGTAAAATTACAGGAACAAGTGTAAAAATTATATGTAAATAAGTGTAAAAGTCACATTATTTATAACGGAAACGTAACAAAATCATGTATTTTTACAATAATTATTATTGTGAAAATACGTGATTTTGTAAGTTTCCATCATAAATAGTGAAGTAATATTACATCTTTTTTTTACAGTTGCAGCTTGAAAATATAGGCTTTATCTGAATCGTTAACACAATAATAATACTTTGCAATAAGCTTCTTTGTGTCTAAACTAAATTTCTCTCAGATCTAGATAGTTAACGTAAGGGGAATGAGTAGGAATTGATTAACTGTTCTAGCGAGGGAGAAAATATGACGGAAACGACCACGTACGTTCCTTTCGCAGAAACTGCGACTCGACGTCGGCATAGAATCCCCCATGATCTCCATTTCCTCTTCGCGCCCGAACTTAGGAACGCCGGTCTTTTACTCTTCATATCCTGTGTAAATATTAAATTTGTGTCTCTTGATAAATTCGTGGGACGCAGTCGCACCCGCAGATCGATTCTCGCGCGTTTCACCGTGCTTGGTCGGGCGATTGCTAATTTCACGCCTCGATCTTCCGATCTGTCGATCTCATTCGGACGAACGCCGTTCGTGACACCTTCGTAATTATTTTCCACCGAGAGCCGTGTTCCTTGCGCAAAAGCGTTTTCGGTGACGGTGATTTATTCTGTGCCTTCTCGTACCGCGCACCATCAGCAGCAGTGAACGATCGACAAAGAGAAACTGACCGCTCGACCGTAGAGGAGGAGGCGGTGCGAGTCACACGAAAATCAATCCGCCTCGTCAAAAAGTGACAGGCGTCGAAACAGATGTCTTAATTAAAATATAAGATATCGCGCATCTCTCGTATCGCGTGCGACGAATATAGTGACACATAGACTACACATATATAATAATATTAGTCTATAATAGCGTAGTAGACTAAAAAGATTACATGATTTACTATAATCTCGTTCTCTGTATCCATTTCCATTTTTACATGAACTCGGCTATTACATTTAAATCTCATTATTCTGTTGCGTGCACCTAGTTTAATTCGATTTATCCTTCGGGAAAGGACGGCTTTCATAAAACCACAACACGCTGCCCTCCTCCATTTGCCTCTCTAATTAGTCCGCTGCGAGGGAAAGGGTTCGAGGCTCGAATAAGTCGCTGTAGGTGGACAGCGGCGTGTCCAACGTGTTCGTGGGCGGTACCAACCGGGAGAGAAGCAGGAAAAAGTAGCCTCGCCCCGCTCTTTCGTATGTCTATATCGGTACACTTTTTACCCCACATTCTCGCGGGCTAACAGCCGGGAATGTGACGACGTCGTCGTCGCGGTGGGTATATCCGTCACGTTTATTGCGGAGGCGTGCTACAGAGAAACGTGGACACGCATGCGGACTGTAAAATCGCAGGTCGGGCAAAAAAGAGGCGCGCGACGAAAGCGGGTAATTTCGTATCTGTGATCATGTCATGTTTCCACGCGGATACTCTTTCGAGAGATCGCGGTGTCACGCTGCGTCTCTTCGTGAGGAAAAAAACAGGATTCGACGGCTTCATCACTTATCCGAGGATCGGATTTACAGTTATCGTTATCGTCTCGCATGAATGGCAATATCTAAACGGAAAGATTCTCAGACCGCATTATATCGCAGTTGTCATGTAATATATTTCAAGGCGGAGGACCCCTATTCCACTCACCGTCGTGGACTATCGATGTAAAATATTCGGCTTCGACGCGCTCGATCGTTCAGGTTGGCTAAGAGACTCGTCTGAAGATCAAAGAGACGGGGAAATCAAAGCTTTCCGCGTAATAAGGTTAAAGGATTATAAAATTCGAGGCGTCTCGTCCTGATTTGCGGTTAAAGTTTGAAATATTAAACTTTATGAATGTTCGCAGCTTGGAGTCGCAAAAATTTGAGCGAATTTCAAATGAGAGGCTCGATCGCAAATTCGTCGAAGTATCTGTCAATAAGATTAAGACTTGGAGGTATAGGGAAATATATTCTATAAATTCATCTCGCAAAATGCGAAGACATTAAAGGATACATTTTTTTCCCTCTGCAAAACCGCGTTAGCCTCTCTAGACTGCGAAACTATCGTGAACTCCGCACTCTGCGCGATCGCTCGTCTATCAGGCCCGAAGATAAACTTCGCAATCGCGTTAGAGATTCGTATACCGGATCAACTGGACGAAGGGAGTAGCGCGGAAGCGGCGCGCCGAGGAAGCTCACACGCCGAGCCGCATTCATTCAGCGGGAGAGACGTGAGTTAAAAAGAGGAACGCCCGAAGAAGCCGAAGAGCAAGAAGAAGAAAAAGGGGGATGGCCGCCGGAGGGAAGCCGATCGATTCTCGTAATACACTCGGGCATGGTTTACTCCCTCATCCTCTGCTTCCTCCTTCTCCCCCACCTGCCTCCGGCTTCTATCTCCTGGACACGCATCAGTCGCGCATCTCGGCGTGGTCCGGGCTACGAATGAAGTTAATGTGAGGTCGTGCGAGCCGAGTGTGGGAAGCGCGGGACTCCGGACACCGGCTAGCTTCTGGCCTGATCGCCAGGGTATATCGGGCCTTAAGAAGCATGGATACGAAAAAAGCGACACAGGAGGCTGTCGTCTTGGACGTCTTCGTCCGTATGACGCGAAGAGAATCGTCGCTTAACGCTCTTTGATACGAGCGGAAGAGTCATTCGCGGTTATCGTGGCGACCGTTTCAAATACATCTTTCGCTATATCGCAAACTACTCGATATTTAGTTATTAATTGAAGTTGTTAATTGAAAATATCCTCCTTTTATATATATATATATATATATATATATTGATGGATAGTTTTAATTATTGAATGTACTTCAGATACCAAGATATTTTCTATAATTATGAGTACTAATGAGGGATGGGCATACGATTTCTCTTTTCGCAAATCTCTTTGAAGTTGCTTTTCATTTATTTCTAGAAGCTTATCTAGCGTGCGATAAAAAGTGAATCAATTTGCTAGTGATAGGAAAACGGGAAAAAATATCGCAGAATACGAAATGGTTAATATAACATTAATCTTCGTAATATTTAAAAAATCGTCAACATATTGTGTTTGAGTCTAAAATAACTCAGTCTACCAGATCTCGAGAGATCGATATACTTCCACTTCTCTCCGCATGCGGAATCCCGCATGATTTTCACGGCTCGTTCAATAACGATCATGCGCGACCGTGTTGATTCGCGCGGGGACGTACACAAACGCGAACCGCCGACTTTCTTGTCACTTCGAATGAACTAACTCGAGCCTCGAGTCATTGACTCCGCTTCCGGTTCGGCTCTCTATCGCTCTCTATCGCTCGCATTGTTATCCCCCGACGACTCTCTCCTCTCCTTCTTCTTCTCCGTTCCCACCGGCTCTCTATTCTATCTCCAGCAGCGTGTCCGTCTTTTACTAGCGCATCTTCGTCCTTCTCCTATCCCGCCCATCTGCATCTCCTTCTACGAATTCATCGGCTTTTTCTATTCCTCCGGATCTATACTAGTGCCACCAATGCAGAACTCTCCGCGACGTGAAGATTTCTTCATTCAAAGTTCATCAAACGCAAAAGTTGAACTTTTGAGATCTCTCTCTCTCTCTCTCTCTCTCTCTCTCTCTCTCTCTCTCTCTCTCTTTTTCTCTATCTCTAAATATTGAATTATTTTTTTATAATAATTGTATTTTTTTAAATATTTAAAGTATTTAAAGATATAAAAATTATACGTTGACAAATAAAAATATGGTTCTTGTAACAAGAATTTGGATAATTCGATAAGCAGTGACTTGCACACACGCATACTCGTATTCACGTTCGCTTCTCTTCTCTCATCTTCCGACTACTCTTTTCCAGTGTGCTATCTCTATCTTTCTTTACTCTAGAGCTACCGCTTTGGGATATAATAGAGAACCGAGAGGGCGGGCCTTGGTTGATTCCCGTGTCCGTTCATGTACCTGGTGGCCGACAATGAATGGATACGTTTCAGGGGTTGTTGAATTAGTAACGCGATACCTGCCACCACGGTTTACCCCCTGCGTCCTCTTGCCCCCCTGGTATCATCATCCCGTAGAATCGACTTTTCCCCACCGATTATCATCGGTGGCGCGCTCCACTTGCGCTTGATATTCCTCCTTTCATTCGAACGTTACACGATTTGCCGTCGTCCTCTTTTATATTCGCCGCTTTCGGGCGGCATTTATAATGCTTCATGACTTCTCTATGCACGGTGCTCACCAGCAGCTGCGATAAAATTCATCGGAATCTGCACGCGCGTATGTAACATTTCTTTCTATCCCGGAATAGATTCCCGAAAACATGCACGAGCTCATCTCGACAATTCGCATAGTATCGGATTGACTTTCTTGCAAATATACGGTACACAATTTTTCCAAACATATCTCGCATATAGATTATATAATTTCATTTCTGTTCTTTTTCTTTAGTCCGTTTTGCGCCATTATTAAGTCGCCAACCTGAACGCTTGGATGCTGGATTCGCGGCACATCGAGTAAGCGTCGGTCGTATTATTTGTCACTCATACGAATCTTATAAAATTTTATCGTCCCGCCACACGCATATACACACACACATACATATACATTTTCTGTACGATCTCTAGAAAAAGATATATATTTCTTGCCGGCCGGCAAAGGTCACGCGTTTCTTACCGCGGCAATAAAGCGCCACATTGTGCGCAATAAATTCGCCACGCTCTTTAGACGTACATGGATTTTTTGCGCAACGGCCGATTGATAGAATGTGCACAAACTCCGCTTCATGTGCAGTTTGTGGTCGAAGCTGCTACATTGGACTCTGTTTCCTACGTCGAAAAACCGTCGCCTCTCGCATCGAGCGTATGTAACATTTCTTATACTGTTGCGATCACTATAACTATTCCTCACTTTTTCACTCTGCGTTTGTAGCGTAATAATTATGGTACACTTATGGTAATCGTTCATAATTTTATTATAAGCAACAGGAAAATTCTTATCATTCTGGTGTCCAAGCGTAGCGGCGTATAACTGGCCTAATTGTCCACAACCTTTCGGAGAAAAGGATCGACGGACTATCGCTTCCACTCGCACTACAAATAACTCCGCTATTTCGCCCAATTTGAAACGTCATCATTTACCGTGGATCCCGCTGCTACAGTCGGACCGTAGCAGGTTTTTCTTTCTTTTCAATTCTTTTTTTTCCCTTAACATCCAACGCCGAGAGTAGATTCCCCTTGTGCCGTGCGCATGAGTGTCGTGGGTAGAACAATGTAGTTTCCGTCTCCTTTTCTCTTCTTCCTTCTTTTTATCGGTTGCACGGGATGCGTATAACAGTGCATGAGGCCTGGCCTACGGGTTTTATGGCCGTGTAATGGGCCCCTTAGCCTCTCCAGCAGGGAGGCATCGCAGAAATACGGAGCGAGGTCCCAATACCTACTCACGCTCGCCGGCCTTTTCTCAGTCGTTACGTACGCACCACACATTTCCCCGTACGCGCAAAGCCAACCTTGCCGCTTACTCAGTCCTCTATTTTCTTGGAGAGCTCGGATATATGGGGCCTTGATCAACATTACTTATAACAAAGACCTCGGCGGTACATTTTGTAACGTTAAATAATGTCGATTCCGATAATCGTAATTCTTTTCTGTCTTGATTGATTTATCACGGCGATATTAAGCAGCGGTATAAATAACGCGTATAAATAATAAAGCAGAAATAATCCAATGCACTCTGTCGTCTTGCGAAGATTGCATTTTTTACTAAGTATATAATAGATATATTTTGAGGGAGACTAATTAGCATTTTCGCTGAGGAAAATTCCAGATTTGTCGAAGAATTCGTCATTAAAATCGCATTCATTCGGTGATGAGACAACTGTACTTTGAGTACCTTCCGAGATTGACGTATGTCTGGCAGTCGTTGCGACTGCGATAAAGTATTTATCCGCGACCGCGTTGCATCGCGATGCACTTGCAGTCGCGCGTACCGGATACGTGAAATAATTATGCCCGCGTTTATGTCATTCGACAAACGATTATGACATCTGCGATTCCGCGCTCCATTTGTAAACGCCATGTTTCGGAAATGAGAAAAATCGGCGTGGTTATTCCAGGAAAAGCGGGTTGCGTCGTTGTCTACTCGTGGGGACGCCGACGAATAAACGAGCAACGGGCTTTACTTATGTATCGGATTTCCGTTGACGAATCGCGAAGAGACTCGGTGGTCTCGCGCCTACGCGACGCTGATAATGCCGCTAATTGCCTTTACGCGATTAGAGAGTCGAGCGACACGGATCCTCGTCGCATGTCCCGCGCAACGCGGATATCGGCGAAAATTGCTGTCGCGACGTATTATTCCTGGAAGCGCGATTTTCTGAATGAATCGTTCTGGGACAGCCGCCTATAAAAATATTGCAACGCCCCGACGATAATGTTGCAGTCATGCTCCGAGCGCGGTTGCTGGAAAAGAATGAGCGCCGAAGCTAACGATAGCGATGTTCTCGCACCTCGTTATTTCTCCGTAAAACGAGGAGGAGCTCGCGGACGCGCATGAATCAGAAATACGAATCGGGCCGTGAGCAAGTAAGAATTTTGCGATCCTGCGCTGATGAACGGCGACGCGATTAACATAAGACAGAAGCGTGGATTTATTTTCGCAATAAATAACGCGATACCACTTTCCTTTATAATCGTGCGATAATTTTTAGAGGATCGTAACATGTTTATTAGTAATATTTGACACATTCGTTGGATGGGCAACGTTTATTATAATCGGAGATGTCCGCAAGAATTATAATTATGCACACAGAAAAAAAAATGCTGTTGCTTCAGTTAAAGTGTACGTCACGGGCTGCCACAAACATAAATGGTTCATTCAATTGTATTATGATTGGACCAAATATTTAGATTATTAAAAGAATAATCAAAACATAAATAACAATCAAAACATAAAAACATAAATAGTTCATTCAATTGTATTATGATTGGACCAAATATCTAGATTATTCTTTTAATAATCTAAATATTTGGTCCAATCATAATACAATTTAATGAACTATTTATGTTTGTGGCAGCCCGTGACGTATACTTTAATTGAAGCAACAGCATTTTTTTCTCAGTACATAATTAAACATACATATAAAAATTATAGTTATATATAATTATTATATATACATATAAAGAAAAGAATGATTTTATTCAACGGATTAAAGGATTTCGTTTATACACGGAAAGAACGTTTTGCTGAAGTATCTAAAAATTCAGCCAGATACAGATCTGAAAATAATTATATTGGACTATCCAAAATAATTATGTAGGACGCTGAAGCATAATGATAATGCTGCCAAAAGTTTTGACACCCTAGCAAACAGGTTGAGCGTCCTACATAATTATTTTGGATAGTCCAATATAATTATTTTCTGATCTGTATCTGACTAAATTTTTTGATACTTCAGCAAAATCGTTCTTTCCGTGTAATATAAAAATACTTTTATTCTCTGTTATTGTATAAAGAAGAGATATAAGGAATTACAAACTATTGAACATCGTTGACTACTTCGAATACTGCTTTGATGATTGAAATACTGCTTGTATGATTAAACGACAAACGTGTCATTCACCAAGTTTTATTGCTAAATCTCTGATTTGCAAGACGTAATGCAAGTCCTTTTACGCATCCATCCCGTTTTATGTACTCGAGACTCCGCGCTTAGACTCACGCGAGCGCGCGGTACTTGGTGCTCGCATGAAAGTTCCCCGCGAGCGCGCGCGCCGGTGATCCGAGAAACGTTTCTTCGGTAATAATCGTAAGAGCGCGAGAGGCATTCCGCGGTAACGGTAATAACAGTAGGTTCGAAAGTTCGACGTCATTATCCGCCTTCGACGAAAGAGCGCACGCGCGATCGCTTTGCACGAATCGACTTTATCGTCCTCGACGACGACGACGAGGGACGGGGCGCAGCTCCGGGAGAGTTCGGATCGTGAAGGACCGGCCGATCATAAGTGCACACCGAGCTCCGCTCCTGATTTTCCACCGCGAGCTTGTGTGTGGGTATGTGTATGTGTATGTGCGCACTTACGTGGGTGGTTGAAAGGTGGAAGGAGGTCGGAGGTTAGTCGTTAAGCCTCAGCGCCAGATTAGTACCGGCGAGACCGAAACTTTAAACGAGATCATTTCTTAGCTTAACCCCTTCCCCGCGCTCCTCCAAATCCTCGATTTAAATCCGCTAATTGAAGACCGGCCCAAACAGCAGTGGATTCTTACCCCGCCGCGATAATTCTGGCGACGATGCCGAGCAGCGGGAGACAAACATCCGACGCAACTTACGAACGCCGCCAACTTTCGTGCGTTACTTTTTAACTGAATTAACACAGGATCTACTGATCTTCTAATTGTTCCGCGTGCAAACTGTTTGACTTAAGCTCTCGCGATGCGTGCAACGGTTGAATTACACGGAAAGAATGGTTTTGCTGAAATATTTAAAAATTTGACCAGATACAGATCTGAAAATAATTTTGTTGGGTCATCAAAATAATTATGTAGGACGTCCAAAATAGTTGCTAGAATATTAAATCTTTTTGCAGCATTATCATCATTATCATGTTTGAGTGTCCTACATATTTACTTTTGATAGTTTAACAAGATTATTTTCAGATTTGTATCTGGCCGAACTTTTAGATATTTCGGCAAAACCGTTCTTTCCGTGTACAATCATAGATTATTAAAACCAATAAGTATCGTATAAACAGAGTCAGATAATTAGAAAGAAGATATAATACATTGTAAGACGACTTGATTGGCCATAGGTGGTATTTTATTACTACGTATCAACCATACGTACACGGAAAGAACGGTTTTGCTGAAATATTAAAAAATTTGGCCAGATACAGATCTGAAAAATAATTTTGTTGGATCATCAAAATAATTATGTAGGACGCCTAAAATAGTTGCTAGAATATCAAAACTTTTTGCAGCATTATCATTATGTTGGAGTGTCCTACATAATTATTTTGATGATCCAACAAAATTATTTTTCAGATCTGTATCTGGCCAAATTTTTTAACATTTCAGCAAAACCGTTCTTTCCGTGTAGAATCTAATTACTACGTATCAACCATACGGAGAATCTAATAGATGCTTTAGCATTATTATTATTAAATTTAATACTCGTAGAGGACCACAATCCGTATGGTTGATACGTAGTAATAAAATACCATCTATGGCCAGTCAAGTCGTCTTACAATATATTATATGTTAATTATTTACTGGCGATTTAGGAATATTAAAGTTTCTGTTAGAAAGAAGACTTTACTCCGCGAAAAAAATCACGATACGAAAAAAATCACAATATAGATCTCGCTAATGTCGATTGTAGCGAGTCGTTGCTTAACTCCCGACTGTTGCTTCGTATTGCTCCCAGACAAGGAGGAACGGCGTCGTCTGAAATGCGCGTAAGAAACGACGTCTCCGTGTCGTCTCGAGTCCGCGAGCAGTCGCAGCCCTGCGGTTCTCTGTGTGCGAATGTGCCCCGATTAACCGGCCGACGACCATCGGCCGCCGACGATCGCTCGATCCGGTCGTCCAGTCCAGATATCCGAAGCAACCGTGTAGCGCTTAGTCATGCTCGGCGTTCCCAGGCGAACGGCGTGGCCACCGGAGGAACATGCACGTATATGTATTATACTACACAGGTACCTGTACCAGGTACAGGGTGTTCTAGAACCGTCCGTCTTCATTTCAATTCCACGATTTTAACACTAGGATTGTCGACAATTAATTTCTATTTGAATATATTACGTACTATTTAAATATATTATATACACATCTTTGAAAAAAAAGGAATAAAGGGGGAAAGAGTAAATTGATCAATTTAATTATTTATTGCAACAAAAGTCAGGAAAATCTCAGAAAATGCACCGTTATAAATTTATTATTTTTATAAAAAATTCAACCACAAAGTCATTATGATTGCTTTCGTAGTGTGTGTGTTATAATGTTAAATTTTCAGAGACGGCATTTGTCTGTTGCACATTTTCACATTTATCATTAAGCGAACTTGACGATTAAATTTCGAGAGAGCGAAGTCTGCTTGAACTTACGTGAACAGCACCGCATTATCTAACTGCAGAACCCGTCAGTTGTAAAGACTTGTTCATTTCTAATCGTCTTTCTTTAGCCAAAAGCAGTTGATGTCTCGATTTTGTCGAGAAAAAATTCGGTATCGCTGATCGAAGAATCTTTTATTAAAGTTAAGCCGGCGACTTCGGGACACTCTGTATGTATATACGTATGGAAGCGCAGCGTGCAAACGTACGCGATCAGCAGCGTATCGGCGCGCGGACGTGCACTCGAGCAGACCGGAGCGGGACAGAAACTAAGAAATGAGAGTGAGGGTGGGAGAGAGATGGACACAAGAACGGCGGAGATATTCAGAAGATAGTCAGAGGGGTCAGGTGAGATGCTGCGCGGCGGGAGGACGACCGCAGCGGCGTGCCGGAAGCGAGCAGGTGACTGGTAGTTCCGCTCCATCGAGCGCTGTTCCGCGCCATGGCCACTCAAGATCGGCTCGGCGGACTCCGCTGGCGATTCCGTTCGAATTCGCATCGTATCCGAGCTCTCGACGGCTAGCGTGGCTGCCTTTAATCACAGAGATTCTGCTCCCGATGTGTGATATCGTCCTCCCCGGAATACGGTAGAGCAAATCGTACTGCAGTTGCCGGCCGTTTAGCTCATGAAGGTACACGACTGATACCGTTACGTTATGACAGTCCTTCAGAGCGCTGCAAATTTATTAAGGATCGATAATCGATAATGCGTATAGTATCATTAATAATTTAATATTGTATCGCGAGTATATGTTAGATATTATATCGTATAACATACTTAACCCTCAGTACCCACACTTCAAAAAAATCCCTATCTACCCATACTCGGGTATTCCTAACCTGCGTCTTCTTTTGCTTGTATCTTGGGTTGTAATGCATCGATTTTAATTCATTTTTTTTAAATCGATAGTTTAAAGACTGAAAAAAAAGAATATTCGGGTGAGAAAGTCAAGAAAGTCATAACACAAAAGATATTTTGCAATAAGTAAAAAGGGATCGGAAAAAATGCCGCAACTTTGAAAATCGGCCGGGTTACGCTAACCCAGTGTGGGTACTGAGGGTTAAGTACGTTGTCGCCTCAAGCACTTCGTCCGTAATGTCGATTAAAATAAGGTATAAGGCATTCGCATTGTTAACTCGGGCGAGCGATAAACAGTCGAGGCGCGCCGCGAAGATTTCTATAGTCACCTCATGACCCACCGGGCTCTCCGGGTCTTTCTCGCAATCGATAGCGGACTGTAATTTAATTACCTTTTAATGGAAGCAACGTACTCTGCAATCGGTAGCGAGAGAAACGCTATAGGGTCGTACATAATTTTTAAATTTCAGCAAAGTTAAATTGGGGCCAGATAATTGAAATTCCACTCACAATCGCTCCTTATTCTAGCGCACAATATCAAGGAGAAGGAAATTCGAGGCGCACCGAGAACGGAGCGCCGGGTAGCAGCGGGACTGGTAACGAATGTAAAGCATAAAAAAGCCGTGCCTACACACTGGCGCGACGACACGGCTTCAGTAAACAGGAATGTCGTTGAAAAAAATGAAACGCAA
The DNA here is from genome assembly GCA_003063805.1 of Aphaenogaster ashmeadi. Taxonomy (NCBI): domain Eukaryota; kingdom Metazoa; phylum Arthropoda; class Insecta; order Hymenoptera; family Formicidae; genus Aphaenogaster; species Aphaenogaster ashmeadi. The sequence goes on along the minus strand of NJRQ01000172.1, from coordinate 368,760 downwards.
TAGATATAAATAGATTCTTAATTTTAACACGCGACAAACTCGTCGAAATTGCAAAAACGTAACGAGCCATTATTAACGAGCGATACTCTAGGCCTGTCCCGTTCTTACGATCGAGCCTTCGATCGAGACGTGCATGAAAATAACATTGCGAATAAATCTGGCGATTCTCTAGGCTACTTACGGAAAAACACTCAAATATTGAGTGTTTACACTCAAAAATGAGTGTTAACACTCAATTTTGGGAGTTTACCCTTAAATTTGAGTGTATACACTCAAATTCTCAGTGTTCACACTCAAGTTTGAGTGTAAACACTGAACATTTAAAAATTGACACTCAATTAACACTCAATTTTGGGAGTTTACTCTCAAATTTGGGCGTATACACTCAAATTTTGAGTGTTCACACTCAAGTTTGAGTGTTAACATT
>NJRQ01000172.1:343999-365783 GCA_003063805.1 Aphaenogaster ashmeadi | reverse complement strand
GTCTCAGCGCGCGCGGCCCGACGTTGACTCGTTGCGCAACCGGGACTGACCCCCAATGGAACGATTTGCTCCGCAACCGATCCTTTCTACCACGAAACTGCGAAAGATGATTGATGTGGGAGCGGTCTCTCCCGCGATCTATTTCGTTTCTTGTGTCGATTCGCGAGCGGGCGAATTATCGTGCCCGGCGAATGTGGGACCGGCCCGCGTCAAGCGGATTGTTGCACACTAGTCCCTGGATCGCGGTAAAATGCCGCGCGAATAACCCTAACGATCGATAATTAAGCGATAGAGAGATGATTCTTTTGCGGATTGTAACCGCGCGATAATTTCGAGGGATCTCGATTGTTGCAAAATCGTCTTCGTGCCTGTTTGCGATAAATGGGAAACACGACAATCGACGCGAGGTACGTTGTTCTTTAACTGCCCTGTACGAGGTATCGCGAGTGGGACTCACCCAAATTATACCGGTAATTTCAATCCGTCGTTTATGCGCGAGGAAAGGTCGATCGCCTCTCGTTCGCGCGATCGACTCGAACACGATCATGATTTTTCTCCCGTGCGATACGTCGGGAGACGAGAGAGGCGGTCGCGGACCTGGGCTAATTATGCGTAGAGGAAAACGAAAGAATACGCGCGGTTACAGCGCTATAAATATAAATCACGAGAGGTACTCGTGGATTTGCCGCAGATACCCGCCGGTTGCTCGTACGTATACGCAACCGAGCAGAAGGTATCTGCCGTTCGCTTTATGGGTGAACGATTATGTATGTAGAATGAATAAATCAGGAGTACCGGGTAGCGTAGCTACCACGTTTACGCATACCGCGCATCTCGCGCGCGCGAGGAAGAGGAAGAAGCGCGGCGAGAGCGTATTCCACCGTCATTTCGCGCCGGGGCATACGCACGAGGGGGGGAAAGGCGGTAGGTGATCCGGCCTGAAAAAATGTTCCAGGAATTCTTTTGGTGGCGGAACGTGCTAGGAAGAATTTACCCTCCCCCTCACTCTCTCGCCCCGCCCGGCCGCGTCCTCTCTTTCGCGCCGTGCGGGAAACTGCGCGCCGCGCCGCCGCAGGATGTCGTAAAACCCGATGGCTCCTTATTTCCTGCATCGATCATACTTGTTCTGGATTATCCGACTCTATCACGCGCACCTTCGCCGTGGCTCGGACTGCGCGGATATGTATATATGTATGTATGTATGTATGTATCTGCCGCTCCTCATACATATATCTCTTGTAATTACTATTCCAGCCGCGGTATATCGGCGAGCACTGCGGAGTCCCTGAGCGAATTTCGCCCAGGACGGTCGTGAAAAATAGAAAAAAGTATTAGTATCTTCGTGCACGAACTCTACGTGAACTCGCGTGCTTCCGCTTACGAACCGGGCGAAATTTCTCATTATCCAGTCTGCTCTCCGCCGATGGAATCGAAATTTCAGGAGAAAATGAAACATAAGAATATAATCACGGTTTTTTAGGAATTATTCAGGTAGACGCGCTAGCAAATGTACGATTAAAGGATATTATCGGATAGTTCCATCTCGTTGCCAAATGATAAATATCTCTGTCGCATTTTTTTCAAACACTCCTTTGCAATTATTATTTAGATATGTCTATATCGCTTAGTGCAGATCACTAGTACACTGGTATACTCTCTGCACACTCCTTTTAATTTATGTATTAATTTATATTCCTTCCGCATGCGATCTTCTTTATTACTTTTATTCGCTTTTAGAATTTTTCGTACTTTCATTAATTGACGCTACGTAAAAAAAAAAAAGCGCAATTGTTTTACGCTTTTAATATGTTTTAACATCTCTCGTCGTTACAAAAACGAAACTTATCAAATATGATTAGCGAAATGACAAATACACTCGTAAGAAAAATACAATGAGAAAGAGTCTCGAGCGTTTGCTTGCAAAAACGTTGTAACAAGACATATTGCTTTACTACGGTTTCCGCGGCCCGGCGAGCATTCATCTCGTGCATATTTTATAATTACAACTGCGCGATGTCTACTAACTTTGGCAGTTCTCCAAGCCGCGGTAAAAAGCGTAAAAGAACATCATTCAGTATCTTTGTGCGCGAATGTCGCCGTCACGATGTATACTCACGTTTGTGAACTTTACGAAGGGTCTGCTATTATCCGGTCGGTTCTACTCGGCGAAGAAATTAAGTCTCGAGCGAAGTAAGCCGGCGCAATGAAGTCGTGTGTCTTTAATGATATGCACCTCGCCGTGGAAGACTTGGTCCTTGTAAAATAGCTGCGCTATTGTCTGTTAAAGAAGTGACCGAGTCTCACGAATATTTACTCTGCACTCGCCTCATAATTACGACTTCATTGCACCAGTCGTGTTGCCCAATGGACCGACTTTAACGATCGCGAACATTCCGCGTGTAACGACGGCATATCGTGCATCGCAATAAAAGCGGGAGAGATATCCATTAAAATTTCACTGCAGTGATAGAACAAACCTATCACTTTGAAACCCGATTTAGATGTATTTATATACTTATTGTTTTAATAGAAAATGAGATCTTTAAAATCGGTTTTTTTAATTTTAATGATTTCTCATAGTGCAATCCTTTAAGAGTATTTAGATTTCGTTGGAATAAAAAATACTGAAAATTACGATTTTGCTAAGAAAGAGGTGTACGATTGAATTTTTTGCAGTTTACTCCGCGCTCGTAAACTCAAGAGCCACTATACCCGCGGTGTACAGGCTGTCCCAGACCTACCGTAACAGCCGTTAACGGCAGACTCCTGAGATTATTTTGAAATAAAAATTTTAATACCAGTATGCCAATATGCTATAATAGTTTTTAAATAAGAACAAATATAAATATGAAAGGAAGCCCATATCGGTCGCGGCGGATCTTGGTGCCTAATAATAATTATTTTGTGAATATTCCTACTCATGCGAACTGCGCGCCGCATATTCGTCGGTCTTGAAACACAGTCCTTACATGAAGCCGGAATAATTAATTCACATATTAAATTGACGAGCAATTTAATAATTTTTGATGCTCACTAGCATCTATAAGATTCCCCCATTTGCCCATTCCCCGAAAAAACTGTAAAGAACTTATTGCGAAAAATAACACCTCAACCAGGATTCGAATCTGGAAGTTCTTTACAGTTTTTTCGGGGAATGGAGGAATGGGGGGATCTTATAGATGCTAGTGAGCATCAAAAATTATTAAATTGCTCGTTAATTTAATATGTGAATTAATTATTCCGGCTTCATGTACGGATTGTGTTTCAAGACCGACGAATATGCGGCGCGCAGTTCGCATGGGTAGGAAAATTCACAAAATAATTATTATTAGGCACCAAAATCCGCCGCGACCGATATGGGCTTTCTTTCATATTTATATTTGTTTAATATCATCGGTCTTATTCTTATATTATTTGTTTAAATTAGAAGTATTTAAAGTTGCCTAATCAAATTACTCGAAATTCGCGCACTCAGGCACATCGGACAATAATGAAGATGTATGCAGAATTATATCAATTTCAAGAATAGGATTGATATTTGAAAATTGTACCTTCACTATTGTACGATGTACCTTGCTTGGGTGTGCAAATTTCAATTTGATTGATCAACTTTAAACACTTTTTATTTAAAAACATACTGCCTCGGTATTTTGGTATTAGAATTTTAAAAATGATCTCGAAACTTTGCCATTATAATGGATGTCGCGATAGATCTGAGATATCCTGCAGGTGTGCTAAGAGCCTCTTTGGCTAATATTGTTAGTATTGTTACTGTCCTACAAAAGAGAGAAAAATTTTCATGACTATAACCGAACGATCACAATCATTTTGAAGAGTGTTGCAAGTAGGGTTGCCAATCCGTCCTCTTTTTCCCGGATACCGTCCTCTTTTTTAGGGCGTCCGGGGACGTCCGGGAGGATTTTTCGAATGTGTCCGGGATAATTATAAATGTCCGGGGTTTAAGGTTTAAGGTTTAAGAAAATTTCTAAATATTTTGCATTTTAGACTTAATTAACCACATCATATTCAATCACTTCAATTTACTGATAAAAACCAATAATTTTGTGCTGATTTGGTTCTTTAATATATTTCATAATTATTTGTTATTTTATTGATATTTTAAAAACACGAATGACAATATAGCACGTAGGTATAGGTACAATAAGGTAGATACCTGTCTCTTATACACATCTAGATGTGTAAATAATTATTCATTTATTGTTTATTATAACCAATTTGTTAACCTATTTGCATTTTTGTATGCGTCCGGGGTTGCGCAAAATGTCCGGGGTTTTTGGCTTATGAGTCCTAGTTTTGAAAATTTTATTATGGCAACCCTAGTTGCAAGTTACTTGTGCAATATATTATATATTATATATTTAAATGCAGTAATATTTCATGACAGATATTATCAATATTTGAATGTATTAAACAATTTAAGTATCGATTCCGGTGCTATCATTATATACAAAACATTAAAAAGAGAGCTTGATTGCCTTTTTATAACGATATAAATGTATCAAACTCAATAATATTACACTTCTTTACGTTTTTTATATGGATATATTACCTTTTTGGATAACACCTGTTTCATAATCATTACGACTGTTATTGGACGGGAGGAGAAATGGAAAAGTTTGGCAGCGCGCTGAATATACACAACAACAAAAAAGGAAGGAAAATAAAAAGTGCACGCGTAATATGGCTATTTTTAAACATCGCCTTTACTGACTTTTTAACTTCGCGAGTTGTTACCAGCCAGCGTACCACGACGGAGAAATTAAGACGCGGAATAACCGCGTGGCTAAATGAAACCGTGTGTCTTTAACGATATGCGCTTCTCCAGAAGGAAGGTATGCGGACTTCCGTCTACATAAGGAGCGTACCGTGTGCTGTCCCGTATTATACACTCGCTCGAAGAGTATTCCTTTTTCAAGCTCTTCGCGCCGTCGCTTTTTAATTACTTTCATAAATTACAATTCTTCGGAGTCCTGACGCGACGCGCGTCGCAATTTCTTCGCGCTTCACGAACTACGAACGTTGCATCTTAGCATCAACCGATAAAGCGCAGACGAGAAGCACGGAAACGATAAGCAGTGTTTAGTAAGCTATATACCCGGGCTGTCACTCATTTCTGAGAAAGGTGCTATAAAGATTCTCGAAATCAAGTTGAAATGTGAAATCGCATGTCTGATACATATCTGATCGGAAAATATTAGCACAAAGAACGGATGGAAAATATGATAAAGCAGGAACTCTTCAGCATAGGAATAACTTAAAAAAATAATAACAAACAAGTTTCTTGGTATATATAGTCTATATCTAGTCTATATCTTGTTGAACGTAGCATAGACCACTTTTAAATTAATATAACTAGAACTCGTGCACCCCAAGTTTGTCGTTGCATTTATTTCTTTTCTAAATTCCAAGCCTGGATTCTCTATTTGTACAAAAAAAGCGCTGTTTCTACTGGCGGTCGAAAATACGTAGAATCAAAGTGTGCTGTTTGCGTCTTACAGTCTCTGTTATACTAGGCGGTAATAAAAACTCATGGTGAATATGTTCCAGACTGTGCAGTGTGCACGTTGCTTTTTAACTTCGGGGAAAGCTCTTCGTTACAACGATGAAACGGAATAGAGCTAGCAGGATTTCCGTAAATACGCCGGAAAAAAGCAGCCAGCGAAATAAAACCACACGTTTGCAGTATCATCGTCATTATCTGAGGTTAGCTATATTTTTTTGAATTTTATCGCGTGCTTTTCTTCTTTCTCTCAGAATATTAAGGTGCAAGAACTAATAACGTCGTGCTTTAATTTTTGGATTCTAATAATTATTGTGAGATCAGATGGAATTGGATGCACATAATCACTGATTGTATGCGCGCATAATCACCAAAAATTAATTATTAAAAGATGTTTATTATACTTAGCAATCTTATTTGTCAAAGATTATTAATTAGAAATATCTTTCTTGGCTAAAAAGAAAAGCTAAGATTATTTAGATTTTGCTAGATCTGATTGATATAATCGTTTAGAATCAATTGCCTTTCGATTAAAATATTATGAATAATTATAGGAATAATTATTAACGCGGTTTAAAATACTCCATTGATTTTAATCTTCGTTCGACAATTTTGAAAACGTACGATTTGAAAATAAAAAATCTCACGAAAGTTACGAAAGCAGGGCATTTCCAGATAGTGTCTATATATTCTCAGATACCTGCGTATGCTTTATTTCGAAAAGATCTTAAGTATCTTTCGTCATTTTCTTTCCGTGTCTCTCCCAACGCGTGGAATAAGAGGAAAAGCCAGCGCGGGAAAGTAATATGCGGGTACCGAAATGAAGCCGCGTATCCTTAATGATACGTCATGAAAAGTCGCGAATTTCCGGCCGTGAGAGGGATGTATTGCATATACTATCTGCATTATAGTCACACGACCGCAAGAATATTTACTAATTCTCGTTGCGTAGAGAATAGAGATAACGTTGGCACAGTTGGACGACGTTTTCACAGAATGAAAGAGAAAGCGAGAAAAAGAAAGAGGAAGAGAAAGAGATGAACAAGGATAACGTGGAAATAGGGAACGTAGGAAGAAGATAAAGAGAGGTAAAACGCAAGTCGAGCGGGAACACAGAGAAAGTCTAAGAAGAAAAAAGAAGCTGATGGAGAGATAGAGAGAATGAGACAGAGATCGCCCGAGTTCTCTTCGCGAAGACAGTGACTACCAATTCTCTCATACCCAAGAAAAGAGTATTTAAACGTCAAAGTGCTGACATCACGACGGTGTGGGTACGGAACAAAGCAGAGAAGACATGGATGAGAAGAAAAAGAGAGAAGCGAAGAAGAGGAGACGAAGAAAGAAGAGAAGGTGGACGCGGTTCGAGAGTTTGTAACGGGCGACGAAGAGATAGGAAAAGAGAAGAAAAGAAAGAGAGACAGAGCGAGAGAGAGAAGTAGCGCAAGGAACGGTAGGGGGATGCTTTAAGACGCTCAATATAAATACTAGAGGGGGTTGAGAAAAAGGGTTGCTTCCCTTCGGGCCGACGACGCCGGCCGGAGCGTGTACGGTCTTCGGAATGGTGAGGAGGTAAGAGAGGTTCAGCGATGAGGGAGAAAAGCGGGCGCGCGAGAAAACGAGAAGACGAAAGTCCATCGGTGGGAGGTGGAAGGAAAAGCGCGGCGGAAGAAAGACGGGGAGGACGGAGGAAGGTTACACGGTGGAAAGGTGGTGGATCGAGGAGGGTCGAGGGCGGGTGGGTAGCGGCGTCGAAGGGCTGTCGGGGTGGCGGTACCGGGGGGGTGGGGGGACCGGGGGGGAAGAGGGAGAGAGTGGTAAGACGCGAGGAGAGCAGGGGCGAGGGCCTACGGGGCTGGAAAACTCACCCCTTTTCTTGCTTACCCTCGCTCGCTGTTTAATTGCATCTTACTTTCGAATTTTCCGCGTAGAGCTATCGATCGAGACACGCGAAAGGGGGTTCGTTTGCGTCTTATCTCCGACGGCCCTCGTCGTCTACTCTCCGCTCTTTATCCCCCGTCTCTTCCCCCGCCCCCCTCCCCCCGCTTTTTCTCTTCGTTTCTCTCCTGGTCGGCCTCCTTGCACGACCCTGTCCTCTCTTTCTCTTTCTCTCTTTCTCCCGCGCGCGCGTTCTCTTTCTCTCTCTCCCGCTGTCTCTACCCCCTTCGTCCTCGACTACCTCATCCACCTCACCCACATCAACCCCATTCGCCGAGAGAGCGAGAGCGTGAGAGAGCACCCCGTGCTCCGGCCGGGCGCCCACCCCTCGGCGGACTATTTAAAACTACACATAGCCAATGCGTAAGACGACGGACTGGCTCGGCTCAGGGCCGACGAGCTCGTCGCGAATTTCTTTTCTGATTTCTGTATCGTAGTACACATTAGCATGATATCTAGATTCATAAAGCACGACGCTATTCCCTAGCTCTGCAAATATCTATTTTCTAATAATAACTTACATCTCACGTACGATAAGCTATACAATTAAGAAAATGATATGAAGAAGGGAGGTATAGAAAAGATTATTTGTAACTGATTATACATAACTACTTTCCCATCTGTTATTCTAAACATTATTCTGAGCTTTAAGAAGAGTATGTCTTCTAAATTTACATACGCGACATAACATGTTTTTATGATATGCGCGTTACGTATGCGAATTATTTGTGTGTTACTTATTTTTCGTGATAAACTCCTGTACTACGATCAATTTGGAAATCAGAAACGCGGATCGAGACATCAACCGCAACGATGATTTTATTACATGCTTAATTAATTTCATTAAAAATTCTGCTTAATTTTATTCGGTTTAAGACCCGCTATAATATTTACCGGTGACGAAGTAACGAACTTAATCGTATTAATCATCAAGGAAATTTCGTGCTATCTTGGACCGAATGCAAATTATGGTATCGTTCCACGACGTGGATAGCCGATGAATAATTAATCCGATGTAGAATCTACATTTACGAAAATTGCGCCGAAACATATCACGATCGACGCATTCTTTTTTTTTTCTTCGTCAAACGACTTCGACACCTTTCCTGGTCATTAACGAACATAATCACCATGCATACGAGCGTTCGTCCGTCGTCACGCTCGCAAGCCCGACTAACACTCTTCGTAGAAAGATCGCGATCGACAATTGTTATCCTTCTCTTTCTTTCTCTTTCCCTCTCTGTTTTATAGCCGACAACTTCGTTGTGCGGCGGGAAAAAGAATCGGAAAGACCCAAGACGCGAAACACGCCGCGCGATATCGCGAGGGAGAGATTCGCATTCGAGAAATCGTCCCGGAGAACGAGTCCCGGGGTTTAACGAGCGGCGAAGGCGCCCGATGTTATTTTCGCCCCTTAGATTTTTAATCAATCCGTCACTGGTAGGGTAGAGACGGGGGTGGTTTCTTCCTTAGTTCCCTTCCTCGCTTCGTATTTAAAACCTCGGGGCTGATGAACGCTCCTCATGCCAAGCAGCCTGCCGCCACCCTCGAATCCCCCCGATCCACCGTCCGCCCCATTTCTGCCTTCGGCCGACCCCCTTCCTTACACCACCCCCGCGCTCCTACCAGGGATTTCCATCCCCCGGAAACTCACGCACGCATACGTAGACACTTACACAGAGACACAAGAGAGAGAGAAAGAAAAAGACAGAGAAAAAGGGAAAGAGAGAGAAAGAGAAGGTATACCTCGATCCACTCGAAGAGCAAGAAATAGGATGGAAGTAAGGGAAGGCGATTTCGTAAGTATGCAACGCATCACGTGCAGGTTTGTCCTGTGCCATTACCTTTTCCGTGTTACATTATGGTTCGGATAGAATAGCGTGTTACGGACACTTACGGCATGGTACACGTGAGCGTTACGTGAGCGTCGGGAGAGGGTGGCAAGAAAGGAGGAGGAAGCAAGGGTGATACACGTGTCTTGTGCTAGAAGTTATATTTTGTTTTAACACGTGGATTTTGACGGCTCGCTTTGACGCGCGATCTCTGCGTGCACGATAACTAAAGCACAAATCGCGCGTCAAAGGGAGCCGTTAAAAAATCTATCTGTAGCATATATTTGTTTTACCCATTTATCCAAATTTATCATCTGCATGATTAAAGTGGGAGCAATCCGTTTGACGATTAATCAATGTTTACCTTCACAAGAATGCACTTTTAATTATCGATATATTTAATTTTAAAATATATAAGGACTCTCGAGATTAAAATAAAGGTATAAAAATTAGGCAAATGAGAGTACAGCGCGGAACTCAGTGCGCAAAGAATTGAAACAAAACTTTGTTCATTCTTAAAATTATAAATATATTAGTACATACGCGGGGGTGAGATTCATCTTTCCGAATTCTCACATTGCTGAAGATGGCTCCAAATGTGGCCGAAACGTACGACGATTTACTAATATATTTCAATTCTTTGCGCACTGAGTTCCGCGCTGTACTCTCATTTGCCTAGTTTTTATACCTTTATGATATATTTAATGTTATAATTTGCGAAAGAATATATTATTAACAGCATTTAATATAAACTAAGGTAAGAATTCCGTATACGACCCCCTTCCGATTTTGATCAAATTTTGCAGGCATGTAGTACGTACAAAATGAAGTCGAATACCCAAGTGCTAACTTGCGGAAACGACTAATTCGTGAAATATTAAATTTTTTGTTATTTCGCTAGATTTTAGCTTTTTCAACTGCGCATGCACAAAATCGACCCTCTAAACAGCTAAATTGGTCTAACTAATCTAACCTGACCTTATTTTTCTACGGGGAGGGGGGGGAAAATATATCTTAACTAATCTAATCTAACCAAGCTTTTATTTTTTATTTTTAATAGATTATTTACAATTATTTACAATGGATATGCACTAATAATGGTGTCTAAAAGATCTTTAAAGGGATCAATATTACTAACACGACATCAACGACGCCACTGATATTCAACATCTGAACTCTTATTTAAATTGACTAATATACTAAAGTACATACGTGGACAGAGAGCGCGCGCGTGCGCATACACACACATACACACACACCGATGGTGAGGGGATGCGGGGGGCCGATGACCCCCCAACCGCACTCCCCTCCATGAGTGGAACTCGCTTCGCGTGGAATGTTGCAAACCTATGTTTCATATTTGCGGATCACATTGTTGAATATCAGTGGCGTCGTTGGTGTCGTGTTAGTAATATTGATCCCTTTGAAGATCTTTTAGACCACAGACTTCTATATACTAACTAGAACTGCTCAGTTCAGTTATTTTGCATATGATAGAAAGAGACAGAAGTGCACCCGGCTGCCATTACTAGTTCCGATATATGCATATGTGTATACACCTGTCTCTTATACACATCTAGATGTGTATAAGAGACAGGTTCAGTTATTTTGCATATGATAGAAAGAGACAGAAGTGCACCCGGCTGCCATTACTAGTTCCGATATATGCATATGTGTATACACTGTCTGTGTACCACGTGAACTGCAGAGTGTATCATGTGAATATATTGTCCGTGTGATTTATACATGCATTAGTATAATCGGAACTATAAATGGCTACCCACATTTTTAGCATCAAAGATGGCAACGGAGTGAGCAATCTAGTTAGTATATAGAAGTCTCTGTTTTAGACGCCATTATTAGTGCATATCCATTGTAAATAATTGTGAATAATGTATTAAAAATAAAAAATGAAAGCTTGGTTAGATTAGATTAGTTAAGATATATTTTTCCCTCCCCTCCCCGTGGAAAAAAAGGTCAGGTTAGGTTAGTTAGACCAATTTAGCTGCTTAGAGAGCCGATTTTGTGCATGCGCAGTTCAAAAAGCCAAAATCTAGCGAAATAACAAAAAATTTAATATTTCACGAATTAGTCGTTTCCGCAAATTAGCACTTGGGCATTCGACTTCATTTAGTACGTACTACATGCTTGCAAAATTTGATCAAAATCGGAGGGGGGTCGTACACGGAAGTCTAGCCTGAACTAATCTTGGAATAAAATGATGGATTGCTCCACACTCAGAGAAACGCCTCGTTCGTTTTGGTGATTCTACAACAATAATTTATTTCTCGAATAATTTCTCGTCCGCGCGTGTAACGAATCGCCCATCTGTCCTGCACACCCGTTTACGTAACGTAGCTATATTATTAGTCGTGCCCATAGAATCTTTCGAAAGTGATTAACGCGTTTCACGTACGGTCGCCCAGAGAGTATCGATAAGAATCAAGAGCGCGTTATCGAGGTGATCGGGGTGGCGTGCGTGGTACACGATAGGGGCGGCATAGATTTTTAACCTGTACGACAATGGGCACACGCGAATGTGACCGCTGGCGTTTGCCCATGTCCCAATGCCTCGCGTGTAATTTCATCCCCCTTTCGATTACGCTCGCGAACCCCACGTAGATTTCGCGACCGGCCTTACCCAGCGTACATATATACTATTAACCTCGCCGCCAACTTCGATTTCCTAACAAAGCACTTCGCGCGTCTGACTGAAACTTCTCCACCCTCGGAAAAGTGTGGTGGGATTGCGATAAAGTTGATTCGTTTCGGTGTATATTTGAAGCGCCGAGAACGGTGTAGTGTCTAAGGCCACGAAAGAAGCGAAAGGTGAGAGATCTTAAAAATCCAAGTAAACAATTAATTATTTTTATGGTAGAAAGACAAAAATTTACAATCATATATAAATACAACATTATTTTGCTTGATTTCTTTTTGTAACGGAATTTATTTTTTTAACACGATTACAGATAACAACTTTGATAACAACTAATATTTTTGCAAACTCTTCTGTTATTTAAAAAAAACTGTTATCGCAACAAAAATATTATAAGACATTCATTAGGATCAAAGATTGTTGTAGAGCGATTAATATAACAATTGTGCGTAACTTTGCGTAATCATTCTTTAAACGACAATCATGTTTTTTTTTTGTGAGAGTACAACGAACGAGAGTGATACAAAAGTATCAAAACATAAAGACAAGTTTCCGACTTGCAAGAGCATGCGTAACGCTCATAAGCGACTTACGACGCGAGATTCCAGGATTTCCTTGATACAGACAATAAGGCCGAAGAGATGTGAATTGCTGATGCATGACACAGACCGCAGTCCACATCCGGCATCATCGACCGGCCACGGTAGATGTCTTACCCTTCATCTCCGTTCATCTGCTCGCCTCCCGATCGTTACATCAACGAAACCTTTCATACTTCTTTCTTTTTTCTCCTGGCCTTTGTTTAAGCATCGTCATCGAACATTGTTACTACATCCACGCTGCTTCGAACATGTGTTACGTTCAATTATAAAGATTACCTTGTCTTAAAAAAATTGTGTATATCTTGGACGCGTATATACAAAAATATATTATAATATTTAATATATCTTATAACAGATATTAATGAATAGTTCTTCAACAAATGTAAATATATAATTTTAATATGTATTTTTAACATTTGGTATACTTATAAGGAATTACATAAACGTGGTGACAAAAGCTACAATATTCCCGGCAGAGTCATTTTACGTGAGGTCATTGCGACAGATTTGCCACAAACGTAAGAGGGTGGGCCGCGGTACGGGTTGGGAAGAAGGAGGAAAGGAGAAAATAGGTGCAGTTTATGGGCGTTCGACGAACGACAAGCTCGAGTAGCGACGGCGCTCGTGTAATTCGTTGCCCACAAGACGCAAAGAAAAGTGTCACGACGAGAAAGTTGCCTTTTCCTAAAAACACTTGAAAACTCGGATACCGGCGCGGGCCGAAGGGTACACTTTAAGTCCTCGTACGAAGTTCGAGAAGCCGTCCGGGCAAATAGTAAATAACAAATAAAATCAACGGAACGTCGGTCCGCGGCAGTCGGAAGCGGAAAACATCGCTGTCCGCTTTTTCGTGGTCTCGCACGTCGAAAACCACGTAAATGCCGCATAGGATCGGCGAGGCGAGGCGAGAGAATATGCGCGCGGCATGCACGCGCGAGATGCGGCCGAGTTAGAACCGAGTTAGAAAGATCCCCGATACCGAGGAGCATACTCTTGCGGGATAACGTACCATAAACGCGATGAAGGAAAGAAAGAAGGAGCGGAGATTTATGTCATACTCGAGTGGTTAGTTGTAGCCGAACGCTCGGCGCGCTTTACCGCGCTCTACTGGGCACCGCTGGGCTCCACTTCTCCGGAACAAGGAGGGCCTCCGGTTAAATCTAAAGGCGAGTAGCGCTGCTCCTAACGGCAGCAGCAAGTCGCCACCATCCATCGATATCGTATACGTTAATGCTCGCCGCAATATTATCCTTGGTTTCCGTGCGCGCGTTGAAATGCGTTGATGTGCGTATTCCATCAGTTAAACGCGTGTTTTTGTCGTTTATTATGTTATGCATTATATCGTACATTAACGCGCAAAAACCAAATACATTGTCAGATACGAATGATATCATGTTGATATCATTTCCTACACCGAAAGAACGATAAGGTTGCCACAACCACAATAATAGTAATATTTAGTACAGCCACGTCCTGTGGTTGTCACATTCACATTGTTTTGTGTAGTGCATCTATATATGTTTGTCTCAACATTCACTATGTTTTCTGTACCAAATGCATATAGTTGCCTTCACATCAATGTGAATGTGACAACCACAGGACGTGGCTGCACCAAATATTACTATTGTTGTGGTTGTGGCAACCTTATCGTTTTTTCCGTGTAGGAATAATGTGAATTCGAACCGAATAAATATATGCATACACGGAAAAAACAATAAGGTTGCCACAACCACAATAATAGTAACATTTGGTACAGCCACGTCCTGTGGTTGTGACAACCACATTGATGTGAAGGCAACTATATGCATTTGGTACAGCAAACATAGTGAATGTTGAGACAAACATAGTGAATGTTGAGACAAACATATATAGATGCACTACACAAAACAATGTGAATGTGACAACCACAGGACGTGGCTGTACCAAATGTTACTATTATTGTGGTTGTGGCAACTTTACTGTTTTTTCCGTGTAGAGCTATTTGTAATTACGTCAAATTTGAAATAGATTATTCATAGTACTTGTGAAGGAAAAAAAAGATATTAATATATGGCGTTGCAACCGTTCGGTATTCTTGACGCAATCTTTGTCCTAGGGCAAGTAAACTTATTCTTCTAAAATATCTATCTATAGATAGACCGGATTTGGATTTGGTCTCTTGCTTTACGCCTCGCGGTAGACGTACGCAGAATTAGATCGCGAAAATACGGAAGCGTAAAATACGCATATTAAATAAAGTCGCAAAACGGTCCTGCCTGAAGGAGCGAATTGCGCTGGAACCGGGCGACAAGCGTATTTCCGTATCAGCAAATCGAATAATGCGCGCCACCGCAACGGTGTGGATAAGATAAGGCGAAAATATCGATTAGGAATAAGACTTAACTCGATAAGCTCTGTATAATAATTTCTCGATGAATACTTAACGAAGTGGCTCGGCATTCCGCGCTATTTTCTTATCCTCGACTCAAAACTCGAAATTATTTGAGATTCCCAGTTTTTTTCTGCATCTGATCGTTGCGTTATCTGATCTGCGCTATACGTGCGTTCATTAAATAGCTTTCCGACACTTGGTATGGATCATAACGCGGAGATATTAGTCACGTTAGAGCGCATTTGTTGCGTCACGATCGCAATCGCAGTTAACGGGATGGTAAGAAATAATTTGATGACACTTCAGAAACGAACACGTGATGCCAAGTAATTATCTTAGTAACGTTTGCTAAAACGAGATAGTGAAAGCAAGAAAAAAGAGAGTACCATTTATCTCAGAAACGTTTCAGAAGCCTCCTTAAATGCCTATTAATTAATACAAACTAATTTCAAATTTGAAGAATAACCCAAAAGGATAAGTAAAAAATAACAGTCATTTTGATTTAATTAATATTTGTGAGTGTTAAATGTAAGTGAAAAAATATATTGTAGCTCAAAACTTATGAACAATGAACAAGTATAATATATCCACATATATATTCTGACAAAAGATATCAGATTGACAAAGATATATGCAAATTAATAAATCAAATGTTGTAAAATTCCGTTGTAAACGAACGGGCGAAGAACGAGAACCGTCCTGCCGGGAGCTTATATAGCCCAAATCCACGCGATCGTCCGAGAGAAATGAGAGAGAGAGTATCCTTCGCGCCACCTTCCCGCGAGAGGATCCATCGTCGCCTCATTTGCGCCATGTATCGGCGGCTGCACATCTCCAACGCCTTATGTATAATAACCATGTACAGAGCTGGGCGCCGTAATCATCTCCTCGGCGACTGCTATTAGCGGACAGCCCGGCGCTATAGAGCGGGATCGCGCAAAACAATACGGCGGGCCGGGATTTCGACAATGCGGATCCACGGATCCCCGCGAATTCGGAAGCGTTGACCTGGGGGCCCCGTCGAGCCTGGCAGCTTTCCGGGTGATCACCCGGTATGGACACACTTACGAGCATCCACACTCGCTCCCAGGGCGAGAGGCGAGTTCGTATGAGAATACACCACGATACATTCGAGAGTGTGGTGAGTGCGCGAACGGGTAGAGAAGCGAGCGGAGGAAGAAGAGAGTGTCGGAGGGAGAGACAGAGGGTGAGAGGGAGAGAGTGAGAGAGAGAGAGAGAGAGAGAGAGAAAGGGAGAGAAAGGGGTGTGCGCGATGGGATGGATGCTGCACAGTACGCGGACGGTCTTAGCGGTATCTTGGCTCCCTCGCTGTCCTGGGGGCGAGCGGCTAAATACCTCAGGATTGTTACTATTGCCACCCCTTTGCGCCCTCCTCCTCCTCCTTCGCCAGACCAGCAGCCACCCACTCCGGCTCCTTTTGATAGGGTGGAATGGGTTAATGCTATTGATTCACGTGCACAAGGTGCTTGGGCAGAGGCAGCAGCGACGACCGCCACTGTTTGACAGTAACGGATCTCCCTCCCCTTTACGAGGGATACCTATACGGATGCGGCTATCGACTCTGTCGTGCTTTCTTCCCGGATCGACGAAAAAAAGGTCGATTCGGAACTATCGTGCGAAACGCTCCATGGAGATACTCGAGAAATCTAGAATCTCGATCTCTTGATATTGTTCCAAATAACATTAAAACACAATAGTAAAAACTTTTTAAAGAAGAAATTAAATTAAGATTTATAGCTTCGAAATCTTTTATCAAAGTTTCAAGATGACAACACGGTATTCAATTGGAACATATGCCATACAATTTAAACAAATTGAAAATATATATATTATATATTATAATATAAACTGTGTGTGTGTGTATTGCATTTAACAAGTTTTATTTATATTAACTATAATATTTAATATCTGTGTATATGTATTTAAAATTAGCATTTTTAATCCAATTGTTTATTATGAAACAATTTCGAAACTTACGCAAGAACAGCTTAAAATGATTGTAGCAACTCTGCGATCTTCTGGAACAAGATATTTGATACATGAAATTGTAATTTACACTGTTCACGTAGTCATACACGTTCGAAGCCCGTTTGTCAATCCGAAAGTAACGTGCAACAGGAGCGGTAAATCGTATAAATGTCATATTAAATATACGAGTATCACCGAGCGCTTCTAAACTCCGACTTGCACCCTCTTCTGTTACTCTTCAGCTCGTTCTCTACGGTTGCTTGCCTCCGATATATTACTCAGCAAAATGTCCGATGATTCTGATGAATCTCACGAGATCGATTGCATTATACGATATTTTGCAAAATTAAGACTAACCCTAGCGTTAAATTTTATGTAGCTAGTATTTTAGTAGCCGACTAATAGGACAAAAAAAGAAAAGAGGATAAGTACGTCCGTCACACGTATCGCATAATTTGAATAACGATCAATGTATTAACCAACAAACGCATTATGTCGTTTCTCTTTGTCGTATTCTTATGCAATCGATGGCGGTCTCAGTAAAAATACCTACACGCGATGTCGGAATAAGCGTACGGGACGGAAAGAACATCTATATAATCGGCAAACTTTGCGGTTTCACAAAGCACGCGGTATTGCAGATAATAGCGTAAAGACGTAATAACGAATAGAAATACTGTAAGAAAATTGTAGGTAAAATTCAGGCTCTGGGAACCCTATCATTCCGTGATATGTTACGCATTAATCGTATCAATCGTTAAATATGCATCCTATTTACAGCATGAGAGGGATTACGACCCAGATAAGCAGTCAGTGTGAAATAATAAATTAAAATTTTTAAGATGCAAATAGAGAATAATGGAATATATTTTAGTATCTAAATTTTCTCCATCGGTAATATTAATATTTTGTATATAAATATACAATGTGTATACAAAAGAATTGCTCTAACTAAACCGATTTTAGCACAAGAGAAGTACGCAGTCGCTGACCTGTATATTCGCGCGCGCTTAATAGTTTTCTAAAGCAACTACGGCAAATTATATAATCCCAAGGTTTTTTTCTCTTTCTCGCGACGAACGCTCGACGGACTCTTCACGAAGTTAACCCATCAGCATACAGCAGCACCCGGTACGGACCGATCTTCCTCTCCGCCGCGCCACGAGGCACGCGCGCGTCACCCAATTACAATAATGAGATACCGGCGCGCTCGCGGCCGTCCATGAAAAATGGAGGGATGGATCGGTCGTCGTGGACGTGGATGCCGGACGATGCACCGCCGTTGCAAAGCGTCACACAATACCCGTCCGAAAACGAGAAGGGGCGCGAGGCGGTTGGGAGGCGGTTAGCGATCAGCGCCCGCAAGGAGAAGGCGCGAGCGACCGGGCCGAGATGCGAGAGATAGAGAAAGAGGACTCGGAGGGGGGAGGTCTACATTATCGTGACGTGTAATACAATATGCAGATAGATATTTGCAACTCGCGCAACCGAGAGTGAGAGAGAGTGTGCCAGCCCAGCCAGCGCTGCCCCGTGCCGCTCTCTCGGAAGTGCGATTGGAGGGAAGGAAGATGCCTCTCTTCTCTCAACTCGCCCTCCTCGTCCCACCCTCTGCGGCCGGACACGAAGAGCGCGCGGCAGAAGCGCGTGCGGGAACAGGAGAACGCGATAAAGGCAGGAAAGGGAGAAAGGAAGACGGAGGAGGACGGCGTAGACGGGGAGGGGGGTAAGAAACTGTGAAATATCGATTAAGTTTGCCAGTAAGACAAGGAACGTCCGCGAGGCGAAGCCAGGGCAGGCAGGCAGGCAGGCAGGCAGGCAAGCAAGCAGGCAGGCTGGCAGGGGGCCGTGGAGTTGGCGAGGGGGGCCGGGAGGGTGCGCAGGAAGGAGGACGAGAGCGGCGGCGGTGGGTGGTCAGGGAGAGGGGAAGGTGATATGAGCATTGTATCGGGGAATTAACGGTACTCCCCCCTCGCGCGCTCCCTCGTGCACCAACCCAACACCCCTCAACTACCACCGGCCTCCACCTCTTCGTCCTTCTCGTTCTGCGCTTTCTCTCTCTCCACCTCATCCTCTCCCTCTGTTCCTTCCTTCTCGTCTTCCTCCTTTCCCCTCCCTTACCGCGACTCCCTCGAATCCCTTGCCATCTTTCCAACTCCATCCCTCTCTGTCTCTCTATTATATGTACGCGCGCATGTATATCTGCACGTCTTTCTGTCTCGCGCCTCTCGCCCCTCGTCCTTCGCCCACCGCTCCGGCCCGCCGTCTTACGACTCTCACCCCGCTACGACCACCTTCGTATTCGCCTGCCCAGCACACGTCCCAGATCGGCTCCCGAGCAACCCTCTATCCGGTACCGGTGTGTACAGCCGCGGGGTGAGGAGCCGCTATTGCCCGGATAGAGGGATGCAACGGCTTGAGGATGCGCGCATACACACCTAAGTCCGTTTCAACCTCCCCCTATACCACCACCCACCCCTTCCGGCTCTCCGTCACTGTGCGCTCTTTCGTCCACCGTGGACACGTCCTTCCATCATCCGGACGAACGAAATAGTGGTCAAGCGCTCCTCGTGTCCGTCGCTGAATTCATTGCCGTAACATTGTATCGCGATGCCATAAATGAAATCTATCCCGGAGAATCGATGAACGACGAAAGGAAGAGTCTCTGACCATCCTACAATCGTGTTGAACAACATTCAATACAAGATCACTAAAAAAATATTTTCGTGATTTCTCGGAATCAATCGCATGTACGAAACTAAGTCGTAATATATGTAAAGATATACAATCTTAAATAATATTACAGATAAATTTTTCGTGTATCTCAGTATCGTGATAGCTAAAATAAAAACTAAAATAAATTGTCGTATTTCATCTAAATATATTTTATATATCCATATATGTGTATATACATATATAACATTTTTATCATATATATATATACACATTATACTTAAATTATGAGTTAAAATATTCTTGATTATGGGTTTTTAATTAATTATAGAAATATTTTATATATAAAAGACCATGATATCAAGAATATTTTAACTCATAATTTAAGCTATATTTTAATATATTCTTTGAAAAATCTCTGTGAGTTATACGTTAAAATATGTAAATACAAAATTACAAATTAAAATTACATATTCGTCAAATTCTGACCACAGAAGACAATAGCCAGCGAACAAGAAAAAGGACGAGCGCTCGCTAATTAACGGGATGAGATTTAGAAGAGACGCGAATAACTGACTAGGTGGCAATAGCCGCAGATTCAATTATCACCGATTTACCACCAGTTTGTCCTATATAATTATTCGCGGTTGTTTCCGTCAGCGGTTTACGGTCACTGTTCGGAAAGAAAGCGTCGGTTGCGTCATCGGGAACTCAATTAATGCACCTCGCTCATTCGGTACGGCGGATCGTGCGCATTTATCCTCAAGGCCGAATATTATATGTAATAATCCGGTTAGCAAAGACTCGGGTTCGCACGACTATTTGCTGCACGCGCTGCAGCGGACATATACTATTCTCCGTGACTCACGTAAGACTCAGCTTTGTGCGCGGTCCCTTGGACGGATATCGCGGGCGGACGTGGCGTAATATGAATAAACCGAAACTTATCTCACTCGTTTTTGTTAATTAAATCCACCTACATGGTCATCGATGTTATAATCGGCGCAAAATAAATGAATGCCATAAATGAATGAAATTTTGTTAGATAATTCGTTAAGTAAGAACATTACGAGATACCTTTCCCTCAGGAATGATACAGAAATAATACATACAGTACGAAATAATCGGAAGGAACAATTTTGATAAATCGCGATTAGTACTAAGTTACGTATTGATGGCAGGATCTTCGATCGCGCTGCAGGATGATGCTTCGCAAATCCTCGACTACGAGATCATCTCACTCTCGACGTCCCTCAACGACATACATCATACGACATAGTCTAAACGCGGGCGTGCGGAATCTGTTCTGACAGCGGGGTTCAGAAATCGGCGATAAAATTGATGTAAACAGCCACTTGGCACGCTCTTCGCCGCCGATGGTTGCTCCCAGGAGAGTTTCCCGGCGTCTCCATCTCTTTCTTGCTCTTCTTACCGTCACGCGCCTTTCTCTCACCTCCTCTCTTTCTCTCTCACCCACGTAAGCTACATGCTACCCTTTTGTGAAGAGAAGAGGGCACGGATACGAGTACGTAAGGACCGATGGTGCCGCGCGGAGGCGACGAGAGGCAACGGCGGGCGGCTGTTGCATGGTCGAACGGGGGTGGACGGGCGGGAGGGAGGTAGGTTAAGAGAGAACCGAGAGGAGCGCAAGGAGCAGCCATAAACAGCTTGTTGCTTCCGCGAAACTGCCAAGGCTCCTACGGTGCGGCTCGAATGCGCGCGGGCTTGGGTCTCGCCTCGGTTATACTACCTATCCAACAGAATAGCTCAGCTGGGCGCAAGTATGCGTAGAATGTGAAAGATTGCCCCGTGAGAGTGAGAACGGTGCTGGAAGTAGGGTCCAGGCTGTCTGCTAGCGTGGCTCATGGCGACAACCGTCGCCTCGGCTGTTTTGTCCCGGACTGCGGTTCGTCGTTATCACGATCTCCTCTTGTCGCTGCCCGATCGATGATCGAGAGTACGAGAGATTCAATATGATTGAATTCTCATTTCGATGACGCGTGAGAGCTCACATTGCGTCACTCGCGCTTGTCGATAACCAAACATAGATGAGAAATTTTCTAATAACATTCTGAATTATATTACTAATTATGAATTATATTTCTTTAACAATTTGTTGTAACTGATTACAAATTACACTGGACCACAAATTTTTTTTTAATTGACACAAACTAGACCACGTGTACTATACGTATTTTGGGTCGCTGA
>NJRQ01000172.1:290259-322597 GCA_003063805.1 Aphaenogaster ashmeadi | reverse complement strand
ATTACAAGTGATTTCACATGAAATTACAAGTGATTTTTGCATAAAAATACTAATTTTACATATATTTTAATATGTATTTTCACTTTTAAAAATCTGGAAAAAAAATTACAGTGATAATTAGGTAATTTTCCGGTTTTGAACAAGTAATTTCCATATAAATATACATGGATTTTTTTCAGTGTAGGATCTAATTTCAAATGCTCATCCGTTAATATCAGAAAAGACACCTATTCAGTGCCGTCTTAAGGCATGGGCACGCGGGGCAGTCACCAGGGGTCTAGAATCGTCTATAATCTCATTCTAGGCAATTCTAGAGGCCCTCAAATAAACAAAATCTGATTTTAATATCTAAAAAAATTTATAACAATAACAAACGGGTTATAACAATAACAAACAATAACAACTTACAAAGTATGTGTTTACGTACAGACTGCCACACTGTTAACTATCCAACATGAATTTATATATGTGTATTAAATGCAGCATTAATTAAATTATTATGACTTTGGTGATTATTTTGCAATATCAAGAGACACGGTGGTGTCTCGCGTCAAGTGTATGCAAAGCGAGACCGCCCCGTGTATCTTTACGCGGCCAGTTGCGAGTACCCGGGATTATCGGATCTCAATAACGGCTGAACCGATTCAATGCTAAGTAGGCTCAATCGATAGCCTGGGTCTGAATTGTATAATAAAAGTGGTTTTTTTTTTGTATTTTTCCTCTACGTGCCCTGCAAGCGGAGATATTGGGATGCAAAGTCTAAATGTTGAAATTTCTATTTGAAAAACGTCCATGCATCTTACAAAGAATCAGCTTCGCAGCACAAGGCAGCAGCGTTTAAGGTGGTTCTTGCATTTAGGTCAAATGTAGATAGCCCGGAAAAAATTATAGCAAATGAAAGGTTAACGTTCCTAGAGTGTGTCTGAAAAATTTCGGATTTTTTTACCGTTTGGTTCCGGAGATATATGAAAACTTTGCCAATTTTACATGGTGATAATTGGGAAACGGGGGTCAGATCGCATATTCATGGAATACGTTCATACTTCTCGACTAGATGAACGAATAAAAAACTGTTTAATCGATGCAATAAACATTTCTAAAGATACTGACGCGACATCAAACTGATTGACCGTACCGTATATAAATAAAGCGAAATTTTCGACAAACTTTCGGCAACTTTCGACACGACACGAGAGTCATGACGGCCGTCTTGAGTGGCCGCTTGGCAACATCGCACGCGTCAGCTGACGCACAAGGCGCGTGTCCTACCATTCTCCCACCGTTATTTTTCCATTGAATTTTTCGTTTCGTTTCGAAACGACCTTTGCGTCGAGGCTGTTCACTCATATTTTTACGCACTGAAAGTTTGGTTATGATATCACCAGGCGCTCCGGCGGCTATTAAAATCGCGACGTTGCCAAATATATGGTTCCAACTCTAGTCAAATTTGTGACTTCGCTCTGATATTTTCAGTTTATAGCGACGGTTCAATGAGAAAAAAACTTACGAAATAAGTAATTTAAATGTATGCTGATTTTTACATACTAAATCATTCATATTTGTCACTAGTAACAATAGTTGCCTTTGTGACTTCAAAGTACTGCAAGAACACTGGCTTTCACTCATGTGTATAGAAAATGACATTCCGAAGACCATTGACTTCAAGCCAATTATAAATCAATTCTCTGCAAAGAAATTTCGCAAACGTTTGTGCTGATTAATAATAAATAATTCATACTGTACCATGTCCGTCTGTACGGTATACTAATTATAATTTATATGTTGAAATATTTGTGTTTTTCAAGGCTTATGTTATGTTGTTCAAAAGTTTGTGTTAATTAATCTTCGCTTTATAGTATGTCTTTTTATGTTTAAAAATTTATTTTGTTATAAAATGAATGTTGAAAATACCAATAAACTATAGGTTTAATTTTATTGAATGTTTATACTTTTATTCTTGTAAGTGGACTAGGGCCCCAGAGCATTGCTTTGTCTATAATGCTGTTAAGGTAGCTTTGCACCTATTACCTGCTCAGTCAATGTGACATTTAAAGATATTGGCCCATATTCAGAACGTGCTTCTAAAGATGTTAGCGCGCTTTTTTGTCATTCTATCTTTATTGTTCATTAGACGTAAAACAAGGATAGAATGACAGAAAAGCGCGCTAACATCTTTAGAAGCACGTTCTGAATATGGGCCATTCAGTGTCGCAGAGAACAAAAAAAGGAGCTCGAATGGAGAAGGCTAAACATATAATATGACACGAAAGGTTTACATGTCCCTCGGCATAAAATACTGTCCGTTCGGCAGAACCGGATCGTAAGGCGTAATTGCTGAATCATGAAAAACGACCCGGCGCGGCGAGAGGAGTGCTCAAGAGTCCAATCGCGGGGTAGTTAAATACCGAAGACGTGATGCGAGCTTTTCTTTCCGATCGCTGGTAATTGCGCCCGCAATACCTGCGAGCGCTCCGCAAATATTTGAATTATGTATTGCAATGAGTGCGCGAATCGCAAATCGCCCTGGAAGAAATCAATTATTGTCGCGAGACATGTTTCGAATGATTCTTGGTTAATATTAACGCGAGATCGATTGCATAGTTATTAATAACTATTTGAATAAACTTCACGATGCGCAAAATAATGGCTCCTGCCCACAGGACGCGTTATGCATTACGCGTTACGCGTGAGTCACGCGTTGACCAATGAGCGTTTCGCATTTCCGGAAATAATAGATATACAAATTTCGTTTTATTGGTCAACGCGTGACCCACGCGTAACGCGTAACGCATAACGCGTCCTGTGGGCAGGAGCCATAAGTCTTTTTTGCGGGATCCAAGTATCAAATCGTTGCAAAATTCCGAAAGCTATGCGAGTCTGTTGGACGTACCTTCCTGGAAAAATCTAAAATATTTTCAAGTATCTGGCTATAATGACACACCTTACAACAATTTGTTGATTTAGAAATATATAGACTAATACTGACATGGACGTATGACATTAAAAACTGCAATCACGTATCTCACAACCGAAACAATTTATTGGTTTAGAGATACATAGACTGATATAGGACTGGTTTATGACACAGGAAACCAAAAATGCCGACATGAAACATGTTTGACACTGAAAAATGCTTATTTGTGTTTTTAAAGGTACAGAATAATACTTCGAACTTTCCGTACGTATATTATACGTGTACCCCCATTATACATACGTATACTATGAGAAAGCAGTTCTATAGAGTCGGAATATTACTGCATAGATATAGGTATGGTGTCGGCATGTAACAATGGGACAGTAGGTAAAATTATTAGAGAATTTGCTTCAAAAAATCTTTTGTGTGTTTTACGTGTAGGTACGTCCATCTCACGTATGCCATCAAATGTGAACAAAGAGAAAAGACCTTCTTTGGAATTTGGGGTTAATCTTTACATAATTCTAAATGTAGATGTATTCGTGTAGTCTCACTAGGGTTCTATTCAGAAACCGTTACGGAGTAACGGAATATATGGTTGATTGATGAATGGTCAGTACCTGTCTACTTGTAAAAAAACTAAACGAAATTTACGAAATACCATGTATAGCATACATGGGCTGGAGTCGAATAGCAAATATACGAATAGCAATAAAAAATACAAAGCTGTCCTTTTTTCCTTTTTACCCCCGAAAGCGATGTGACCCTCCTAAAATAAAACAATTTATGATAATAAATCCCTATTGTCTCTGTCATCTATGCGCCAGCTAACTGTTCAAGTTTTGAATGTTAAAACGAAACATACACGGAAAAAAAAGAATGTTTGTGCCAACCAGATTCTGGTTGGCTCGCACAGAAATCTTTTTGTGTCAACCAGATTTCTGTGCAAGTCAACCAGAATCTGGTTGGCACAAACATTCTTTTTTTTCCGTGTAGAATTCGTGTTCTGACCGTCGATCCATTATTTTTAAAACCAAATAATATCGTACATATATGTGAAGCAAGTAATATTAATGAAAAACATGCATTTAGAATAAGATTATCTAAATTTCTGAGGTGCATTATTTTTCAAAAAGTCGAATATATCTCGTCATATTTTATGCCAACAATGAAATATGATGAAAAATTTCAAGTTGATTACGTTACTTGTCTTTCCTCACATATCTTCTATTTAATTTATTTATATTTTATTTTCGTCGTTTGTGTGCGATATTATTAAATTAACAGAACTATATACTTGTCTACATAATGATGGGTAGACATGCACAAGTAACCGAGATGAAATATAAATAAATTAAATAGAAACAGGAAGAAAGCAAGTAACATAATGAAACTGAGATTTTTTGTCACATCCCGTTATCAATATACAATATCAGATTGCGAAATATATTTAATAGATTTTTTGAGAAATAATAATGCATCTCAGAGATTCGGATAATCTTATGCCATTTTTTTCAATGCACGTTAACGTTACTTGCTACTATATTTTACATCTTTCGCTCGTTATCCTTCGACCTGAAAATCGTCCCTTCGCTCAGCGCCTTTTTAATCATCCTTTGCATATCGGAGCGTATCTCCGTTCAGCGTACGTGCACACGGCCCAGGACAGTTATCTGCCTGGCATCCTGTTTTCGTCCATGAGTCACTCCCTCGGAAAGTGTCCTCCTCGTGGTCTGAGACGCGCAAGGTACATACTTTTACCTCTGGCGCACGACCGCGGCGCACCTTCCAGCTACGCTAATCTCTCGCAGATCTCCCACGGAATCTCATTAGAAATTCATAACCGTCGTCCCCCGTACCCCGCCGCCACCCCTGTCCCGCCGGCCGCCGGAGGCGCGGGGGAAAAAACCCATGATACGAAAGAAATAAGCAAGCAAAGTACATTAAAAATTAATTACTTTGCTGATGGAAGCTAGAAGTGCCTAGGTGCGCTCCACACCCCCTCGAATAGCCTGCTTACCTCCGCATTCACCCGTCCGGGAACGAGGTGTTGCATTCCGCCTCCTTATTTCAAATACCTTAAGGCGCCGCGTATTTGTTAGCGCGCGCTTTAGAAATCAAATCGCCGTTACCTCCTTGGTAAAAGCTTTCCTTATTTTTTTTTAATCTTGAAAAGTAAGTCGTGGTTGTATGATAGCTTTTACGATAGCAGCCATTGTTATTGTCTTTATGATGAGTCTGAAAATGATGTCTTTTTATATAATTCCAGAATAATTTCTCTACGCGAGAAAATTTCAATATCTGCAACTATCATTACCTATATAGCAATCTTAAATTATTTGAGATTATAAAATTTTTCTAAATAATTTACGTGAAATTCCGCATACATCGAGATCCGTGCAGTAGCAGATAACAGAAACTCGTGAGATTCATGGAGCCAGGATTCACATGAATGAACCGATCGAGTGCAATTTGGTCGAGTCGGACTTGCGGCAGCGCGGCAACGTCCACCCATTTATTTTAATATCAGCTCATTAACTCTAGGCCGAGATAAATAGATAAATAGATTCCGCGGAAAGGCCTCGATCGGATTTGCCGAGCGGCGAGGCACTTAACTCGCGACCCTCTTCCGCGACGCCACCGAGAGAGAATCGTGGAAGAGAGAGAGAGAGAGAGAGAGAGAGAGAGAGAGAGAGAGAGAGAAAAAGAGGAGTAGAGGGAGTAAAGGAGGCGCTCTCCTTCCGCCTACATCCTCCGCGTCTACATCAAATTCCGCCGTCACTCCCACGTCCATCGTCCTTCGCAGAGCGGCAGGACCCGGGACTCCAGGAGTAATTAACTCCTTAACGAAGTAAACACGACGCCATCTTAGCTCCAGCTACCTACCCCCAGCATCACCCCTTCGAGCATCCCTCCACCTTGTCCCCCCCGCCCCACCTCTCGCGCAGGGTGGCTGTTGGTCGTAAATAAAGTATACCTGGGCGCAGGGGGAAACCCGTAAGGGGGTCGCGAGGCGCGAATCGCGCTTTTTTTCACCGTTATCGCCCGTCGAGATTGCACCGGCGATTTTATTTGCCGTGTATTAATGCGATTCGAGATCTCGGGAACTCCGCGCCGACAAGATCTCCCGAGGACCCACTACGGCTCGCCTAATTGCGTTTCGGTCGTTCCGCGTAGATTTTATTTTAGGAGCGACGTCGACACTAGGCGCGATCACGACTTTGCAAACCTGAGGTAACTAGATGGTACAGATTTTTTTTAGCAATTATTTTTTGTGACTCCAAAGTGTTGCCGTTAGAAGAATGCAGTAGATAGCAAATTTTCAGAGTTTTTAATTTTATTGCTCACGAATAAGCGAGAAAACGATTGCTATAAGAGTGATATTATCTTCCCTAAATTATAACTTTTTTTATGAAGTGAAGACATTTTTATATAATAACGATCTTTCTTGAAACTTTGCTTAGTCTGTGTCGACTGGATCAAAATTAGAAAAATAAAGTTCCCTTAGAAACAGGTAGAAAATCAGTTAAACCGCGCGGAGTCAATTATTGGTGAAACGTGCTCGTGGATAGTTAAAAGTGTCATTGTTCAAGTGCTCCATTTCACTCCGATAATCGAGCGCTTAGCCAGAAGTGTCAAGCTAGTTCGGGCACGACGGGATCACTCGTTTCCATCCGCGGCTGCATTCGCCGCGGCAAAAATGCATAGGCTGTGATTAATAAACGGCTTGGCGCAGTAAAGCACGGGGCATGGTCGAGCCGTGTTCGCGAGATCCACTATCGACGATCCCAATCCCCACGACCCGATCAGACGCCCGGGTTCGCTTCTTCTTCTTCTTCCTCCTCCTCCTCCTCTTCTTCTTCGAGCGGACACGTGATCGCCGACAAATGTATACGAGGCCGCGACCGTATCCGACATAATTCGACTCCGGTGTGCCGGTGAGGTAACACAATCCGAGTTGCATCACAGGCGTGGATCACATCTCCGCCACGTGAGGCGGGGGCGGTGGGGAAGGTGGCTAAAGTGAAGGGGGGGAGGTGAAGGAGCAGGAGGGGGTGTGCGAGAGGAGAGCAGATGCGCCTCGCGGACGCGGACAGAAGAGGGACAGAAGAGGGCGAAAGGGGCCTATTCGTTCGTTCGTTCGTTCCTTCGTTCCTGGCATACAGGTCGAGGGGTCCGGGTCGCACGATCCTGCTTGATCTTTGCGCTCGTGCGATCGCTCGTTCCTCACGGGGCGCCCCTCTACCGAAGGCTACGAGTGCCTGCGCGACCACGATTTTGTTCGCGAAAATCATTCGGATAGTTTCCTCGCTTATTCTCACCTACTCGAGCTTGGCATGTTAAAATATTTCGCGAAAACCGACGAATTAAAGTAGTGAAAATAGCATATTCGCAGCCGATAATTTCTTCCTTTTACTCTTTGCTCAGTCATACAGAATGAAACAATACTAATAGCAAATATATTTGCACGTATGATATATGCTGGTAATTTCTAAAATATGAGATAAAGAATAAATCATGTATATGATATGAGGTGTATCGTGGCACTCATTTGCAAAAGTGGGTTCTTAAATTAGCATTTAGACACAACGCTTTAAAAATAAATGGCTCGTTTGAGAGAGAAGATCGGTGGCGAGAGAATTCAAGCGAGAAATTTTGACGCGGCAAATTGACACGATTGCGTCGGTCCGTTTACCGGAAAGTGATTAATTGTCAGGGTAATTAAGGGCCGCGGTGTCTACTAAGCGTCTCCTTCGTCGGGACGACGAAATCTTTGAAGGATGCGAATCGGTAGTCCGAGAATAGCGAATTAGAGCAAAGGTAGATCTTCTATTTCTCAACATTTCCGTTGTCGAGAGATCGTAATCGATCTTACGAGAAGTAGCGGAATCGAAAAATTACGATCGATGAAGATCATTGTCGTATTCATCGTGCGAAGTTCAGGGGTCCATCGATTATCTTCTCGTTTCTCGAGAAGTAGTTGCTCGAGATGGACGGATGCTGGTCCCGATAAATCATGGAATATGCCGGTGCCGCGCGAGTCGAGTGGGTTTTCCGGCCGTAATGTCCAAGTTTATACCCATCACTCGCTAAATCCGAACTTGCGGTGTGCATAACCCGATCTCCTAGAGGTTTAACCAGGCACCGATGCGCCTACCTCCCCTTGTTCCTCCCTCGCGTCTCCCTCTCCCCCTTCTCCCGCTCCGCCGCCATTCACCCCGTGCAGGACGTCGCGAGGTATAAGAAGTGCATGCCACGTTCTGGAGCATGAAGAACGACTCGCTGGAAGGATGTGTGAGCGAGAAAAGAGAGAGAGAGCGAGAGAGAGACAGCAAAAGACTCAACAGCGGTAAGAGGGAGAGAAAGACAGAGAGAGGGAGGAAGATGTGGAGAGGAACAAACCGAAGGAGCGACGAGAACGGAGACGCGATAGAAGAGAAGAGTGTCTTAGGAGAAAAGCGGAGGGGGAGGGGGCTGTGAGCAAACGGGCGAGCGTGCAAGTGAGTGAGTCGTGCATCTTCCACAATTAGTCGGGATCTACTTTATTCGTCAGCGGAATTTATCGCCTATAGTGACTCTAGATCAAGCGAGAAGCCTGTTCGTGGCTTTCCGCTTCTCCGTCCCCCGATCCCCCCTTTCCCCTGCCGATACGTGTACAATAACGTGCTTCGTTCGCGTATCCCACGAGGGGGGAGAGCGGAGTGGAAGATGGGGGAGGGGAAGGTCGGTTTGTTTATAGGCGAGATGTGGAAGATTAAGATGCTGTTTCACCACCGACAATGCGAATGGGACCGTTGACCGTTGATTATCTCGCGCTGATCTCGCCTGTCGTGTAATGTAGGGTGAAATTTTGCGCGTCAAAAGAGATAAAAAGATCCGAGCGGATTCTATTGGTAATAAAAAAATTTAATTTTCAGAACAACTTTTGTAGAAACGAATTAAATCCTCACGTGCTTAATATACCCCGCATATGCATATTCTACATATACATATATAATATATGTAGAATAATTAGAATAATTAGAATATTGATATAATTATATTTCTACGATCGTAATTAGGCGTGACAGTCCGTGTCTGAAATAATAACGAAGGAGTCCGTCCTATTCCTTTCCTCTCGATAAATTATACATCAGAGTCGCGATAAAAAAAATTATAGGCAAGATCAAGAGCCGCATTCGCGGCTGTAGATCGCAATTAGACGAAACAGCGCGGCTGAGGCAATCTCGAATTCTTTCAATTCGAGAATTACGGACGAGGGTTATGTAACACGCGATTCCACCCTCCGGAGAGATAAAGGGGCTGGTACTGGCTCGTCTGATTATTTAATATCGTACAAAACTGCGCGCCTGCTTCATCTGGCGGGAATACGTATCGGGAGATGAGACGGGACAAAACGCGGAGGGATTCGAGGGAATGCCGCGTAAAATCAACATATGTAGGAAATCATGTCAATAAAAAGTTCTAGCAGGCTTTTTATTTAAACTAAGATAATAAGAGTCTTTTTGTTGTTAGCAGATAATTTCTAAAAATTTATTATAATACTAGTTACTATAGTTTAATATAATATTATAATATATACTACAGATTATAATAACAATTATATTTTTTAATGATATTTTTTTCCTTTCCTTTACATTCGTAAATTAATGTACAAAACAAAAAGTATCTTTATCATTCTGATGAGTATAATATAACGGGAGAGGAAAAGATTAATACATGCTGTTAAAATTGCATAAAACTGCAAAAGCTTCTTTTTTCATTTTAAATATCAATGTATTCTCAAACTAGTTGTACATTTTAGAAAATTGAACATATCGTTATATTATTAACAAGAATATATTTCTTGATAAAGAAACTACGGTCCGCATCGTTACGAATCGCTTGACTTCGGCTCCATGCACGTTTCAATGATTTACTCGAATAAATACGCTCTCAGGCATGAGGCGGCTAACAATGAGCGGCGCGGTGGACGGATGACCGGATGTAACGAGATGGCAAAAACCGCAATAGTTACGCTTCCTTCTCCTCGGGTCCGTCTTTCTCTCTTTCTCTTTTTCGCCCCCTATTTGCTTCTTTCCCGATAAATTTCTATCTCCGTTCAACGCCCACGACCTCCTATCTCGATAGCTCGCGAGTGTCTTCTGCCACTATTCTCTCCTTTTTTGTTCCCACCCCTTCCTGCTCCCGATCCAGATCGATATTATATCGCTTCTTCGCCGGTGTGAGAAAAGCGACCGCATGCATTTATTTCAACGGTATGTCGACGGCAAGACGGGCCCCCACCATGTTCGCTTCGCCACAAAGATCATAATTGAAAGCGGAAAGTTTCGGCCACATTAACTATTAGGAAAATATTTCTTTTTAATGTCAAATAGTTACACATTTGCAATTAATTTCTCTTTATTTATTTCCGCAAAAGTACAAGAACTTATTTAATCATTATATCTTTTGTTACAAATCATGTAATAATAACAAAAGTACAAGATAGAATGTTTATTTTTAAAATTAAGACATTTAGCTTCTTACTTTTAATTAGTGCACAATTTTCGTAGGCATATTTCAATTGTAGGAATGTCATTATTAAACGCAGTTTTAGAAGAAACATAAACTGAATGAACTATAAATAGAACAGATGCATCGCTCTCACGACAGACTGTAGCATGTCGAAGACCTGTCTCTTATACACATCTAGATGTGTATAAGAGACAGGTACAAGATAGAATGTTTATTTTTAAAATTAAGACATTTAGCTTCTTACTTTTAATTAGTGCACAATTTTCGTAGGCATATTTCAATTGTAGGAATGTCATTATTAAACGCAGTTTTAGAAAGAAACATAAACTGAATGAACTATAAATAGAACAGATGCATCGCTCTCACGACAGACTGTAGCATGTCGAAGACTATAGCAACGACCGACCATTTACGCCGAGAACGTTTGAAACCGGCCGCCGGTTCTTGCAGTTTTCTTTTGTGCAAATCTTGTCAAGGCTTTGAACCTTGTGTGAATCCTGCCAAAATCGAAGATAAAACTCGGTCACAAAGGAAACTATTTACGTACGACTACTATCTATGAGGCTTAAGGCCCGTGAAATGAAAAGTAAGAAACGACTTGAGAACGGTGCGAGAAAACGAGTCGTCGCTGAGAGTCGAAAACGGGACGACGCGACGTGTCTTGAGGGGTTCTCTCGCTCCTTTACTGTCCTGTCCTCCCTCTTATATCTTCTTACGTCTCTTCTTCTTTATCTTCTTCTTTTTCTTCTTCTCCCTCTTCCTCTTCCGTTTCCTTATCCTCACTCTTGCGTCTTTTCCACCACTCCGCGATCGTCCTCAGGCACGAGGGAAATATTCGTAAGAATTAAAGCGCCGGGAATTAACATTCCTCGGAGCCGAGAGGGGGCTGGCTGCGAGGGGACGCGAGTCGCGGGGCCGGCGGGGGGGGGAGGGAGTGATGGTGATGGTAGGTTGAGCGGGGGGCCCAAGGGGGTGCGTGCGTGCCTCCCTCGCTCGCGAAACAACGGGAGCATTACCGCCCCTCTGCCTCCCGACTCCATCACCTCCTCACCTCTCGAAACTCACCCCCTTTCTCTCTTTCTCCCGTCCCACGCACTCTTTCTTCGTCCTGTTGTCTCTCTCTCTCTTTCACCCTCGCACTCTCTCATTCTTTCTCTGTCTCGTTCTCCGTCGCTCCTTCGGAACCTCGGAACGGCGCTCGAGTCCCGTTCCTTCTCTCCCGTCTCCGATTCCCGCGACCCCCTTCTTTCCTATACACGACGTCGTTCGCCGTCGTAGGGGAGGGCGAGACTCCCGCTTTCGCAGTAGGGGAGGCTGTCTTATTCTTTCCACTCATTAAGGCGGATCGATGTGGCAGTGGATGCCGCGACGACGGGACGGGGAGAGGCGACGGCGGCGGGAAGTGTACCGGGAGGGTGGCGAGGGGCGCAGGGAGACAGAGACGATGGGCTGAGGTGGTTGGAAGAAGGTGGAGGCGAGCCAGGCACAGCATGACATGTCATGTACCCACCCTCCCATTGACTCACCCCACCCCCCTCGAGCGTCTCGACGCCACCGTCGCCGTCCCCTACACCCGGTCGCGCTACAACCACCCCCCGTTCCCTCGCCGAGGATGCGTATGTGTATATGGAAAATACTCGCGCGTCCGCCCTCTAATAAGCCGACGCGCGCGCTACTCTTATCCGGCAGCCTCTTCTTATGAGGTATTCGTGCCCGCGTGTCTGGAAAGCAGACATCAGTTCTGGCGAACACATGCGCTTGTGCGAACCATATTAACCCTCAGAAGTATCAGACTTTCTCTTGATTACATGCACTAGCATGGGAGCATCATAAGGGAAAGATTTGTACGGTTTGGAATATCAAAACTGGAGTACTAGTAAAGTTCAGAGCTGTTTATAAATTTTCTCTTTTTTTTTCTCTGCCTATATTAATCAGTTGCATTTAATGTGTGCTTTTAACATATGTTACAGTCTGTGCGCAAACTATTACACGTTAAAAACAATTCTGGTAAATATATTTACAAAAACTGGGTAAATTTTTTTTGTTATTTGATATAATATATTTTAGCGTTACAGATTGATCACTTGGTTTCACTCTAACTCGATTAATTCTAACTTTTATTAGCTCTTTAATGTGCAGCTCTTTAAATTTAAGTTTTTAAAAAACTTTTTCTTTTATGATATTCATCAATAAAACAAGAGTATTGTGTGTATAGAATTATATTTACGGCAGTTATGTTCTATTCTTATGAATATAAGAGCATATAGAAATTTACATTGCAACTCAAATTAATTTCACAGAGAAAGATGCTATTACTTAAGTTTCATATTATTATTCTTAATTATAGTTAATGGTATTTATTATAAGAAGACATGATAAACATGCTAAGTAATTGCATTTCTATAATATTTATTTACCAGTTAGTATTTTATATTACGTTTATATTGTATATATATGTTTGCAGTATATATGCGTAACTGACGTCGACTCCTTGCGAGCTATTCGCTCTGCGCATAATTTAATTCGTGCGTCTTCGTGTTCTTTTAACTTTAATCCTCAAGAACGGAGGGACGTGCCGCCCCTTATGCCAAATTCCACACGGACGCACACAGCGGCGATGCGTCCCTAAGACCGCCAATATTGAACGCCTCCTGCGGAATATCTGCGCTAATCCAAAGCAATTTTGACGTTAACACCTGGTACCCATAGCAACGCTTTTTCCTATCGCACTTTATTCGCTTTAATTCTCGGTTCGAGGACTATACACCTCATGATCAGTTTCAGACTAGCTGAATCGACAGATCGCTAAGAATCCATTAAAGATTATTTTTTTAAATTAAAAGAAGATTGCGACATGCAAACACAAGAAATAAAGATATAGAAATATACAAGAAAATATTAATAAACTAGTATTAATCAAGAAATTGTAATTAGATTCATACAAATTCATGTATTATTATAATCAATTACAATTCTTTTATAATATCGCTCGCGATGACAAAGACAGTGCGTAACTATAATGTCGCGATCATTCTCAGCATAGAACTATTTCTAATCTGCATACCTCGCTCGAACCCATATACCTAATCTACAGACTGCAGAGACATACAGTCTGTCGCCAAACCCCACGTTACATTGAGCAAATCCCGTTGCGTAAAGTGGTCTGAGATCATTGACACGAAAACCAGAAAGCTCGACTTCGACGGCGAGCATAAAAACGGCGATATTCGAGACGATCTACAATTCTATGCGTGCCAAAGAGAAATGAAAGAACGAACGGTGGTAGATGTGGACGTTCACCAATGTGTGAGTGATTTAGATGGAGCGACTCAGAGAGACGGGAGAGAGTGACAGAAAAGACAACGGATTGTGTGAAACCAAGAGAGAAGAGTAAAAGTAGCATTTATTTTACGTCGTAAGAGATTGAAGATTCTTTCACCACGCACATAATATACATAATATTAGTGAGTGTGTATGAGAAAAAAGAAATAAAAAAACGATGTCAAGATAAGACAACATAGAATACATTTTTAGTTATCAAAAATACGATTTCTGAAGATTTGAAAAATTCTCATATCTGGAATAATTTAATTCGAAACGAATCTTATAGTTTTTTATGATTATACATCAATGATAAGATAATATTTAATAATATAGAAAAGTAGTATTATATGAAAGAGTGATAACATTTCAAATGACACGTTTCTGATTATCTACCGCATTGCAGTTATAGGCCGAATATATGTCGTTCTAAGTAGATTCGCTTCCAGAATATAAGACGAAAAAATTTCACTTTATATTTTCACCGTCTAAAGATATTAACGCTAAAAGATAGATAGAAGGAGACCAAGTCTGGGAGATAGAGCGAAACTCCGAGGGTAAAGACCACGTGCTCCGCCACGTGGTGACCGAGCCCCACCCTTCGGCACTCGACGACCGCTCGCACTCTCTCCCAACCACCTCCTTCCATCCCCTGCCCCCTCAGACTCACTTTCCACCACCCCCGTTCGGGACGGGGCTCGCACGACTAAAGCCGCGCCGACGCCAGCTGACCAACGCAGACCATGGACCATCCTTTACCGACACCAATAAAATCTCTCCGCTATTCACCCGCCGCCACCCTCTCACCCCCTTCCGCTCCCCCCTATGCTGCGCCGTTGCACCGCCGCTGCGAGTAGTCCTCTCTCTCTCTCCCCCCCTCTCTCTCTCTCTCTCTCTCTCTCTCTCTCTCTTTCTCTCTTTCCCTCCGTCGCTCTCTCCCTTCTTTTTGCTTTGTTTTCGTGGCCGCCACGTGGCATAAGCCACCCGACGGACCGGCCGGCCACTGCCGGCACGTGACTACTGTCCGAGTACGAGGAATCAGCTGACCGACCACCCCGTTCATGCTCCTTTTTCTTCCCCCTTCCCCCTACTTGTTTTTACGCGCACCCCAAACGCTGCCGTTCGACTCCGTCCCTTGCGCGCTTACGTTTTCCGCTCTTTCTTTTTCTGTTATTTCACCCCTGGGAAATCGTGCGCTCTGATACAAGCTCTCTCTCTCTCTCGTACTCTCTTGTACTTGAATTCGCAAACGTCCGTGATTGACGATGATAAAAGATAAGGGCAACTTTCTCGATTGAAATCAATCGTGCGATTTCGATGAGAAATCAACAGTGGTGATTAACGGTACCGCGGGTAACGATAATCGCGAAAAATGTTCTCCCGTAGGCGTAGATGATAATCGTGCGAGCGTGCAAGTGTGCGAGGATGAGAGGAGTTTTAGTTTCAACGTTAGATCTCGCCGGGACGTTATTATGTGCCGAGAGACTAATTACGAGTTGAGATTTATGGCAACGGGTAGCGACGATACACTCGCGTTTAATTATCTAAGCGTAATCTTGGTACTTATACTCAAATCCGGGATGATGCCATCTCAAACGTTCCAACATTCCGTGAACGTATCTTTTGATGCGGAACACGGACGCGTGGCTCCATATGGTAGAGGTTGATACATTTAACGGAGGGTGAGCGCGAGAGTGCACGCACCTCCCGAGAGGTCGGGAGGAACTCTGCAGAGAAATTCTGACGCGCTTCTAATGAAAAAGATATAGGATGCTAATTTAACGGATTAATTAACGGATGGATGCATTAATTAAGTGCAATTAAGCGCCGAGTAATATTATTCCAAAAATCATTTCTCAGATTGTCATATCGGATCCGCACAACGGAGAACAGATTTCTTCTTGCTTAGGAAAAGTAAAAGGTGCTTCATTGTGCGACGCTTTATAACTCTGAACGAGATGTCTCTAAAATTCATATTCAAACTTTCGTCAATCGCGCTTAACGACAAGATCATTATAGAAGATATCTTTACGTATCTCTATTCTTACCGTGATGTGGCACCGTTACTTGAACGATGCATCTGTATAGTTTGTAGAAGAGACGATGCAGAAACACATCGCGAAGTTTTGACACGAACGCTAAATCTATCTCGCGTATTATATCCAACTTGCCCCGCGCTTTTATCGATAAATTAATGGATGTTAACGTCGGTGCTTAACTTTGCCCAGCGTAACTGTACAATCACGTATCAGGAATACATGTACCGCTGTAAAGTTATCTTCCGATAAAATTAGCTTTTCTGAACGTATTCGCAACATGATTCTTCCTCGTGAGTACATAACAATAACTGATTAAATTGCCGAAAAAAACTAATATTCGTGTATCTGTTAAAGCACTATTATTATAATGACGGAAAGTTAATTTTCTGCGATTATGAAAGAGAAAGAGGAAAAGAGAAGGAGGGAGAATGAGAGACAGAGAGAGAGGAGGGGAGGGAGGGAGGGAGAGAGAGAGAATTTTCCTCGATATTTAAAAATAATTTCTGAGCAAGGGAATTAAATTTCTCCGTTTCAAGTTCCTTACTCTTAGAACTATTTACATTCAAATTAAATCAATGATCAAAGTCTCGCTAATCACTCAATGTACCTTTCGAGCCTTTATCTCGATGCACGATTTTCCCGCCAACCACGTGCTCGTGATCTGCAACGACTTCCCCGAATTCCCGTATCCGAAACCTGACACAGAATCTTCCCGAGCGTGCCGATTCTCTCGACGGTATTATTCGCCAACGTATTTTCGCAGTCTCTTTCGACGAGCTGAAGGCGCGTAGGTATATAAAGCCGCCCCTCGCTCGTACGATCTCTTCTGCACGTCGAGAAGGCGACAGGGGCGCGGGGTGGTGGACGCGCGCGGAGTTCACCGGCGGAAGACACATCGCAAAGTTTTAACTCGAGCGTGTGTCGGCCCATCATGCGAATTATAAGTAGAGGAACGACGACGAGGGCGACGACTATACAACGACGACGACGACGACGACGAAGAAGACGACAAGTACGAGAACGGTGGGGAACGAGGGTGGTGCACCGGGGTCGAGTGCACCTACAGAAAACACACGTGTATGCCCACAAACATACGTACATACGTTCGCGTGTGGTACTAAGGTCGTCTGCACAGGATGCCTATATGTAGATTGCAGAAGAACCACGCCCTCACCCGTCGGGGGGGGCCTTCCCCCGCTCTTTCGCCTCATCCATCCCCAACCCCTAATGACGCAAGCAAAGCAAAACAAAGAAAGGTTTATATACCGGAGGAGCGCACGCTCTCTCGTTTCTCTCTCTCTCTCGCTCTCTCTTTCCCTTCTTTCCACCCCTTTCTCTTTCTC
Organism: Aphaenogaster ashmeadi; assembly: GCA_003063805.1. Taxonomy (NCBI): domain Eukaryota; kingdom Metazoa; phylum Arthropoda; class Insecta; order Hymenoptera; family Formicidae; genus Aphaenogaster; species Aphaenogaster ashmeadi. The sequence continues at coordinate 305,462 of NJRQ01000172.1, read as the reverse complement.
CCTTTCTCTCTTTCTCCCTTTCCTTCACCGCGACGGGCCCCGTCTCTTTCGCGCTATTTCTTTCGTCCTCCTCGCACGCATCAACTCGTCCTTACGGTTTCCTTCGCTCGCTCGCACTCGACGCCGTCTCCTTGTCCCACCTACATCCTCTCATTGCCTCTGTCTGTCTCTCTATCCTACCCACCCCCTTTTCCTTCCCCCTTTTACTCTTTCTCTCTTTCCACGGCGCGGCTCGCTCGCTCGCTCGCTCACATGCGCGCAAATGAAATCGATTAAAATGCTGGGCGCAACTTCTAGGCAGAGCTGCTCTACCCCAACCCCGTGCTTCCCTTTCATCCCCCTCGCCCTCGTCCCCGGCCGTCCTCCGCCTCAACCTCCGCCAAACTCCCACTCCTACGCTGTAAGAAACCGAGAAAACCCTTACGTACGTTCTCGCTACCTACCCACCCGCGCCCGCACCTCAAATTTCTCAACCCCCGTGTACCATCGTCGGGCGACGGTGTGGGTAGGCTGCAAAGTTCGTACGCGTCGGTGTGTATATGTGCCGATGTATACGTACATGTATGTACGCGCGTAAAGAGAACTCGTATGCGTGATTACCGCGTCTGCTGCTCGCGCATTACTTACGCACGTCTCGAATGCGTTACGACAAGTGTATCGCACACGTTGCCTCGTCGTGGCCTTATGGTACCGAAGTAATTAGCGATCGACATCAATGCGACAACAGAAATGATACTAAAAGTTCCACGGTCGGCTCGTAAAACTCTATAAAACTGCATATATTATTGATCGTTAGTATAATTGGTGCGCGTCTCGCTTGCAGCAGTCACGAAGGATATTGCACAATCCAGGATGACAGTTACGAACAACCGACATGCGTTTGACTGCCAATTAGGTCACCGATAATAAAGCGGAACGAAGAGGATCATACTCTGCGACAAACATAATTCTCTCCAATAGTATTCGTATGTTAATGACACGAAAATGATTTATTAACATCTTGGATCAAATGTGACAATCAGCATTTATTTTCTCACCTAAAGGAAGGAAGGAAACGTTCAAGCAGAGAAAGAGAGAGAGAGAGAGAGAGAGAGAGAGAGAGAAAAAACACTCTAACTTTTGCCTTCAAGTCACTAACATTCTCCCTAGAAAGTATCGATATATATCGTACAATTTAAATTTATGTCCGATTGTATCCGTACCTTTCGTTAAGCTCGTCTTTACCGCGCTCGTGTTGTCTGTCTCATTTTTCTCTTCCACGAATATATAATACATACACACGTATAATTTCTCTAATACGAAGATGCATGACGCACGACAAGTGCGTTCGTCTGCGTTGCTCGAGTGTGCTCGAGCATCGCTCGCGTATACGACGCTCACATATACGGTCTCGCGTGCGTGTATACGAGGGGGTGCGTCCGTGTCTTGGTTTACCGAGAGTAAATGAGTACGCGGCAGTCGCAGGATGGTTGGTAAAAACAGTGGCCCTCCTTGCCTACCCTTTCCTTCCGCCTCCGCCTTTAGCCCCTCTGGTCCCCCTCTGGTCCTCCAGCTACCCTCTTACACGTCCCCCTCGCGACTCTCAAACCCCCGGCGACTCTCAACCGCCGTGTCCCCCTCTTCCCCCCGTACTTCTCCGCGTCCTTCTGCGCGCCGCTTCTTCCCTCGTTTTCCTTACCTTTCCGATATTCCACTCCCGGCAAGCACGCGCGTAGACGTAAGACTCATTCGTCTTAAATCCCGGAGAGAAGCGACGAATTATTACGCGAGCTAGAGCGAGGTCGCGCGGGCGGCAAAACGCGGCAATCCTACCGCGACAGCGCTTTGTTTGGCGCACTGTAAAGTGCAGCGGTAAAAATCGTCACCGAGATAGTTGAGAGATTAACATTTGACTGATTGAATAATTAACGTAATTAAAAGTAAAATGATATCGCGGTAACGTACCGTTCGCATATGTAAAAATTGATAGTCCCTTTATTCGGTAGTGCCTGTAACTGTTTTTTCCACTGCACCTTCGTGAGCGAGACTGGAAATCCTGCATAATTAAGATCTCAGTTCACTTAATGCAGCAGCTCGCGTTAATTCAAGACACGTGTGGAAAGGTTTAATTAAAGTTCTTGCTTTTCGGCGCGTACGTATATATATATATATATATATATATACGTATATTATATATACTTACCCTATATATATTAATATATAGAATATATGTTAAAGCCTGTGATCGTTTATTTTAAATCGTTAATTTTTATTTAATTAATCCGACGTGATAGAAATCTACGCATTTAAAATATGGGAGTGACACATGCACGTGTGACATGACAATCGATGCACATTGTCCACCCATCCATTAGGGGTAGTCAAATTAGAGGGATGAAGGGTTGTCGCGCGCGGGCTGATAACGCGTACTAGTCCAGATGTTCGCTTATTTATATAGGAGGATTAGTTGCGATGGTAAAAGTCATTTATCTAAATCTGTTGCAATGTTAATTAGCGCTTATTACATCCCATCAACCAAAAACTTTTTATTAAGAGTATTTTTATTAGCTTTTGTTTAATTTGAAGTCGAATAATTGTGTCATTTAAATCAAACATAGAATGATTACACACGTTATTTAACCCTCAGTACCCACACTTCAAAAAAATCCCTATCTACCCATACTCGGGTATTCCTAACCCGCGTTTTCTTTTGCTTGTATCTCGGGTTGTAATGCATCAATTTTAATTCATTTTTTTTAATCGATAGTTTAAAGACTGAAAAAAAAAGAATATTCGGATGAGAAAGTCAAGAAAGTCATAACACAAAAGATATTTTGCAATAAGTAAAAAGGGATCGGAAAAAATGCCGCAACTTTGAAAATCGGCCGGTTTACGCTAACCCAGTGTGGGTACTGAGGGTTGATAATAATGACTTCACATTTATGCATAATTCTATTTGTTACGATTCACGATATTTTAGCGAATCGATATCTTAAATGATTTTGTATCAATGAAACTTTCGTGGCGAAAAGAAAAAGTTTTTCCAATACTTTAATCAAATGACGCAAAGTGTTGTTACCTCGTTGTCCTTCTAAAACTGCGTTTATTAATGAATCGTTCGCAAAGCACCGCTCCGGCTTTTAATCAGTCCGCTTTGCACTTCTAGATAAATCTTAATTGTATCTTTCGAGCTGTTTTGCAGCTCTCTCCCTTCGGCTCTCAGTCGCTCGCACGCAAACTGCTTGGAGAGCCGCCGCCGTAAACAATACGTCCATTATAAAGTTCAATGAGGATCATCGGTAGGTCTTCGCGAAAGCCAACGGATACGAGAGTGTGTAAGTGGGAAATAAACGTAAAAATTGTATTATGACCTGTTAGGTTATGAAAACTATGTTATTTGTATATAATTTTCAAAATCGAAGAATAATTTCAGAATTTAAAGCGATCTTAAGTATATATAGTTAGATAATAATAGTTAAGATCTCGACGAAGTATCTAAGCTTAGGCTTAGAGTACACTCGATAGTGTCAATTTTCAAGAACAACTCGATAAAACTCTTTGATGAATATAAAGTTAGGAGTGACCCTTAAGAAGTGTCCATCTTCTCACTTTATTCTTTGAGGGCTACACTCCATAAAACTTTCCGAAGGATACATACTTAAAAGTAATTTTCTAAACTGTAGCTCTCAAATCTCTCAAAATACGCGTAAGTGTAGACACATCTCGCGTAACCAAGAAGTTTGTTGTTAAAGTCAAGCCACGTATTCTATCGTAAGTAAACAGTTCTAAGGATTTTCGCTCGCATCAGGAAAAGCCGGGATTGAAAATTGCAATTATTTTTAATATCGGAGTATATCGACGAGGTTCTTAATTCGGCATACGATGTGTAGAAAGCGAGAACGACTATCTCCTTGTGCTTGTCCAAGTGTAAACACATGAGAACGTGCGCGCCACGATGGGGTGGAACACACAAACACACACACACACACACACACACACACACACACACATACATACATCCCTGGCAGTTCGGTGGCTAAGGAAATGGAGAACGCGTGTGAGGGTGCGAGGGAGAGATAACGACAGAGTTGCGAAGGGACAAGAGCGAGGGAATCAGGGTACGACGTTGGAAGAGAGGGAGGGAAAGTGAGAGAGAGAGAAAGAGAAAACGAGAAAGAAGAAACCCCACGATAGGAGCGCGAAGGGTGCGAGAAAGCAGAGAAGAGGGTGGTGAGCGAGGGTGGCACGAGAGTGGATAGGGTAGCTAAGACGACCGGCTCCCAAGTAATTATAAAATGCAATCAATACTTTACATATTTTTCACGCGAGGCGGAGGGTCGCCTTCCCATCCTCTTTCCCTGGATCCCGTACAAGTTCTCCCGGTCCCCTTTCTTCTCCGATCTATAGACGTCATCTAATGTGTGCGAGAAAATAATCATGGAAGCGGAACTTATTAAAGCGGACTGAATGTCGTTAAGAAAAAAGAAAACATGTTACGCAGTTATTAGCAGTTGCTACTCTCATTAGTCAAACAATCGCATTTTCATTTAATTATCATTTCCGCGTCACATCATAATTTTCTACTTAATACCGTACGAGAGGTTGGTATTAATTAGACTTTTAAATTAAATAAATATCACAGCTGTAATTATAGTTGCTACGTTTGACATTAAATCGTGTCGGATCTACGTAGGATCTACGTAGGATCATATTACAAATGAGATTACATTTAATAGAAAATTCATTTTTTGTATTTTATCCTCGGACATTTCGTATGTTTATATATTTTTTTCTTGCGCATTGTTTACCCGCACATCAGTCTTGTTTGTAACGTATAAATATAGTTTAAACTTTTCTTTTTGTGTATGTGACGTCACATCACTAATTAAAAGTTTCGATGATGAAAATATATTCACTTATATAATATGGGAAGAATTTATAACCGTGGGCGTCCATCCCTTATTGGCCCTTGGGGCTATGAGAGCTAACATTGTTAAGATGTAAAGGAAGAACGCGCGGTTTACGCGAGATAAGTCTATATCGAGCAGTAATAAATGCGCATCGTAAAATAAGCATTACATTTTTTGCGCTAATGATATGATGCGAATTAAATAAAATTTGAAATAATAGTAACAGTAATAACAGCAATTGGAGACGCATAAAAAAATGTACAGATAGAAAACATCGAGAAATAACGATAATATGAGGTATCTCTGACTTAAATGAATATTAAATTATTATATTTATTTAATAATATTAAATTATTATTAAATAAATTATTAAATATTTATTATCAACAAAATGTAATTATTAATAATAAACTGAACTGTAATTATTAATATGTAACGTCCAATTTTTGTTCATAACTTATTAAAATGTACATAATTTAAAATATTAATATGTAATATATAAATTTTTTAGACTTCCCGAGATTAGTCTGATTGTACGTGAATTGAATATGCCAGAGAATTCGCTTTTAAGATACTTTTGGGTAGGTTTGGCGCCCAACCCTATATATGCACTTCGCGTCGTGACGCGTTCGTTCTCGTGAGAGAAGAGAGAACTGGCAGAATGAGAAACGTTGAATAAGTTAGAAGCTGAAAAGCGCGGCACTCGATCGCATCGCTAATTACGCCTGCACAAATGCAATGCGATACGCAAGGAGAAGGACGAATTCGTGACTGAGAATGCAACGTTCAAAAATGAACGAACAATAGCAACGGTCGGAGGAAATAATGCAAATCCGCGGTACCCGAAACAATAACCCTCGAGTGTCGGTCGAAGACTCTCTTGCAGTTTCTACCCTTGCCTGACTCGTCCCGCCTTGTGATCGGGACTAGAACGGGGAGGAGAAAAGGAACCGATGACGCAATCGTCTTTGACCCTCATCATAAAATCGTTCATTAGCTAAACTGACCTGGACGATTTAAAGTGTAATAGGCGTGTTGCAACATGTTACTTAATAAGGATAGCGATAATATCTAATTAATAGTACTAAAACGAGTTCTAATTAATGTAATTGATATCAGGAGATTAAATAATTAAGCTTCATTCATTAAATCTTAATTTCTGAACACTGATTTTTATGAAACAGAATGGAAGAAATCCGAGATTGTAAACCGCATTACAAGCGGAATTACGATGCTTCATAATATTGTAAGTTTAATTGGAAAACCTAATTAACATATAATAACAATATTCAATTAATAGAAAATTAACCTGTGGCAAAGAAGAGAATAAATAGAAATTATATTTTAAATTAGATATCAAATTTGACATATATTTTTTTTCAAAGTGTGCGTGTGTATGTGTGTGTGCGTGTATGATGTAATGAATTAAAATTTATGGAATTAATGATTCCAGTATGAAAGAGAAAAGAATTTAAAAACAAAAGAAAGGTAATCGATAGAAATGTTAATTATTAATTCCCAAATCTAAATATAAATCCAAGAGAATAAATCCTCTTGTGTTGTTTCTCTTTAATCATTAATACTCGATCAATGTAAATATTGCAGTGTTTTAGGTTGCATAAAGTGCTCCTAAACTTTTCAGAACTATCGCAGCTGCTATCGATATCCCACGGCTGTTCCATCTTCGCGCAGTATTCCTCGATACCACTTACGCTTCAAAACTTTCACCTGAGTTTCAACGACAAGATTATTTATATGATACGATTGATATTGCGACGCAATATAGATGCAATGTTATCAATTAGTTAATTAAGAGATTCTTATGTATTATTTTCTGTTTAAATTAAAATTTCACTCTTCTCATTCGTAATCTTAGAGGAACTTGTTTATCTTAGGATTAATATATAGAATGCACATATATATCTTTACTTAATTGTCGTGAAATTGATCCGGGATTAATTGTGCTATGCAAATATCTGTAGTACTTGAGGGTTAATTCAATATCGTTAGTAGCATGGTTTGAGTCCAGTTTTAAAAGTCGAAGCGATAATCTCTAATGGATCAAGCCATCCAGTTACGCGCGTCTCTGCAAAAGAAACTGTCACGTAAATCAGACGAGATTGATAACAAACTCTAATCAACGAAACGTGCCGGGGGTACTTTCGGTGCGACGCGTTCATAGTACGCGCGCCCCACGACGCGAATGTATATATATTCATCCCTCTGATTAATAGTCGAACGTTACTCCTCGCGGATACCTACGGTGCCCCTTGCCCTCTCACCCCACTCCCCCGGGCTACTTCCTTGCAACCACCCGCGAAAGTAAGTAGTGAGTGAGCGGCATTCAAGGGTTAGTGACTGTAGGGATGCGGGGGTGGAAGATGGGGGAGGAGGTGGGTGGTAGCTCCAACGGCAGGCAGAGAGTAAGAGTAGGAGGACTCGCGCGGCCGGGTGGCGGGTGATGGTGCCGGTGGGTGGCGAAAGGGTGGTAGGGTGGGTACACCGAGGGTACGGCCAGATTTTAACGATTCCTCTGCCACGGAGTCTTAAGAGAAAGAATGGCGGGGATGGGTGAAATGAGAGGGGAATGTCGGGGGTAGAGACGAGGGTGTTTGAGGGTGTGGGTATATGGGGTGTGGGCAGGGGACGGCGCGGAAAGAAGAGAAGGGAGGCAGAGGGTGGTAAAGGAAAAGACGACGCGAGGTGGAGGGCGAGGAAGAGGAGGACGGAGTGGGAGGGGGAGGGAGAGACTCGCGGTGGCGGTCGGCAGGCGGGCGGGGGAGCGAAGGGGGGAGGCGAAGGACGCGAAATGAAGAAATTCTATCTACATTTCCAACCCTTCATGCAGCGTCTTACCCCCTTCGCATCCCTCGGTCTCTTTCTCTCTCTCCATCCTCGCGCGTTGCAACCTCCTTGTCCTTCGTCTTCTTCTTTTCTCCTTCTTCTTCTGCCACTTCGCTTCTTCTTCCGCAGCCGTGCTTCGTTCCTTCAACCGCCAGGGCCCCTTTCCGCCCTCGCTACCTCTCATCCTCTGACATCCGCCATCCCCCCGACGGTCTCCTTCTCTCCGCGCGATGTCCCCTCGATCCGCGCTCCCGCGGGCAACCACCCCGCTGAGACAATACGACCAGCTCGACCCTCTGCCTCCCCCTTCGTCTGTCCGTCTTCTTCTTCTCCTTCTTCTTCTTCTTCTTCTTCTTCCGCTTCTTCCGCTTCCTTCCCGCAACTCTGTACTACTCCTCTCCCTACGTACCCATTCTCCTTCAAGTCACTCTAACCCCTTGAAAACCGGCATCGCCACCACCCGCCCACCACCATCACCATTGCGACTAACAGAGAGTATACGGTAGGGTTGCTTCGGTGCTTTCATTCTTTCCTTATCATCTACCCTCCCTCCCCCTCCCCCAACTCTTCCTCCCATTTCCTCTCAACCCTCGCGCCTCTGTCCCCCTAGCGTACGACTGTGCTCGGCACCACTTCTTTCCCTCTTCTTAAATACAAAAGCGAAAATTTTGCTTATTAGAATATTTCCAGGAGGCGCTCTCCCCCGTAAACCTGCTCGCCACCAACCCCCAATTCCCCCCCCTCCCACCCGTCTCTTAGTCTTTAGCGAGAGTTCGCGCACTCAAGTGTGACGGCACCGGGGGCTGTGTCGGTGTTGTTGGATATCTTCTCTCGTTTCTGGCCGCGGCACGGCGGACGACCGGTTGGCGGCTATTACTATGATTGTATGCGCGCGTAACTTTAATTATTATTACGCGGCGGAGCCCCTCTGCCCCGAGCGGCAGTCCGATCTCGACCGTATGACAATAAGGCGCCCAGGTACTTTGTTCGGCCAGGTGTGTAAGTAGATCTACGAGCGCGTGGGCAAATGGATCTGCAAATGTATGTGTAAATGTGCGACGCATCTCGTCCCGATACACAAAGCCGGATTGAGATTTTTCGCGCTCGTCATCCACACCGAGGACACGTGGAGATCCCCCTTTTTAACTCTTCCATTGAAAAAAGCCATCCCCTTCTCGTTCTTCTTAGAAACAACCAATTGCGCAATGCATTACATACGGATGAGCAAGTTACAATAACACGAAGCGAGAAGGGTAATTAAAATATGAATTTTATTATAAAATTATATAATAAAATATTGTCGTTTAATGATTAGCATTTCACACCTTGCGTAATCTTTCTCATAACACGCTGTAAGACATCATGTTTTTATTTTTAACGATAATAACTGACGAATCGCGCAACGAACGCGTCAACATTTCTCTGATAATGACGCCATTCTTCCTCAACTGCCCGCCAGAAGACAACGACGGCGGTCGCATGACTTGCGAAATCGCGATGATGGATGTGACTTGCGAAGCGCATTGCATCCGTGCGCAACTATGGCAGCGCAAAAACTTCACACACTAATTTATGGTCGCAGGAAACGCGAGGTGCGCTCGTTCCTCGCTTTTCTTACCTTTAGTTATCTAACACCTTCGGAAAACTAAGGAAAGTCCTCTGTTTGCTCCCTGGACTTCGATTCGTAGCGCATATCGTTTTAATCGGAAGAATGATTACACTGATATAATGCATAACTGCTGAAAAATCTTCCGATGAATCTGAAGATTACAAATAAAATAATTTTTTCTTTCTTCTTAACCCGTAAGCACGCGCGTGGGGGTCAAACTGACCCAGACGAAAGCTATGAATTTACTAACCAAAATATTACATAAAGAAATATTTTTAAAAATATAGATTTCTTTTAATTTTTAATACTTAAAAATTATTATTTTATGTTTAAAATGTGTCTCAGTTTATAAATATTTAAATAAAAAAAATTTTGTTTATACATAAAAAATAAATAAATTATGTGGGTCAAATTGAGCCCCACGCACTTACGTAAAAAAAAGTCACGCGAGCACTTACGGGTTAATATTATAATAGCTTGTAAGTTACATATAATCTCTGACCGTCTTTCGGAAATTTTCCAGAGCACTGTAAATTTAGGTATCCATGTACAATGTGTCTGCATGTGTGTGTATATATGTGTAACTTTGTGTGTATGTATGAGGGAAAGGGGAGGCAAAGTGAGAAGTCACTATCTTCGTTAGGATCCTAAAAGGAGTCGGTCCCGATTCTGCTAGGTAACCGAAGAAAAGCAGTGTGTGGGGGTCTCTCTCGCTCTCGCAAGCGCAGCCGACGCTCCTCTCGAGTGGTGCAAAACCCTCGAAATAAAGCTGGGCGCGATGTAAGATACTGAACGACAGGGGTGGCTGCTGCCGCTGAAAGAGAGAGGGCGAGACTGCGACAAACAATGGAAAGGTAGTCTTCGCGGACAATAGCTCGTGTGGAACAAACACATCTTACCCGTTCGCTGTTTCTCACCCTCCGTCTCTCGTCCCCCTTCTCACCCTGCCGTCCGCTGACACACAGAGCGTTCCCGAGTATGGGGGGGAGGGTGCATTCTCTGTCCTCGCAACGCGGACGTCGGGCCGTGCGCTTACGTTTTTAAGCCTTAAAAGCTCTAATATTTCTATGCATTATGCGTACGCGGACGAACAATGCGAGTTGCGAATGAGCGCCGCGACGACAATAATCGGCCATCGTTTTTCTGCATCCATCCAGAATGCGAGAGTGCATTTGCGGACGGTTGGTGATGCGGACGGTATTGTATAGAATATTTCGGGGAAAGATTGTCTTTTTTTTCTGAATTCGTGACGCACGTGGTTGTCTCGACTTTTCTGAAAAGCAACTCGGGTCCGTCCACCGTTTTCCACGGTCGTCAAGTCCGCTGAATTCTTTCCTTTTTTTACTGGCGATATTACCGATGATTCTCTTCCGCATTGTGATAAGTTTAAAATAAGTTATTTGTATTGTATTTTTTACACATTATTTTAAGATTATGAAGCATCTATTTGCATGACAATTATATATTTTTATCGACACAAAATCAGTATCAAATATATCGATTGAGTCTTGATGGATTGTTCGAAAATTTAAATCCGTGATAACGTAACAAGAAATATTTCTTATGTTGAACTATCGCGCATATATAATATATATATATATATATATATATATATATATATATATATTTACATTTATAAAAATTAAAGAAGAGTAGTTGTGAATGTTTACGAAAGTCTTTGCGACTGCTCGCAACTGCTGCGAAAAACAAGAGAGTTTTCGGAAGAAAGGGAAGACATGTTGGAAGAAAAAGGACTTTCGCGCACGTTCTAAGATTCGGAATCTCGTCTTTAACCCCCAACCTCCACCCTCTTGGTATCCGATGTAATTCCACCACGTACCTACATTGCCTCGGGTGCCTTCGGCCTTCAGAGGTTGCGAGGGAGACTTGAAGCTCTACGAGGGAGAGGACGTCGCAGCGAGATGAGAGAAAAGGAGAGGATCAGTACGTACAGGAGGTAGGTTGCGTAGAAAGGGAAAGGGTTACCTCGGTCTTAAGTGTAAAAGATTATCGAGAGGCAGCGCGGCTTTAGTATCGGAGGAACCGTAGACGACGACGACGACGACGACAGCCCGTCACTCTTTCCACGAACGGGGGATAAGCGTGATGGGTGAGAGGAAGAAAAAAGAAAGAGAGAAAGAGAAAGAGAGAGAGAGAGAGAGAGAGAGAGTGGCTGGTGGAGGCTCGCCGGTAAGAGAGTCGGGGGTACGGAGCACGAAATGAGGGTTCCTGAGTTTTTGCCAGGCGATCAATAAAAGTCTCTGTGCTCTCCTCTTATACTTGTCGTATAACGAAGTAGGCTGGCTGCCTGTAAGGGGTTTGGGTGCGTGGCCCGGTGCGTGCATTAATTCCACCTCCGCCACCTCCGTCCGTCTTTCTCTTGCGCTCATTCTCGCTCCCTCTCGCCCAGCCCAAGGGCCAGGCCTTGGCTCCTTGCTTCCTCTTGCGCGCTTTCTCCTTCTTTCCCTCGTGCCCTCCATTCTCCTCAGGCTCGTTCGAGCTCCTCCACAGTGCCCACACTCTGCTTTCTCCTCCCCTTCATCTTCCCGCTTCGACTCATCAACGCTCGGTGCCTATGAGAGCACGCAGCCGGATACGACGAGGAACGACGGTGCGACGACGAGGGTACGGCGATCCGGCACTCTTATGGATACCCTACACCGCGGGGGTGCTTCGTTTCAGGAAAAACATTTTAAGGAAAATTTTCTGTTCGACTAATTTGTTACACTCTTTTTTGTTTTTATTCTTGTTTCGGATAGAGTCTATATTTGTATATGTGTCGATGAACTTCACGGATATACGTCTCTTAAAAACACGCTTCCGTCCTTCGATTATATTGACTGTCCTTACATATGATGTATCTGTAAGATTATACCCCCACAAAATCGTTCACGAGAACATCAGTTCCTTAGTATATCTAAGATAAAAATTTCACTTTCATTGTTAACGACTCATATTTAAGGGATTAAATCTTTCGTTGCTTTTTTTTTACTTCCGTTACATTTACAACATCGGTATTTCTGACGAACACGAAAGTTGAACAGTTTTCAAACGATCCCGTATTTCGCACATTTACTTTATTATCTCTACGCGTGCGTGTATATGTTACATCAACAAGCGCATCGCGATGCCTATAATTATTACGACGTCGCGACACCGTCGTTGCCGCAAACTTTCTTCCTGACGATCCGCCCGGTCGCGCACGCAACTTCGACTCCGTTCGCTTCGCCTCCGTCTTCCCTCATACGTGGTATAATAACGTATTGTAGTTAGAGCTCGGTATAGGTAACGTAATTCCGCAGGGCCGGACAACATGATACTGCTCGCTCAATGTTCAGAATTGTAAGAACTTCTATTCTGCGAATAAAATCAGACGCGTAAATATCCTTCAGTGTTGGCGATGTTCGATAATGAAATATTACCCGTGCCTAAGTAACCGTGTAATCAAGACATTCGCGCTGTCTTTTTTTCCTCCGAGGAGCATGATTAAGAGATCACGCTATGCTAGCTGCAGACTGCACTGCGAGAATCCTCCGTAAACTGGACACCCGCCAAGACACACGCTGCGTTAGATACCGAAACGAAGGCCGAAAATCAGGAAGCTCGAGAACCATTAATCCTGCTGATATAATTTAATCAGGTTACATTGCTAATGCAATTTTTAAGACCTACTCACAAAACATAGAAGATCTTATCCGCCGTAAGATTGTCATTAAAATTAAGTCTGAGTATTGGAATTTCGTGAGTTTTTGGAATTTCTTATACATACACTCACTTTCATTTCTCTTACCTAGATGTTTTCGTGTTATTTTTTTGAACGTACATTTGCTTAGGGCCATCACAAGATATTAAACGAATCCTTCGACAATTTCGTCATTATCAGTCGAATTTTTATTAATTTTGAATTTAAATCAGATTTAGGTGAGAAACACATAAAATTCCGTAAGAACGTAAAACGTAAGCGTAAGAAAATCGACCAATCCCAATCAAGTGGTGGGGATACAAACAACACAATACTTGATTAGGATTGGTCGATTTTCTTACGCTTACGTCTTATGTCCTTACAGAATTTTATGTGTTTCTCGCCTAAATCTGATTTAAATACAAAATTAATAAAAATTCGACTGATAATGACGAAACTGTCGCGAAGGATTCGTTTAATATCTTAATTATACGCGGAAGAAGATACCAATTTTCGAGGAAGGTGTTGCAGAAAGTCTGTCCTCGCAAAAATCCTTCGCAGCCGTGCCGTCAAGAACGGTCGCGAAATTTATGGCCGCCCCGCGCCGTGCCGGAACTTCGCGCGAGCATAACGCGCCTCGGGATGTTCTCCGCGTAAACCTCAACGGATGCCGCGATCCGATCTCGTTTCGCTTCTTCTTCTGCTTTTTCTCACACCCCGACAACCGTGTCCTCCTCCACCTTCCCCCGTTCCTGAGTCTTCGGCGCGTCCTCCGGGCACCGACACGCTCTCCGAGTTACTATACCGCATCACGCGACCACCACCGTTCACCCTCTCCTTACCCTAGTTCCCCCATCGTGAATTCTGTCGCGCATCCGTAAAGGTAAGGACCATAAAACTGCGGAGCTCGTAAGTGCCGGTCGGTCAAATCAACGGCCGGCCACCATCGATTCTCGATCGCTCTTCGTGGAAGATAAATAGCGCACGTGTCTCTTATGTCGCGACAAGATGATTTGTTCGACGGTTCGTTCTCGTTGTTCGGTGTTCGCGGCCGACGTTTTAGATTAACGAGACGTTTGAGTCGCCGGACCTACTTAAAGTATTATCTCGCCTGACAGTTGAGTGTAAAATTGCGTTAAGTCAACCGAGTTACGGGGGCAGAATGTCGCAAGTGATTTTGACGTTACGCGGATTTCTTGTCTTCGTGAAATGTCAAAATGTTAAAGCGGTAGTCATTCCAACTGCTAGTTACGAAATTTTAACGATAAATTTTTTTGGTAAAACAAAAATTCAATTTTATATTCCTCAAAGAATTAGACATTCAAATTTTGAGTTAAAATTAGCAGCGATACTAGAATTTTTATTTGCAATACAAAATATATGGAAAAATAGGTTTGTAACAAAACAGAGCAAAATAAAGCTATACAAAGTTTGTGTAAGGTCGATCCCCGGGGGGGGCAAGAACGGACACCACAAAAACGAAGAATATGTTAAGAGCCACGGAGATGAAGATATTAAGATCAATTAAAGGGGTTACCCCCTTGACCAAATCAAAAACAAGACAATACGAGAGGAGCTAGAGATACAAGATATAATAAGATGGAGAAGAGTCAGAAGACGACACTAGAATGAACATGGCGAAAGGATGGAAGAGAAAAGATTGGCGAAATGGGTGAAATCGGCACCAATAGACCCAGCAGGACGTCTACCAAAAAATAAAAAGAATACTAGACATTAGCATCACAAGAGGCAACATCAGCAGTAGAACATAACAGGACATGGTCTTATTTAAAAGGAAGAAAAGAAGAAAAAGAATTAAAAAATACATATTTTCTCGTTTTATTTATTTGCTTATTAAGGTTATAAGAGTATAGCGCGGTAAACAATGTGCAAAAGAATTGTATAAGAATAACGATTTAATCCAACGTGATTATAAATTACATGTTTCGGTTCAATTTTGAGCCCTCTTTAGATAAAATCAGTTAAAATTCAAAAAATAGAATAATTTTGTAGAAATAACCTATTATGTTTATATATATGGTGTTGTATTTATATGAGTCATTTCAGAGATTTTCTCTACGTCTTTCAACCGAATGTAAGCGACGTTTTTTGAAAGAATCTCGGAAATGACTGATCAAAGTCTACTTTGTATATGTTACCGTAAAAATATTCCCGAAAT
>NJRQ01000172.1:276026-288675 GCA_003063805.1 Aphaenogaster ashmeadi | reverse complement strand
CTTCACATCAATGTGGTTGTCACAACCACAGGACGTGGCTGTACCAAATGTTACTATTATTGTGGTTGTGGCAACCTTATTGTTTTTTCCGTGTACGATTAATCCGTTCGGTATACGTCGAGATTTAACGTTCGCTCGATTCAATAATTATCGAATTATCCTGGGATAAACATCCGTTGAAATCGCTTGAAATAACGTGTGACATTAAATGATGCCATAAAATGTACGTCAATTTATTTAGATTAAATTTGCGACTTAATATTGTAAACTATTTCTCTCGTCTGAAAACCTCTCTCTCTCTCTCTCTCCCTCTGCACGTCTCCTAAACCTTATCGACATAAAATTATCAAATTAGATCCCCACGAGAAGTGCAAGAAATCCAATTTGCCACCACGTCGGTCCCTTCGCTAAATAAAAATGGTACTCTAATTCTCGCGTCGACTATCTGGCTGATACGATCGCACGCATGAGGAGATCGTCTCGTTGGAGAACACACATTCGGCCCGTCACGCCGTTCGATCGCGGACTCGCGTCGACTTCGTTCGAAAGACCGGGGCACGATCGAAGTCGAGTCTCGGCTCGGCTCGCACCGATCGGATTATCGATAAGTATTTAAGCGCGGTGGAACGACAGCCGGCGCGGAGGCCAGAGTGAGAATTAACGAAAACGTGACTCGGCGTTGACGCGATGCGCCATGGCGCTGCCCCCCGCGACGATTCTGGGTAATTAATTCACAATGGGGTGCTGGGCGGCCTCCGACCGTCTCGTCTTCCGACCTCTCTTTCTCTCCCCCTCTCTCTTTCTCTCTTCTCATTCTCATACGGCATACCTCTCTCTAATGTACGAATCTTCTTCACCCTCATGATGATATCGATCGCGGGTACGGTTTAGTTAGCCGTTCTTCTCTCGGCGTACATACGCGCCCGGTTGCTCTCCGCGAAGATTGAGAATCGAGGATCGATTTCGTACGCGAGAGTTCGCCCCCCTCGAGTTCTTCCTCCCTCTCGCGCCGGTATATATATATATATATATATATATATATCGGGCACGCCGATAAACAGCGGATTTAAACGTTATCTAAACGACCATAACACACACTACCACACGCCTCGGAGGCGAGAGCGAATTTACGCTGGCATCATTGCCCGATAATAATCTTTGACAGATGGAGATTGAGATACAGAAGAGAAATTCAGGTAAATTTAACGATTCTTTTGTCATTCGATCGGATATACGATCGGGGTATGGTCCGAGGAAGGCTTAATTACGCGACGAAAATTTATTCGACGCTGTTCTAAGATTTTTTCCCAGCAGTTTCCATGACTATCATCCGTCTCGATAAATTAATTTAAATGCAAGTGTCGTTTATAATGTAAAAACGTAATTATGAAATGTTACTTCTCTCACGTTGAATTTGTAATTTAATAAAAAAAATAATTTTATATGTGAAACACGAAAGTATCTATTTACACGTGCTAGTTCTTTGTAATTAAATGCATTCTATTTAAGTAAAATTTATGCTATTAATTTTTATATGCACGTGATCGCTCACGTCACGACGAATACTTAATTTGAAAACTTAATAAAATATCACAGTTGAATTTCTCATGCAATTACTCCTATCTTAAGAGTTTTTGCATAATCGAATGCATCCAGTTTAAACGTTATGAACCTGTCCATTTCCATATGCATGTCCCGTTAATTACGGAGCGTTACTAATATAATCGTGAATTCCTGATTTTTCATGCTGCGGTATGAGACATGTCTGCGAGGCCGAGAAGCACGTGGCATCTCAATAACAATGCTCGAACTGACCTTATTGGCAATCTGCACGTACCACACGTCCTCGCGTCTTAATTTTCATTCGCTGTATACGCATATATGTGCTCCGAATGCATGTACTTATAGTTACCTGTTACAACACGGAGAGAATTTTGCTGTAGCGGCAAAACGCATCGCTGCTGCTGCTGCATATTCAATGTGACAGCGAAAAACTTCGCTACTGTAATCAATAATTCGATATTACGGTAAAATATGTATTCTGTTGGTAAAATAGATAAATCTAATCGAATAAATTTGTTTATAGAAACAGGAATTCGCTAGAGCGAAATAGTCTAATCCCTGGCAAGTGCATCTTGCTGTTGCTATGAAACGTTACTTTAAATAAATAAATTTTATTGCAAGATAAAATTGCAGATTCTTGAAACTATTTTCGACAAGTACGACCAATGTTCCTGATAAGTCTTTTGTAATTAAAACTGTACGTATAATGACTGAGAAAATTAAGACAGCGTGAAATACGCTGTCGTTTTCTTTCTTCGGGAACGCATCTACGTATCTACACTGAGAAAAGAAAGCTGTTGCTTCAATTAAAGTGTTATCACGGGGTGCCAAAAACATAAAGTAGTTCATTCAATTGTATTATTATTAGACCCAATGTCTGCATTTTTAAACCAATGATTCAATCATTGTTTTAATAATCCAAATGTTGGGTCTATTAATAATACAATTGAATGAACTACACGGAGAAAATTTTATATTAAAAATTACTATGTGTGGCAGTAGCCGTGGACCATGCTGGAATTATAAAAATTTTTACTATGTTTTCACAAAAGAGTTCAATAATTATTAATATAATAACATAGTAAAAATTTTTATAATTCCAGCAATGGTCCACGGCTACTGCCATACATAGTAATTTTTAATATAAAATTTTCTCCGTGTACTTATGTTTTTGGCACCCCGTGATAACACTTTAATTGAAGCAACAGTTTTTTTTTCTCAGTGTACATTTGCACGTTGTCTAGAATCTAACAAGGAATGTAA
The DNA here is from genome assembly GCA_003063805.1 of Aphaenogaster ashmeadi. Lineage (NCBI taxonomy): Eukaryota > Metazoa > Arthropoda > Insecta > Hymenoptera > Formicidae > Aphaenogaster > Aphaenogaster ashmeadi. The sequence continues at coordinate 285,849 of NJRQ01000172.1, read as the reverse complement.
TTTTAATCACGCAAAAACCTAGAATATAAGAAAAGCAAAGTCGGCTTGGAAATTGGGGAATTCGGACGCGCGAATAATTTCTTGAGGTCTCCCCTTCTCAATGACTTACTGGACATAATTAGTCCACTTCAGCAATAAAACGAAGAAGACATCAGAATATATTTTATGCGAGGAATGTTATTACACAAGCAACGCTCGATCACGCTTTTACAAATTTATATTTTTAATTTCTAGCGTTGATTCCAGAATTTTTTGTGTGCGTGTCTGTATTCTACGTTGATCCGATACGCTCGAAGGTGAAATCCAAGAATTCTGCCGTGAAAGTCATGATTTCTCACAGTAGCGATGCAGAAAAAAACTGTATCAATGAATCTAACCTCCCTCTCTTCCCTCCCCCTCTACTTTTGTAGCATTTTGTATTTGATGAAGTGCAACTAATTAGCGATCAAGTCGATCTCGGATGAAGGAATTAATGGAGATCAATCGCTACGCAGCGATGCCTGCGAGCGAGTGCTTTTCGAGGAAATGCGTGCTAGATCGCTAGGTTCGTTGCTCGCATCTCGACGTCGATCGATATTTTTCGCTGGAACCGCCGATAATTCGCGTTCACCAACGTCGATCGGCCGCAGTCGCCTGATAATGGCTGCGATAGTCGCGTCTAACGTCCTTCCGCGAAACTATCAGTAACAAATAGCGGGGGCAAGCCGTTCGGAGGCATTCTCCGCGGACCATGATGCACGCGACAAACGTGTAACCGCAAGGGAAGGAAGGCCCGCGGAGAAGGAAAAAAGTTTCGGGGGGGACAGACGAGGAAAGAGGGAACGAACGAGCGGAAATCAAGCGACGGAAAAAAAAGAGTGAGAGAGAGTCCGCGACTCTGTCGGGGAGGAGGGGGAGCGAAGTGCAGCGGAGAGAATCGAGAGAGGAAAAGAGGAAGAAGAATTGTCGGTGGTGGAGAAGGGGGAGGAGAAAGAGGAGGAGGTGGTGGAGGAGGAGGAGGAGGAGATGGTGGAGAACGAGAAGCGACGCGGGGCGGAGGTACCGGGCGTCGCGGCGTTGTCCTCACACGTACCGGCGCTTTCTTAATCATCATCTGTCTATCTCTCGGCATTAGTAGAGAAGAAAGAGGGAAACCACGCGGCGAGCGGCGGCGGGGTGGTGGGGACAGGAGGGTACCGAGGAAGAAGCGAGCTAGGATGGTGGAAAAAGAAGGAGCCGGCTCGAAGAGAAAGAAAGAAAGAGAAGGAGAGGCCCCCCGAAAGAGTCGCGGGCAAGCGAGAGGAAAAGAGCGCGCGGGAGAGAGACAAAGAGAGAGGAATAGATGGGAGGGAGCGAGAGAGAGATTACGCGGAGGGCACGGGACGGAGGGGGAAAGGGAGAGAGCGCTTCTTACTCCGCCCAGCATCCAAGATGGCGTTGGCAGCGGCTCCCCTCGTCATTAAAATCAATAATTAAAAAATACATCCGTGGGCACCTTCGCTTTTCTAGCGTCTCGTGACGCGCGCCCGCCGCCACCCGCCCCCGCGAATACGCGCGTACGCGCGCGCGCCACCGCGCACGTGTGACGGCGCGGCGAGTGCGACGCGCAGAATGAGAACCTCTGCGGGCCGTTTCCTCCTCGCGATCGCGAGTGAGGAGAGCGAAACGAGAGTGGGGTGCCGCCGCGCGCGGAGCGCGTTGAGGGCAAGCGGGGGGGGGGGCGACCGGGGAACCGGGGGGGCCATGGGGGAGGGGTGTGCTAGTGGTACCAGGCTCTGCACCGGCGAAACCCTTAAACAGGGACACAAGGACGGGCGGATGGCTACGGGAAGTAGGTACTTCTCTACAACCACCTTGTACCCCCGACGCCGTCTCACGCGTGCATCCCCCGCCTAATTCTCAATCGTCCCCCTACCCCTTCGGCCTACCTGCGCAGCGTTCGAAACTTACCGGCGAACTGGATTTTCGGAGTCTTTTAATTACCGCGATTATTATCGCGCTATGGAATACTAATTAATTCCGGCTGGGTCGAGCGTGAGAGGCAACGAGCGCGAGCGGACGCGAGCCGAAGTTTCCCGCCGCGCGCGAAAAATTATGCGAGACCGGCTTTTCAGTCCTGCCTGTAGCTCCTCGAGGGTGGGCGATGGGGTTCTCGAGAAAAACGCCGAACACTCTCGGCGCGTGATCACGATGACTGGAAGAAATGGCGAAATTTTTGGCGAATCTTGAATCAAAACAGTTTCTTAGTTACATTTAATTAGTTTTTAATTAATTTCGCAAATCAACCGAAAAATTAGTAGGAGCTTTTAAAAGCGACGAAGCTTGATGGAGAACAAGTATAAAGTAAATGTTTCAAACATATTTACGTTTTTGCATTATGTGCAACCAGTGATTCCACAAATGATTGTACTAACAATAAGACATGACATTTAATTAACTGATTTCCAGTTTTTGAATAATAAAATTATCTATATTAATTGATTTCTAATTTATACAAATCAAATGCGTACTTGTACATTATAAAAATTAAGATTTATCATATGTAACTGACATCTGCTTCACATATTCTTTCGCGTATTGTCACAGAAAGTTTGTCGAAAGAATCTACATATATCTTCAAGCGTTATTTATTGGCTTGTGATAGATACGCCTTTTGACAAATAATAATTGTGATAATCACTTTGAACTTCTCATGTTGCATCGTTAAAAAAATATGACTAATGGATTTATTGTTTTGAGTATGTCTCGAATAGTTCAAGAAAGCATAAGGTCAACGTGTGATTAACATATGTTGCATGTCTTTTCTTATATTCTTTCTAACTGTTATATTTGTTTAGTTTCATATTTTCCAAGATTGTTTTCTGATAAATTCATTGACAAAGAACCTATTGGTAGTACAAAAGAATTAGAAAAATATAGAAAAATGTCACATAGAATTGAAAAAACACTTCCAAAACAGGAAGTGCCATTTTAAAGAAAAATATGTCGCATCATTTACATTGTCGAAATGATGTCAGACATTTTGCCAATGTCTTTCCAACGTGTAAATATTACAGTAATATCAAATAAAATGTATGCTTTAATCGAATTAAATCAATCGTAGATCGCCATATCGGTAGAATACTAATCTAACCTAACACATCCCTTGTCTACAATGCGTATTTAAGGCGTTAAGATTTAAGAAATTGACCAATCGCAGTCGTTTATTCTCCTCATAGACTGTGATTGGTCAATTTCTTAAATCTTAACGCCTTAAATACGCATTGTAGACAAGGGGTTAATCTAACTTCCTTGGTGAAAATATCTCATAATATTTTTAAGAGAATTCGTCATGTTTTAAATTTATGAAGATTTCAGAAAAAATATTTTTAATTTTTTTAGATTTTATAAGCTTTCTTTAGAAATTGTAAAATGAGAAATCTTAGAAATCTTAAAATATTTCAGAGTTCACATACGTGAAGAATTCTAGAAAAGATGAATAGACTTTCTCAACACTTCTAAAAAGTGTTCCAATTTGTATTAAAAATCTAAGAAATTTTCTAAAAACTTATAAAATTATACAGAAATTCTGAAAAAATCTGAAATTTATATAAAAATTCTGAAAAATTATATGAAGAATTCTAAGAAAAATTTTCACCAGGGTTCCTATCCTAACCTAAAAATTAAGACGTCTCTTCCGCTTCTTTATTTTCCACAATAACAATAAAAATTTTCATTTCGCTTATATAAACGGGCACGATGCGCTCGATGTCGGCGAAGAATCACACCAGTCGGCAAAATTTCCTTATATTGCGTTTCGCATCTCAGTTAAAAAGCGCTTTCACGTCATTATGAACCATCCGGTAAAAGGGAATTTGTTAACAATACGAATCCCGCCTTTGCAATTGTTTGTGCAATAAGCGGCTTACGCGCGGACTCCGGAAGATATTACTGTGTGCGTATATTTATAATTCTCGCTAATTTTCATCAACTCTTAATGTTCTTACTGGTATTACGTCCACGCTGGAAAACATAGTGCATTGAGATCGTTACGAAGAAATATCATTCCAGCGACTTTCTCCTGTGCAAAATACAGTGATGTCATGTATTGTAAGCAATAAAAAGCAGTGATAATATATAATCAGTATAACTTTTAAGAAAGTGCCATTTGCAGTTTGTCCACTCGTAGGATTTGCACATTCGTAGGATTTTATTCAGCGCTAACAACTCGAGCGCAACTTATGGAAATAATCGCCCTTCAAGATGTATTGCGATATAACTCCGACATTTACTTATTAATCAATATTCTTATTTTAGTGTGTCTTTACTATCGACTATTAATATGCCAAGAAGTAGCCGGCGATAACGCTAATTGTATTAGTTGTGAGAAGGAGTCATTTAAGTAGCTTATATTTTTAGCAGACCTTTTCTATATCAATTGAGAATAATTTTGGAAATTTCTTGACATTATAACAAGAGATCCGTATTACAAATTTTGTGTTAATAAATGAGTGCTGATAGAACGAAATTTTTTGTCTGTGCATATAATAAAGCGCTAATTTAAATTGCTATCGCAAACTTCTCGAAACTATTTATAGTGTCATTTAATCTTTCGGAGCTAACGGTGGATCGACGGTTGAACCCACTCAATTATAAATCTCTTTGTCACCGCTAAATGAAATAAACTTAGCATTCATTCTTTTTTATACTAGTTATGTCATTTTAATTCCTTGAAATTAATTAGTGTCTCTTAGCCAACATAAATTAAATGGATCTCACAGACCCAGTGTCAGTAACTGTGTTACAGATTTTGACATCAACTTCGAAGGGTTAAGAACTTGTCAATACAAATAATTAGCAACATAAGAAAGATAAGATAGGAGAAAAGTGTTTATTCGTCATTTCTATTACCATTTCTATTCTCGGAAGAACGTAAATACAACACACGTACACAATATAGTATAATTCTGTGGAATGTAAACTTCACACATCCGAACATCGTTCGTATCTACAAAAGTATCAATCATTGTGACTTACTTAATTTAATCGCAAGATTTCATTCGGAGAATATTTTTATAGGAAAGACTGCAATAAGAATCTGCATTCTATGCGTTCGAAAGTATCGACATTCTCTCCTACGATATTTCCCAACATACTGAAAGACATTTTTCTTCCGAACCGATGGACTTCTTGGACTTATACGATTACCAGCGTGCAAGGGAGGGATCCCATGGATATATTGGAACAGTCCTTTCTCGATTACCTGCTCATATCTGAAACCCTTTTCCACTTCATTGAGCAGTTAACACCGGGGTCAATCTTACCGTATTAGATACACACGGTATTATCGTAACATAATATTCATATCTACGGCCTAATTCAATACGGCAAAATTAAGTTCCTAAACTCATAACGCTAAATGAACGGATAGCTAACGAATGGGGGATGGAAAACCTCTTGCTAATGCAATAGCGAACGAAATTTCATCAACTTTTGATTCGTTCCGATGATGACACGATACATTGAGAAAAGTTCGTGGTCGCCATGTACATGAGAACATTCACCAGGAAGTTGTTCGCTCGGAAGACGAATCGACACATCGTTTCTTTATCTTTATGTTATCGTTGAAATATATAAAAAATCAAGCACAAGATGGACTAAAGTAGTTAATTGACACTTTTTCTGCCGGACCGATTTTTGGTAACTTTCTGTTCAGGCCGCGTGGGTCGCATGCACTCTACATTGTCAAATCTAATAGTTTTGTTTATAGTTTTGTTTATAACACATATAATAATTATAAGACTATAAATTCGTTATTATTAAAAAAGCATAAAAAACGATGTTTCTACGATGTGTTAACTACATAGTATTTAACACATAATATTTAAGCATCAATGCATGATTTTGTGAAATATTTTATATAATAATGCTACATGTAATAGAAAATACCAAAGATACCAAAAGATCTGAACGGAAAGTTTCGTATGGGAGAACAATACCAATGTCTTGCACATTCCAGCAAGACATTTGTATTGTTCTCCTTAGGATATGTATATATGCCCCACGGCTTGAATGAAAAGTTAAGAATACTGGAGGATATTGTTGTAAAAAAATGTCATTATTTTAAAATTTATTACTTTAAATTTTATATTTATCTTAATAGATAATGGTTCAGCAAGAATATCTCTCTTTTCTTTTATTTTTTGCTTCTTTGTCGAATCGACTCTCACGATGAAACTTGTAGTCGTGATTCTGAATCTTCCGATATTTTTTGCTTCCGTTGTGTGCGTTGAACCGTTGATTTTAGCCACATGCAAGTGTCGAAGCGTAAAGAAACAAAGAGCACGCACACACGCGCGCGCGTGATATGTACAGCACGAATAACACAAATGCAAACGTCCCTAAGATTCGTCTTGGCTTCTCGCTAAGCAACATCCACTGTTAGACGAACTTAGTCCGAAAGTTTACCGTAGTCGTTTGCGGCGGTGCGTTATCTGTCATGCGACCTTGGAGCAGCAGCTTAACGAGGGACTGATTATAGCCATCGTAACTTAAGGGGGCCTAACGGAACGCTCTCCCCCGGTACCAACTACAGCTTCTCGAGACACATAAGGACCGTCACTTGAACACAATCTGTGCGGCACAGGTGTCCGTCCAGTCGTACGTGTCGAGCTTCCCTCGAAGATTTCATCATATAGGATAAGAAAGAACCAACGGAGCGAGGCCTAAACTGTGAACGAGGGTGCGTGCTGTCACGTATCGAGGAAAATTCCGTAACGGAAACCTGCCAGTGCATGGCTAATTGTTATATGCAACGTAAAAGCGAGAGGAAAATCATTTTCTTGCGACAAAGGAAGAGAGTGGAACTGAAGGGATTGAGCGAGAGAGAAGGAAGAGAGCAGAGGAGAGGAGAGAGGAGAGAGAATCAGTGAGTGAGTGAGTGAGTAAGAGAGTGAGTGAGTGAGAGAGAGAGAGAGAGAGAGAGAGAGAGAGGGAGAAAGGGACAGGTAAAGGGAAAGGAAGAGGGAAAACATACGCATATTTTCGCACAGTGCACTCAACCGGTTGTTCCCGCGCTGGAAGGACGCATAGTGATACGACGGACAAACCAAAGAGATAGACAGAGAGAGAGACCGAGAGACCAAGCCAGCGAGCGAAGGAGGGTCCGTGGGCTGGTACCCACCCGACTGGAGGTGGCACAAGGAGGTGGGACTCTTCTCGTTCTCCACTTTCAGTGGCAAGGCAGTCACAACTCGACCGCTTTGAGAGCCGGGCTGCCCGGCCACACCGTTCGACCGCACACTTTCCCGCCGCGTGTGTATCAACGTGTGCGCACACGGTCACACACGCGTCGCGGCTGCCACCTGCGGAATAAGGCACGCGGAAATCTCGCGGTGCGTGCGTTCTCCATATCGCGAGCTGTGGAAGGATACACCTCCGTAAGTGAATTGTTTGACACACGTGCGAGAGGGTGCGCGACCGATAGGAAGATCATACGAGAATGCGTCTTCGCGCGATGATCCCGTAGACAGGACACTGGCAATAATTTAAGCGCGCGAACGCGTACGTTCGTTTCTTCGCGGTAATTGTGTCACGTGTGTGTACATGTGTGTGTATTTACTTCTGATGATTTATCCTGATTGTAATTCTGTCGTCGAGAACCCCGGGAGAATATCTCGAAATAACAATCGTAAGAGCGGCCATGTGAGAGTGGGCCCAACACACAATCGCCACAAGATTCAACCTCCATTTTGTATACTTCAGCATGGTGTTGGTGGGAATTTTTGAAGAAGAGATTATATTCCAAATCGGCGCTTTGTCTTAAAACTACGAAAGACTATTAATGTAGCGTTAATTGTGGGTAAGCAATAGAAGGCCCGTGATATTGAAAAAAAAAAGGTAAAACGAATAAAATTAATAGAAAAAAACTTTAAAAAATGCAGAATAAAAGAAAATTGTACAGCTGTTTTAATAGTCATTGAGATGAACTGTCATTTATCTCAATCTTTCTTTTAATTTCGCAAGTGAAACGGAATAGGAGGGACTGTTTTGTTTAAAACTTACGAAAATTTATAGTTACGCCACTGTCGTACATTCTAATATTTCATGGAATTTATTCCGAAACTCATCAACACGATATCAACACGAACCTGGTTCACCAACAGCATTGAATGCCCCGGACGTTATCATCTCCTCATCATCTTTTCCATTATCTTTTGGAATTGTAGCAGCCATTCGTCGATCCACCTTCGATCAGTTTAGCGATGCGAGTCAGTGTTCATTGGACACAAAATGTATAAACTTATATAATCTACACAGAAGAGAGTGACTGGTGGAAGAAAAAAGACGGTGTCCAGAAGTGGGATTCTTAGAATTCTCAGGTATTTTTTTGCATGACGGTTCGTAATTCTGATTAAATAAATAGAGAGTACTGTGTGACCTGAAATCTTCTCTCATATAAATATTTTGCAAATTGGAGATTTTTTAAGTAGCTATGAAATTGTTTAATATCGGTAAAATCAAGGAGTGACAACCCAAGTAGAACAGAAAGTCATGATGACGTCAAAATGACGTTAAAATGAGACTAAAATGACGTTTTTAACATCATTTTGAGGTCATTTTGATGTCATTTTGACGTTATCATGACTTTCTGTTCTTCCTGGGAAACCGTTCGTTCGTATGTATCTGCCCGGCGTAATTATTGTTTATTGTTTCAAAGAAGTATCGATACACCTAATATAGGTAAATTTTTATTGTGAAGATAATGCGATATTCAGTCATACTTTTGTGTGTTACAACTACACGAATTTGTAATCTTATTCGAAAGAAAACTACGCCGGGGATAGAGCGTATCCCGGTGAAATTTCAAAGGATTAAATCGAGAAAATAGGCGTATACAATTTTTTTGGCATAAATGGTAACGGGGGATAATTTACGTGCCATTCATTCTTAGCAATAGTAATTAAAGTAAGTAACACAACAAAAATAGTACACTGAAAACAATCCATGTATTTTTATCCATGTTATTTTATGGAAATTACTTGTTCAAAACCGGAAAATTACCTAATTATCACTGTAATTTTTTTCCAGATTTTTTAAAAGTGAAAATACATATTAATGGTAAAATATAGATGAAATTACTATTTTTATGCAAAAATCACTTGTAATTTCATGTGAAATCACTTGTAATCACTTGCAATTTTCTATGTGGGTAGCAATATTGCATGCTTATGCTGGGTCGGAAAAAAACCAGCATAATCATGTAATTTCACACAAATATTTTTTTCAGTGTAATTGTGCGCAAAAAGTATCATTTTATTTTCTATAAATATCCTGGAAGCGTATGCGTAATATATTGATGCTATTCTTATTTGAATTAATCTCATTTAACTAACAATTCGAGCTTTAATGATAAAACTGCATCGAGTACTCAAGATTAACTCTAATATGTTAAACGCTTTGACATACAAGATTCAGAATTATATTTAAATATTTAAAATAAAAAAAAAGCGGTATATCGTGGTGTAAATCATTCATATGGCTAATTGTACATTGATATCAATCACCGTATTTAAATTGATCATTTTCAGCAACAAGCCGCGGAATAATCCTTTTTCAAAAAGACGAGGAATTTTAAGCAATTCTTTTTAACGAATGTAAGGACTAATGCACGTATGACTTTGAGCAAATTACTATAATAAATATATATATAATATATTTATAAATATATTTAATTATATAATTATATAGTTATATAAATATATATAATTATATAATTATATATAATTATATAAATATATTTAATTATTTTTGGTATCTTCATATGATGTGAAGTGCTGCTCAGCCAGGCCATGTGCCATCGATC
>NJRQ01000172.1:260094-271833 GCA_003063805.1 Aphaenogaster ashmeadi | reverse complement strand
ATTCACTCACCGGCCGTCGCCGACGCCGCTCGTGTGCCGCACACGCAACCCGCACGACACGGTCAGTTCTCTCTCGACCACCCCCTCGCGCGCTGTGGCGCGCACACACGCGCTTCCACCCCGCGTCTGCTGCGTGTATCTCTCGGCCGCGAGATACACGTTAACCCCGCATCCGTTAACCGTCCGCAGTCCTTCCTCCTCCTCCCCCCCTCTCCCACCCCGTGTCCTCCGCGCGCCGCGGAGTGAATTTTCGCCCTCGTGGTGTCCCGAAGCGACTTTGTGAAACTCGAAAGCCCAGTGTTTACCCGCACGGTGTTTACTCGGTGGTACACGCGGCGGGAGTTAACGCGGGATCTCTCTCTCTCTCTCGCTCGCCGAAAGTGTTCGCAATTTGCGTTTACCAATTGTTTTGGTGCGGTGTCCCAAAAACGTGTCGCGCACGTGTGTGCGCCAAAATACTTTTGGGAAAACTCGTCACGTGAGCCGTCGCCGCCGACGCCGACGCCGACGCCGACGCCGGTCGGTGGTTCCCTCGTACTCTTTTGTGATCTCTTCGCTGCACGGTGGGTGACAGTGAAGAATCAGCTGATCAGTTTTAAAGGCGCAGTGCTCACCGAGCTTTTCGTATATTCTCTTTCCTTGCCTCTTTCCGCGATGTTTAAAGATTCCTTTAGCGTTGCTGCAGCGTGTCTTTACTTACCAGTTGTGTGTGTGTGTGTGTGTGTGTGTGTGTGTGTGTGTGTGTATGTGTGCGTGTGGAGGGATTAATAGTGATATTAGTGGATTGGACTTTTGCAAGTTTGAATTTTACCATCTTTTTTTGTAGCACGAAGATCATCATCTAGATTTCTATGACATATAGAAATTATCTTCGTCTAGTAACTATATATCTCTTTGTTACACGTACTCGTCTCTATTACATTGCGATATGTCTCCTACAATTCTTTCTTGATGATTTCTTTAATTAACGTCCTAAACGGAGTGTGTGTGTGTGTGTGTCGGAGCGAGTGAGAGAAATTTCCGTTTTTCTTTAGTCATTATTCTTCCCTTTTCTTCGCTTCATCTTTAACTCCTGCTCTAGCGCGCTCTCTATAGAGATGAGTTCATTGTTCTGGAAACGCATGGTCTTCCCGCGCAAAATTCCCGCGTTTTCGTCGTCCTTGCCGTTGTCACTCGGTTCCGTGCCCCTGGAATTTTGCAAGAATGCACGAGGCTTCGAAGGTGAGCTACGAAGATATTGTTCGAGTGTTACGGTAGAACCGACCCTTCACAGGGGACTTTCTGCGTATTCCGAATTATTCGTGACGCGAGTGCCCAGACTTAAAGATATGGGGTGCATTCCGTTTCTCGCATTATGCGCATGATGCATCATTTATCCTTGTTTAACATTCGATGAACAACAAGGATAAATGATGCATCATGCGCATAATGCGAGAAACGGAATGCACCCATAGATTGCCTTTGCATAGTCCTTACGCATGTGTGTAAGCTCTGGTTGTAATAATTTAAATAATAACGAGCGGTTATAACAAGTTAACAACGTCTTTAATTTTAATTTTCACTTATAAGAAAGTAAGGTGTTACAATAGACAATTTCACGGACTGTACCTCGTCCTCTACAGATTTCTCACTTTTAACTTGTCTCTTATTTTCACGATCGAGTCCCTCCGATCTAATCGTCACTTCGGTTTTCTCTCTGACCTTTCTTAACAACGCTTTCCTTCAAACTGACCCCTTGTCTACAATGCGTATTTGAGGCGTTAAGACTTAAGAAATTGACCAATCGCAGTCGTTTATTCTCCTCATATACGACTGTGATTGGTCAATTTCTTAAATCTTAACGCCTTAAATACGCATTGTAGACAAGGGGTCCTCTACCTCTCATCTTACTTCGTAGAACTGGCAGAGTTTTCTCCCACTCTCAATCTCGGTATCCCTACTTATTATTCGCTCTGTTTTCACCTATTACCTCCAAATAATGTCGCTTATATCTTTCGAGAAATCTAACTTATCGATCGTTTGCTCCTATCCTAGATCTTACATGTGTTTTTCCGATTTTGAAATTGCGTTCTCTCTGCGGATGAATAAAATCGGCGAACGCTCGATGATTTCGACGAGGTCTCTCAAGTATTGCTCGTATCTCCGAAGGACGAGGCTTTTCGCAGGTTCCGTATCCCCTCGCTAGCTCGGAGGATTCTAATTTGAAGTCGAACGGGTTGTATTAACGAAGAGGATTTGTGCCCTGTACACGCCGAGGAATCGAACTCATGAGATCCAATCGCGGAGATCTGTAAGAGCGCGATCGGATCAGTCATGCGAGACCGGTGCTTTAACCCTCAACTAGCAGCATCTATTGTTTGGATTTGTGTGATGATCGCATCCGAGCTTCGTTGCATACCTGGTATTTATGATTGCGAGCCACGAGTCAATTTTAAATGGACGTTTACGATGCTATCGGTTAATTGTAAAGTAGTCTGCATAAATTTCCGAGCGCAACGTGTATGAGCTCTGGCAAAAAAGAACGAGATTGAAAAAAAAAAGAAAAGATTATCTATGTGGTTTTTACCTTATTCAATAAACGCATTGTTGGGAAAGAATGATAGAATTAGAAATCATTGATATTATATTCTTACGCTTCATATTTTTGTCAAATGCAACGAAACTGCAATCTCCGATACGTTGAAAAATATTTGTCGACGGTCGTACGGTTATACGACAGAGACACGTTTTGACCATGTAGAGAACGTAAAGAGATATATATCCTCTACATTTGAAACAAAAGAATTCCGAGGGAAAAAGTTTCAAAATATGCACGAGAAGTATGGAAAAATCCATACGTTTGAAGAGGATATGTAAATTCTCTAGTATTTCAGTAATAATAGTTTATCCGTTGTAGACTCGTTATTTTCTTGTTTCGCCAGATGTACAGTTGGATAATGATTTGCTCAGGAACGATAGTAATATGAGGTGCGGCAACTAATCTTCTCACATATGTATCTCTTGGATGCGGAAGTTACGACTTAAGGGTGGGAATCCAATCCGAACCGGCTACCGGATCATCGCGTATGTTTCCACTATGAAAATTTCGAACTTTCGCATGTGCCATCGAGTGAAGCCCAGTTGCGCACAGAATAAATCGGACGCAGGTTGAATGAATCGGCTTCGCCCCTCCCCCTGCATCCCCGCATTAAAATAGTAATCATATCCTGACTGCTTCAACCGCGGAGATATTAAACTAAAATGCCCAGACGTTGTTTTATTGATAAAATACTGCTGTGTCCGATTTATTCTGTGCGCAACTGCACGGAAAGAATGGTTTTGCTGAAATATTAAAAAATTTGGCCAGATACAGATCTGAAAAATAATTTTGTTGGATCATCAAAATAATTATGTAGGACACTTCAACATAATGATAGTGCTGCAAAAAGTTTTGATATTCTAGCAACTATTTTAGGCGTCCTACATAATTATTTTGATGATCCAACAAAATTATTTTTCAGATCTGTATCTGGCCAAATTTTTTTATATTTCAGCAAAACCGTTCTTTCCGTGTGGGATCTCCCCGTGCCATCGGCCATCGTGATCCTCTTTGTTCGCGAGAATCGCGGGCATCGACGTTAATCCCGGCACTTTTCCGTGTAAATCGTCGCTTCTCGTCTGACGAGAAGTTTCGGATGTTATGCACCGCTATGACTAATAGTTCGTCCGCGTGCGACGTACAACGCGGCGTTCTTCTCGAGACGCGGACGCGGAAAATGAAAAAGGAAAATAAAGCTCGGGCAAACAGAGGAGGACGCGGGAGAGTAACTGGTCGACGTAAAATCCGCGCTTTTTCCGAACACGTGCGAGTTTGACAACAAACTTGCGGGGAGTTTTCGACGGCGCACAGTGGCGTATCCCGGCCCGGCGGTTCCCTGAGCTCCGTGCGAATCGCGAACCGGAGAGAGAAAAGTATTTCCCCTCTCGCGCGAGGCACTTCTCGTCAAAGCGAGACGACAACGGGTTCTCGCCAGAAAGCGGCGCTTTCGCCGATTTTCCGCCTCGCCGTTGTGAGTTAAAAGATAGCGATAAATCGGAAAAGCCACCGCTCAATTATTTGGTCCTGCCGCCGTGACATTGGCACTCATCGCTCGTTTGCACTCCGTTGTTGTTTGTCATTTGTAGTTTGTTTGTGTGCCTGCTTCGGTCTCTTCTACGAGAGGGACTGTTTACGATCGCAAGGGTGCCGTCAGCTTGGGCAATTAATTATCCGGTGGCTGATAGAGCTTTTATTAATAGCTCATTTAGTACCGATAGTGTGACGGCGACTCTGACGATAGATGATTGACAATGCAGAGCGTAAGTGAGACTTCTCTACTCTGTTCGATACCGCGATTCTATTTTCCGAGATTTTCTAAAGTCGAGCGATGCTGTCGGGATATTCGTTTCACGTAGAAGCTCTTTCGAACGCAAATTGAGCGGGAGGATTCTCCTATTTCACATGCGGCGTGCTTCCGTTTTCTTCACCCCCCCGCGCGATTTTATTATTTTTATCGTTATTGTATTATCGCTAGTGTAATTGCGACCGGAGTGATTTATCGGGCGTGTATCTGTAGGTGGGTTTTTAACCGGATGCAATTTATAATCGAAGCCGTCGCATATGTGCGAATGACGTGACGTTGAAGAGGTGTACGCTCGTTCCAGGTCACGTTGCGCGCCTACGCACGTGTGCTGCCTTTTGCATTAATTACGTTTTAATTATAAAATAAACGCACGAACGCTACGTCATTCGTTTCAATTCGTGTCGCGTACAGACAACTGGAGCAACGTATAGAAACTCGAGGGTCATCCATTCCGTTAGAACTGCGTGCAAAACATGCTTACCTGTATGTTAAATAGTGTATTTTATTGACATAGAGGGGAAGAGAGAGACAGAGTGATAGAGAGAAGGAGGAAGAGATAGAGAGAGAGAGAGAGAGGGGCGGGGGAGGAGTGAGGGAGGGAGGCAGCGAGAGAGGGGGGAAAAGGAGTCAGTGCACGAACTAATTAAAAATGAATTTGCAATTTTGTTAAGTACAGTTCACATTATGGGCACCTCATCGACCTAATTTAAAGTCGTACGTTTATATAAAAGCGTTATACGAATAAAGGGAGTAAAGCGAAAACCTCGCTCGCGTATCTGTGTAACGTGCCTCCTCGACAAGTTTACGAATCGCTGCAATTTAACGGATGATTGATAGAGACGGGTTACTCTCGCGGATAGTGTCTTCTAGCAACTCTCCAAGAATTGGACGGGTATATTGTCAGTCAGTGATCACATACAACGCACGGATATACTTGATTAATCTCTACAAGAAAATCGTACACGGAAAAAACGATAAGGTTGCCACAACCACAATAATAGTAACATTTGGTACAGCCACGTCCTGTGGTTGTCACATTCACATTGATGTGAAGGCAACTATATGCATTTGGTACAGCAAACATAGTGAATGTTGAGACAAACTTAGTGAATGTTGAGACAAACATATATAGATGCACTACACAAAACAATGTGAATGTGACAACCACAGGACGTGGCTGTACCAAATGTTACTATTATTGTGGTTGTGGCAACCTTGTTGTTTTTTCCGTGTAGAGTTTATTCGTTGTCGTTCTCATTCGTTTGAAAGTTGCGGGTGATCGGTCTCTCGATGCGATTGATATAACTTTCGGATCCACGTACCGCAAAGTGCGTGTTTCTCGCGTGTTTTCACGCGTCGACTCGGAAAACTTCTCCCGCAACGCAATGAATATTGGGGCGACGCCGCAGAAAGCGTGCAAATTGACCGTGACCGCCACTCGTTCCCCTCTTCCGGTTACCCCTTTTTACCAGGCGCGAAATTATTCATAGCCAAACACACCTGATCGTCGATGAAGCGAGTGCCGGCGCTGCTAAATACAGGGGCGGGTGAATCGCCCGAAGTGCGATTCCGTAATTATCGCGTAATATTCGGCCGGATAAATAATTAACGCGTATGCCATCTCGGGAACAGCACGTATCTGATGATCGTCTGTCTCAGCGACGATAATGCCAGGCGTAACGCCGCTCGCAATCTTTGCAAAATCGCATTCCCGACACGGCCGTTAGCTTTTCTTATCTGAAAGACGTGTGTCTGTCAGATTCTGTACGAGACTTGAATTGAAACTATTTTCTGCAACAAATCTCTTAGTTTTATAACATTTTGTCTTTATTTTTGCATCTTATATAATTTTTTTAAGAAAGGAAGAAAGAGAAAGTACACTGAGAAAAAAATTTGTTGAAAAACGCAAAATGTGTTTTATTCAACTAAACATAAGTTGGTTTAACTGAACATTAATTGAATTAATTAATTCTTGATTAAAAAATTTTGATGGTTGACATGAATGAACTGTACCATTTTTAATGCGCCTTAATAATTGTTGAATCAACCATTGGATCAACAACAATACAAATTTAATCCGTTCAACCAATTATTTTTCTCAGTGTAATATTTCGTTCGTCCATTTTTACGGAAAACGAAATGGCCGGTTAGGGACCACATATTTGTGGAGACCGAGGTAACCGGTTATAGGTCACATTCACGGTTGTCACCTCTCCGGTTTCCGATCGGAGATTCCGGTTTTTTGGATGAATCTCCGGCTCTCCAGCACACGGAAAAAATTTTCGGCTGATCACTCTTAATCACGGTTACCACTTTTAGACTAATATTTACACAAATATGCAAGTGCGCGCACAGTACACATGTATAATTTCAGTAAATTCGAAAATGGTACATACATTATATAGTTGTAACGATTTTCTTTTTTAAAATTGATCTCCGGCAGAATACTAGTCTGAAGGTAGCAACCGTGATCACATTATTTGTCGAAACTGGAATGGCCGGTCACGGATCAGTGACAAAATCAGATGAAATGAGTGATCCCAACCAAGGGATCATAGGTGGTTGTGCCATCGTAGGGAAAATGTTAAAATATCGCTATCCTCTTGGGATAGCTGGAATGCGTGAAATAGAAACTTGCTGCAAGTGGAAATAGTATAGTCGTAGGTCAAAATTGCTACGCGGCGATCAACAGTATCCGTATGGAACACGTTTACGTTTACTGTATCTCGAGCATGTTATTGTAAAAACTTTCTAATTGCCCGGCTTGATATCGGCGCGAGCGCATACCGTCCCTGGATCTTCCGAAACTTGGAGAAACGGCGAGAAAAGTCGAAGAGCGCGTCACTTGGAAACTACCTCCCATGACCTTCGAGAATGATGCCTTGCCATCCCTTTCCTTCCTCCTTCCTCAATCCTCTCCACTCCCCTCTGTCTATCCCTTTACGACCCTAGTTTTAACCGATCACTTTGCATGTTTGAATTTTAGGAAAACGGCAAGGTGCAGAGTAGCGACAAGCCGATACAGAAGAAGGGGAACAAAGAAGAAGCTGCCATTGTGATACGTACGTGGTCACGTGCGTGCGTGCATGGAAGAGGCAGAACCACGCAGAACCACAAAGACGCGGCACGAGAGAGAACTGGGCGGGACAAGGTGGCGGCTCTGCTAAGTCACCAACTTCCGGCGGTAGCGGCGGAAGAAAAATGTCGAGCGTCGGGAACAGTCCTGACAGAATGGCTCTGCAATCGCACCACTATTCCCTACGATGGCACAACCATCTCGCCCACATACAACGGGCGTTCGAGGAGCTGTTGCACGCGGAGACGCTCGTCGACGTGACCCTCATCTGCGCCGACAGCAGCGTCAAGGCACACAAAGTCGTTCTCAGCGCCTGCAGGTAAGTCTTAAGCGTTAAGTTTCCTTTCGCTGAATTTTCCCGATGCTGAATCTCATTCTAATCTTTTGTTCTTTTATTTTTAACACGAACTAAATCTTTATTTTCAGTTAATAACAAAATTGTTGATTTATTTTCAGTTAACATCAGAAACAATTATTTTTAATTATTTTTACTTATTAATTATTTTTAAATTTTTGTTGCAGAAGGTAACACCCATGAGCTTTTTTTTATTTATAAGTGAAAAAGAAAAATTTTCACGCAACAAATTTATGAAACCAATAATGATACACTATACTCACGCTATTGTAGGTGAAATACCTCATCGCTATTGATAAATAAAAAATGTTTGCAGAATAAGAAATATCAGTTTGACGGCAAAGGTTTAAAGCTTTCTAAATTCTCCGTCTTTGCTCGTGTATCTTGTGACAGTAACTTCCTACACTACTTGCTCCTTTAGCGGTTCCTCGCCTCGATTGAAAATGATCAGTCGAGTTTTATTGATCGGCGGAAGTGTATAGTGTATCTTAAAGAAGCGACGCGCACTGAAACCGAGAGTAGTTCTTGCGCTCGGCGGGTCTCTCTTGTCCGAAGAAAAATTTCTTCGTTGCTTCTTACCGTCGTGGTTTACCGGGCGACTAAGTACCGCCTCGCACCGTCTACACGTTACCGCAACGCTCTTCTCGCTTCGCGCGAGACGTGTGACGTAAAGTTGACAACGAGCGAAAGTCTTGTACCATCTGATTGATTCGCCGTTGCTCGATCGGGGAAGGAGCGCTAATCCTTGCGGTGGCTTTTTGCCCGCGGTTTCTGTCCACCGTTCTGTCTTACTGAGCGAAGACACGCAACGTTTCACGCCGGAACGCATATAACATTGCAAATAGCGCGGTACAAGATTTTCCTGAGCGATTGTGCCGTAACGTAGTTAATGTAAATCAATCAATGTGGATCAATCGAAATGGAAAAACATGGCTTCAATGATCCCCGTTCAAAAAGGGGTGATCTAATACTAATCGTACGGAGTCGCTTTTCCTATGTTACAGTCCCTTCTTCGAGAGGATATTCGCGGAGAATCCGTGCAAGCACCCCGTGATCGTGCTGAAGGACTTCTCGCATCATGAGTTGTCCACTCTGGTACACTTCATATATCGCGGCGAGGTGCAGATCGCCCAGGAGGAGTTACCGGGGCTGATGAAGGCCGCGGAGTGTCTGCAGGTGCGTGGGCTGTCGTCATCGGAGCCTAGGCCGGTGTCGACGGAACCCAGACCATCGTCATTGGCGTCAACGCCGACGCGCGATATCATTCTGGCCGAGTTACCAACGCCGGAGGTCGCGCGACACGGAACACCCGAGGAGGACGAAAACGCATTGGAGAGCATGAGGGAGATGAAATCCATCCTGTTTCCACCAACGAGGGACCATCCGGCCAAGCCGCTCATTGGCCACGTGAACTTTGGTATTCGCGAGAGTTGCGGTTCGCCGTCCATGCCACGGCGGAAACAGGCGCGTCCGCGCCGACGATCCGGCGAATTGTTGCCGCAAGATCTGAGCAGACGCACGACCCCGCCGGTCAGCTCGAGTCCGCTGCCAAGCATTCTTAATCTCAGCGGTGGTCAGCATCAGGCGCAGCAACAGCATCAGCAGCAGCTATTGCTGCAGCAATCCCACTATCAACAACAATCGATTAACAACGCACAGAACCAACAGCAGCAACAGGAAGACATGGCTGAGAATCTCTCGATGAAGAAACCGATATCGCCAGGCGGACTAGACCAGCACCACGTGAAGACGGAGGGTAGCGAAGCGACGAGCAGTCCTCGCGGCTCGCCGCTCACGGGAACGAGTCTGCTACATCATCCGGATGGTCCTGTATCGGACATCCCGGCGACCGTAGCGGCGGCCGTAGCGGCGACTGTAGCATTGTCGCTACCAACAATGCCAACGTTGTCACTAACGCAACCGCATCCTCCCGAGTACCTGACAAGTCTCGGCCAGCTAACGAGCCAATGGCTGCCCGGACATCCGCAGAGTCAACTGCCGCCGCCGCCGCCTCAAAGCCATCACCCACGCGAGAACAGTCCGCACGGCTCTGGTAGATCTCATCCGTATCAGCAACAGCAGCAACAGGAATCGGCGCTGCCACGACGTAGCGCTATGGCGATGTTCACGCCGACGTTGGACGGCGTGACGGCTCTAGGCGGCGGACTTTTTTCTCATGCCACGTATGACAGAAACAGTCTCCTCGCGGATTCGCTTCTAGCGGATAATTTCAAGCCAGAGGCATTGCAAAATCTCTTTAGTACCTCCAGCCTTGGTCCTCCGCCCACCAAAAAGGCGAAAAAACATCGTAGTGATGGTGACGCACCACGTAGATGGACCGATCACAACACTCGAGCACTCGCGGTTAATAGGCCCAAGGGGCAACACAGTGCTCCGCGAGGAGGACCACCAAGGTCGTGGACGAATAACGAGCTTACGATGGCTTTGCAACATGTCTGGGAAAAAAAACTAACCACGTCGCAGGCTTCTCGTATGTTTGGTATTCCCTACAATAGTTTACTGATGTATGTGCGTGGTAAATACGGGAAGAGTCTAAAGCTTGAGCAGTTACGTAGGGACTGTACCGGCGCCAATACCCCTGAGATTATGAACAACAATAACATCAAGCCCGTCCAGCAGTCCGCGCAGATGAGCCACGGGCTCACCGGTCTGCCATTACAGCATCCGGGGGACAACGGCGGCTACCCCCATCGCGGTCTACTCGGCGGCAACATGCCGCAGCCGCAGGGCTTCTATCCCGCCGATTATGCCACCGCGTCTTTCCCTCTGGCAGTGAATATGGTGCATATGTTACCCCCGAGCGAGCAGAAGACCTTCGAATCGTCCGCGAACCCGGGCGGCGACGTAGGCGGGAGTGGGTGCGTAGGAAGTGGGGGAGGGGACGGGAGCGGCAATAGTGGCGGTGGTAGCGACCTGATGAACTCGCAGACCAGCGAGACACCATCCCCCATCGTCGACCACCACCATCATCAGGAGTCGTCGATGCAGTCGCAACCAACGCAATCGGTGCCCGCGTTGCTGCAGCAGAACGGTTCCGATTAGGATTGAGTGGAACTGTTTGGCTGGAACGGTACGTTCTTGTACGTTGATGTTAAGCGATGATTGATTTGTTACCTTTGCCCACTGAGGACTGGGCGGATGGTCGATTAATCCTTTGGCTGCAAATATCGTACATATACCGCGATCCGGTCATCAATGCTATCGCGTTATAACTCCAACAATTCGCGAACATGCACGGAAAAAAAATTTGTTAACTTGACTAAATCTTTCAACTAAATAAAATTTATTTAGTTCTAGTATTTATTTATTCAACTTAAACATTTATTTATTTAACTTAAACATATAATATATTTTATGTTTAAGTTAAATAAATAAATGTTTAAGTTAAATAAATAAATACCTAAACTAAATAAATTTTATTTAGTTGAAAGATTTAGTCAAGTTAACAAATTTTTTTTCCGTGTGTGTCGTAAATGCGATAATTTAGTTAATTGTCTTGAAAACATTTTAGGAGATTTAAAACCGAACTTTTCTAAAATGTCGATTGACAAATTATCGTATTTACATATACTCGCGTATAAAACCAAAATCTTATAAAGCTTTCAGTATATAATATTCTTCAACTAATAAGAGACATGTCATAACTGTCCGGAACCGATTTGATTCTCCTTGAAATATCGTTAAACACACAAAAATATAAGAGACACATATATTTTTATACGTGGTCTTTTGAAGTTTAAGGGACGAACCCTTCAAATTAAAGACAATTTTATGTTAAATTGATCCATATATGATAAAGTTATTTTACAACTTAAACCGAACGAAACCATTACTGGAGCTGTCTACCGAACACAATTGATGAGATTGAGTCGAGCACTCAAGGAAAAGCGCGCCCACTACTACTC
>NJRQ01000172.1:238371-259679 GCA_003063805.1 Aphaenogaster ashmeadi | reverse complement strand
ATATAAAAACAAATTATTTCACAAGTATCTTGGAAAAGCTAAATACAATTATATAAAGTACATAGAAAACCATAAAAATTTTGTCTAAAATATTTTTTTATATACCTTACCGTTTCGATAATCGCTTAGAATCAACAAATATATGAGTTAGCTTTAAGAGATTGTTTCACCCCTTAAACCTTAAAATGGGCACATATAAAAAAAATACGTGTCTCTTCGATTTTTGTGTTTAACAATATATTTCAGGGAGAATGAAATCAGTTCCGGACAGTTGTGACATGTCCCTTGAAAATAAAACGATCGATCCGTTTCCAATGCAACAATATATCTAGCTAGAACTGAGGGATCTCCATCTGTGGATCTCAAATATTTTGAGAAAGCAGTTTCATATGCCGTAGCCAGAGGGTTAATCGCGCGATAGTTAATTAAGCGACTCCCTCCGTGAGGCTTCTCATCGCACGGGGGTTATATAGATTTACACGCGCGCGATTCAACACGAGACACTATCCTTCACAAGACTGACTTTTACCAACCGACTCGCAGCTCTCCGCAGGGTACACTCTCGATGAACGTTCGAGCTTTGCTCAATCCACGCTTAAGCGCCATTAACTGCTCTCCGCTCGTTTCTGTGCTTGCCACTTGGGTTTCGTTGCTGTGTCTTTCCTCCGTCGGTGGTTGGGCCGGAAATACGCGTAGCGAGATTTTTATCGCTGTCAAGAACAATACTCAAGAGCTTTTCGTCGGACATAGTTCGTACACGGAAAGGACAGTTTTGCTGAAGTATCTAAAAATTTAGTCAGATACAGATTAGAAAATAATTATGTTGGACCATCCAAAATAATTATGTAGGACGCTCAAGCATAATGACAATGCTGCAAAAGGTTTTGACATTCTAGCAAATAGCTTGAGCATCCTACATAATTATTTTCTGATCTGTATCTGACTAAATTTTTAGATACTTCAGCAAAACCGTTCTTTCCGTGTACGGTTTAATTCCCGGTGAATACAATTTCAAAGCTGCTCTTAATAAATGTCCATTCGACTTTATTTTCCGAAAATATCTCTAAGTGAAGATAAAATTAAAAGTAAAATTTTTGTTCATTAGAATTGAATCTTGATAGCAAAATCTTCGAACGTACGTTCCGTCTTCGACGTTCGGGCTCGTTCAGTCGAACTCGCCGACGATACCGAAGACCATCGTCTTAGTGTCGTTCTGAGTCATCGATTCTTTTTGGGGAGGCGCCGTGAATTGAAGATTGTTAAATCTTTTCGCGAGAACGAAATGGCATCGAAAACATTGCCGACGCGATCGCGAGAAAACTCGGCGCCACTGCTACGAAATAGTTCCTGCTGCAAAAGCGATCATGTACCAAATAATATTTGCTAACGGCTAAACAAAGTACGATGTTTGCTACGATGGACTTAAGATCGTCGGGGGAAGCTTGCACGACCCGTTGCGTCTCGAACAGAAAATGATAATTATGTTTACGATAGATAAGGAGTCTGAGGTGAGATAGAACGAAACTTTTTTTAGTGGCGAGATATATGGCGATTAATTAACGATGATACGTCGAGAAGCTCGTTTCAAACCGTCTCTGACTTGAGAAAAGGACGGAAGAAGAAATATAATAGTCAGATATATACGCATGTATAGACTATACAAAATATAGATTATATAAATATAGACTAGATATTATAGTTGGACATTGTAAGACTACAATATTAATTATAATATCTAGCAATATTTTTTCTTCCTCTGTTTTAAGTGAAAAAAATCCTGCTGGATAATGCAAGTTTTTTTACATATTTTTCTTATTACTGCAACATGTGTTAGCTGTAATTTATGTGCGCAATTCTTTACATAATATATGAATAACAGATTATTAGTATTATAACTAAATTAACAATGATAAATTGGACAATGACAAAATATTTCTTTAGCATTTAACAAATGAAATTTACCATTTGGCAAATTATTTTAAATTAAGTTATGTATGATGACGTATTTTATGATATATTTTAGATTTAATTATACATGTGATTTTAGATTTAATTATATATTAGATATATAATTATGATTCTATATTTATAATTCTATAATTATGATTATATAATTATAATTTGAAAATTCTGATTCAAATTCGAAATTAACAGACATTAAACATTGCATA
This sequence comes from Aphaenogaster ashmeadi, assembly GCA_003063805.1. Taxonomy (NCBI): domain Eukaryota; kingdom Metazoa; phylum Arthropoda; class Insecta; order Hymenoptera; family Formicidae; genus Aphaenogaster; species Aphaenogaster ashmeadi. The sequence continues at coordinate 257,508 of NJRQ01000172.1, read as the reverse complement.
ATATGATATACACAATTTTTGAATCTTTTTGACTAAATTTTTTAAAATTGATTTTGTTTAGTGCCTTTAATTTTACCTTGCAGATTATCTTCAGTTCATGATTTGATGATTTTTTAGTTAATAAATTTTATAATTATAATTCGAAATTTTTTATTCAAATTCGAAATTAACGGACATTAAACATTGTATAATATGATATACACAATTTTTTAATCTTTTCAACTAAATTTTTTAACCAAAGTGTTTGTATAAACGACCGAACTGGCCACGATTTATTTAAACAGTCATCACGACGTTTCGACCATGGGTTTTGGTCCTTTTCAAGTGATCTAAGCCTAATGCATCTCAGACAAGAATGTGACACAAAATATCAGAACAGTAATGCATTTTTACCATGAAATCATCAACCTAAAAGATAATTTGTGTGTCTGAAACTGTATAAACTTGTGACAAATAAGATTTCAATCGAGGAGCACAGCAGAGAATGTACGATAATTTGTGGTTCGATATCAAAACGGATCGATTATTTAATACTTGTGAGCAAATAGTTAAAGGAACGACGAAAAGATCCATTAGACACGTCATTATTCCTTGGAAGTCAACTAAATACTGACTAAATTTTTTAAAATTGTTTTTGTTTAGTGCTTTTGATTTTAGCTTGCAGATTATCTTTAGTTCATGATTTGATGATTTTTTAGTTAACTTTTAATTTAGTTCATGATTTGATGATTTTTAGTTAACTTTTAATTTAGTTTAAAAATAATTTTTAATTTAATTGAAATACATTTTTGACGTAGTCATTTGACGCAGACACGGTTTTTAAACGGAGCTTCTCGAATGCGATTGAATAAGGTGACGAGAGTATCATCGGCACAAAATCGAGCATCATTTTCGCGCGAGTCGTCCGCAATTCTTTTTTCATTTCTGATAAAAATAATTTTGCCTAATTGCGCGACGGACGTGGATGACACAATAACAGCGATAATTTGCCAAGATTTCCCGTTTGCCAATCCTCGAGAATCTCACCCGTCGTCAGCATGATTGCTCCGGTGCGCATAATTTTTTAGGGACTAATTCGTTCACTCGGTGAGCGACGAGATACGTCTGTAAATATTTTTAATTGTTGACCGTTTTATTCTGCTCGCTTCTTTCTGTTCGAGTCTTTCGCGATACGTTTTGAAGAATCTGACAACACACGGAAAGAACGATTTTGCTGAAGTATCTAAAAATTTAGCCAGATACAGATCTGAAAATAATTATGTTGGACCATCCAAAATAATTATGTAGGACGCTCAAGCATAATGACAATGCTATAAAAAGTTTTGACATCCTAGCAAACAGGACGCTTGAACGTCCTGCATAATTATTTTGGATGGTCCAACATAATTATTTTCTGATCTGTATCTGACTAAAGTTTTAGATACTTCAGTAAAACCGTTGTTTTCGTGCACGAGCAGAACGAAAAATCGCGCGATCTATCGAGACGCGAACGACTATCTCTGGTTTGACTCGTTGCGAACGGATAATTCGACGAGGAACGAGGCAAGCACGCGCAATCGCCGATCCTGGCGAGTACCGAAACGCGAAATGCTTTTCAAGGAAATTAAGGATCGACAGCGGTATAATTTCGGAGAGTTCAATTTTCGATCGCACGAAACAGACATGAAAAAAGCGTTCGCGCTGTGTCTCCACCACTGAAATTCACCGAAATCATACTGATCTGAATATCCGAAAGCAAGAAAAGAAAGAGAAAGAATATAAATACGGAACAAATGTTGAACATACTTTTAATCGTAGACCACAATTTCACAACAATATTTCGACAACCAGACGGAAGCGCAGGGTAACTAACACATCAGGGATAGCCACAGACAAATCTACGATAGATAAAGAAAATGCTACATATTAAATTGTAAAGGTAATGGTAAATGATTACTTAGGTAATTATTAAAGTTATAATAACGATATGATTATTTCGTTAAAGAGATTAAGAAGAAAAAAAGAGGGGCAGTTGAGGGAAAGAGAGACAAAAAGTGAATGAATGACAGAAATAAGAATCATATGATAGAATCCGTTATGTCACACTCTTTACTACTCCTAGAGAGAAACAGGATAAGATATATTATGAGAAAATAATAATAATAAAATAACGAATAATTATTATAATAATAGCGATTTAAGTAGAACGTAAACGACAGACGGAGCGTATAGGTGCGACACGGGGTTTGAAGTGAATATTAGACAGACCACAGGTTTTCGGACCCCACCCCCAAAACAACCTGTACAATACAAACTGATATTATTATTGATTATTAATACTATATATTATATATATTATATATACAGGGTGTTTCAAAAGAGTTTATAACTGCTTCAGCGGGCTGTACCGTCGGTTCTCGTCTCGCTTGACATAATCATATATGTGCACAGATATATAAATAGCTAGGCTTAATGAGATGCTCATAAATTGTCACATTACATCACCTTTGCGCATTTAGATAAATTAGCATGCGAGAACCTTTAATTTGCAGCAGTTAAAATGCATCTATTAGAAATACTTGTTTTTGAGATAACTTATTGGCCATTTATTTGCGAATATTTCCTGAAAAATGGTGAAGTTTGTATAAAAGAAAGCAATCTATAAACTTCCTTGGTATTCAGACTGAAAATTTTATTGTTGAACCGTTATTGTAAGTATCTCATTTTTGTTTCCGTAATTAATTAATTTTTGTTTTAAGTAATTAATAATTTTTTGTTTTTCGAGCATCATTCGAAATTATTCGGACGTTTAAGATGGTACAGCCACGTTGAAAATGGTTTTAACAATTTTTTATCCACTCTGTTGATGAGAGAGAGAGAAAGAGAAAGAGAGAGAGAGACTGTGTGTGTGTGTGTGAGCGAGAGAGAAGAAGAAAGGATGAGTAACAGAGATGTAGGATTATATCTTAACTGTATGCAACAAATCGCGCAGAGTTAAAATACAGTTAAACAATGACTGTTCGTATGCATATAGGAATGCGTGCGAGAGCGTACATAAATATTATCTATAGGTCTATTTGTGATAGGCACCACATGTGCAGAATTCAGTATTATTTTGCAGATGATTGGAAAAAGAGAAACGGTCGGCACGTTTTCTTTTTCAATTAACGTTTTTGTTGTTCGTAGGCACCCCTTTAGCATATTAAACGTTAAGAGAACTTTCGCCTCCGATCGCGATGTTTATCGTCTCTCGCCTCTCTCGCGAGAGGCGACGGGCAAAGCTTTAAAGGAGGGAGAAGATGAGAATATCCTAAGAGTGAAAGAGTGAGAGAAAGGGAAAGAAAGAGAGAGAGAGAGAGTGCGTGCAAGAGAAAGAGAAGACAGCAGGGGGACATATAGGCACACAGGCACGGAGAAAAAGGAGCATTATCATTGTCGCATAGCGTGTGGATAGAGAGACGCGTATCGATTGGTTACTTTATTATCGCGAAAGGATATAATACATGTTAAATACAAGTAACGCATTATTAAGAAGGTTGTAAGAATTTTATACATAAAATTTAAAACATGAGCCCATTTACAAATCAATTAACATATGAACTTTGTTAGACTTTTTCACCGGTTAGTTTTTTGAAAATTTATAACAGAGTTCAGAATTTTGTAATGGGCTCTAACGGGAGGCTCGATACTGCATATCAATTTTCAACAAAGAACTGAATGAAGTTATGTTTAATATATAAAAAATATCTTTCGAAAAGTATCTTCAAAGATTTAAGCAATTTTACCACACGGTTTTTTTTATGATAGTAAAATATAAAAATATAACAGAATTGTTTAGTTTAAATCGACCCAACTGGCCACAATTTATTGATATAATAAATTCACAACGTTTCGGCTTGGGATTTAGGCCCTTCTCAAGTGACTGTCTATGTTGAAATGATTAAGATAACATGTTAACGTCAATTGAGGTAGGATATCTTAGCAAAAGCAGCGTCATTTGTGTGTGCATCAAATTTGAGATTATAAAAATTATAAATAAATTAGCACAATTAACACGCATCTCAGACACGTCAAGATGTTATAAAAGCAGAAGATGAACATAAAAATAAAAATATAAAATAATATTTTTGTCATCTAAAACATTTGATAGAGGAATATTCATCGCAGTCTTCACATCGCATCTTTTGTTGCATAATTTCAACATTATTTAAAAAAACAAGAGATGGGATGTTCTTTGCCAGTAAATATTAAACCACAGAAGAGATTTGTTTCGACTCAACTGGCCAATTTTTTAATTTAAATTAATATATCGCGAATCGCGACATTTTTCGACCATGGATTTTGGTCCTTTCTAACGAGAGTGAAATTAATTTTAATGTAAAGAATTTGTTGCGAAAAATTTTACCTCAGCCAGGATTTGAACCTGGACCTCCCTGCAATACGTGCGGGCGTCATAGCCAGTTCGACCACCGAGGCATGTGGTAATATTTCTCTAAATAAATTCTCTAATTAATAAACAAGAGATGAAATATTCTTCGCCAGATATTTACTGGCGAAGAATATCCCATCTCTTGTTTATTTATCACCATTGACTTAAGTATTGGTGCTCTAACATAGAAACCGTAGTGTTCGTGTCTGAACGAGCTCGTAGCCGCACGTGCTGTGGCCTCGTTCTGTGCAAGCAATTTTTTTATTCGGCCTTCGCGCTATCATTTATTGTTATTGCTTTTTGTTAACGATTTTGTATATTGGCCGTATTGACCCTCATATGAGGGCAGGTGCCATCCAAGGAAGTCAGTCAGTCTGGTGCTCTAACATCATCGAATCTTGCGAGAAATATTACCACATGCCTCGGTGGTCGAACTGGCTACGACGCCCGCACGTATTGCAGGGAGGTCCGGTTCAAATCCTGGCTGAAGTAAAATTTTTCGCAACAAATTCTTTACATTAAAATTAATTTTACTCTCTTTAGAAAGGACCAAAATTCATAGTCGAAAAATGTCGCGATTCGCGATATATTAATTTAAATTAAAATATTGGCCAGTTGAGTCGAAACAAATCTCTTCTGTGGTTGATTATTTAAAAACCCTTGATTTTTGCACTTTATGAGCTATCTTCCTCTTTTTGGAATGACTTTTCTTCGCTTTCTTCCATTTTCCATTTGTTTCATTCTTTTTTCTAATTGCTTTTGCTAATAAAAGCACTTTTCCACCTCGCATTCATTGTCAATGATTGCAGTTACCAACTTTCAGTTTTCATTTATGCAACATTGCCCCAAGTAATTTTTTCATTTAACAATAAAATTTGTTTAAAAGAATATTCTTTGCAATCACCTTCATAATTTTTTAAAAATTTATATAAATATTCTTTCCAAATACTAATATTTAGAATTGGTAACACTCCATTTCTGTGTGTGTAAGAGCGTTACTCCCCTTTCACTGGTCACCTCAATCTTACAACCTCCTTAATTGATTTTAAATTGACGAATTGTTTTACTTGTGTTGTGGTGTCGTGTTAAGGTCGGTATACGTTAACGAGTGAACGAACAGCGAATGTTAGTTTTTAAATCAATTTGATTTAGCTTTTATTCGCTGTTTATTCGCTCGCACAGTTACACGCTCGACAAAATTGGCGCCGGTATCCGCGGTAACAATAATTACAGTTCTTATTAATTAGTTATGCAAAATTGGCAATGGTATATAATTCGTTGTTAAAACATAAAATCAAATGCAGGCACACATGCACGAAAAGAAATAATAGAACAAGGAAGGTTATATCTGAATATTGGAATTATATATTTTCAGTGGACGTTATAAATAACGCCGTGCCATTATTTTCATTGTATAGGATGTTAGAAATATGGGACTCATAGCAGAATGCAAGTAGTGTTCACTTGACATAAAAAAGAGCTCCTGAAAGAGCTTCTAACGAGATCAATTTTCCGAACTATATTAATTAAGCATTACTTGGTTCAGTGAGTACTACGTGCTTTCTAAATTCTGAATCTATCTTCTAACGTATACTAATTTATACAATAATTTTGTATCACCTCGCAGGATATTTGTAAAATCAGATCTTTTATAAAAAGTCCAATCTTTTTATGTATAAAAAGCTGTCCTACGGAAAGACGGCATTTTATAAAAAAAAAGATTAGGCTATTTATAAAAGGTCTGCCGAATAGGCACCGATACCGACTGACGAATGGAAAATAATGTTTTATTTTTCCGGAACTTCGCTCACAGCGAAGTCAGCATTTTAAGTTCCTACAGTACAATACGAAGATAACTAATACAACTTTCCAGTAAAAAAAAAACGGAAATAGTATTATCTTACTTATTGCGTAAGGGAAAGTGATAAAGAGAGATAGAGAGAGAAGAAGAGAGAGACAGAGTGAAAGCGAAGGAGAGAATGGGAGAAATGGGAGGAGAGAAAGAGAAAGACACTGAGAAACAAGAGGATATGCCTCCGCAAAATGTTATTTTTAATTTCGTGTAATCTACGATTGTACATAAGATCAGAGATAAACGCGCTGTCGATTATTTATGCGTAATATATAGGTATACATACTTATATATATACATATTATACATATACGTATATTTATCGATAATTGTGCGTCGCGAGCATTGTTCTTCGAATACAATCTTTGATCGAATGAGCATTGAGAGGCGAGAAACAAAACACAAACGACGAAGCAGGCGAGCACATTGTAAAAACGCGTGATTTCTGCGTCGCGATTAAATGCAATACATGTAACACTCGATATTCTTACATAATGGCGTTGTTGGCGCTAAGTGGGTCAACAACGATCAAAGTATCACACGCAAGCCTTCTCTAAAATTTGATTTGGGCTTGATAGCCACAGATTTTCCCGCCAAATACAAGTCGAATGGAAAGTGTATTGTGTCGCTGGAAGATGGCGCTGAAATACGCTCTCGGGGAATCCCATGGACTTCTCCTCCGGAAGGGATTTACCAACCGGCGGCATGTCCGAACAGCTTGAAGTTGTCGAGTTACCGATGGTCCGTATGAAACTTGTTTCCCGTCGTCGCTTTTCGCGCGGCTGTTACTTCACATATAGGAGAAAGATTACCTTTCTCAGATGATTATTTCTTCCTCTAGCGCGTTTATCATTTTCCATTCGACGCGTCATCGATATCATCGACGCAGAAATCGCCGTTTCGAAATCTCATCAAGGACTCCATACTGTATAAAGAAACAGAAAAACCGGAAAAACGAGAACAGATGAAATAGTTACTTGCATCGGTTGTGCTGTCACGTAGTTCCTAAATCGCCCTAGCCTCGCCCCGAGCGCATGATAAAATAACATACGAACGAACGAATGAATGAATGAACGTATGAGATTTGTTATTTCGGAGTACGGTATATAAACGGTACACCGCTCGGTTCTTTTTGTTTCCGCGTAAATGCTTATTGATACCATGATTATATTTCCGACTTTTCTATCGATCGTGTTGTTTGAAAGCCTGGGGATCGAATGGAACAAAAATCCCATCAATTTCTCAATCTCCTGTCGTAAGATCATACGTGAATAGTTTTAACATATTGTTATTTTTCAAACAGGATTTATCTCTCGAAACATCGTAAGATATATTATTCTGTCTCTTATCAGTAATTATACTCTTTTTTACAGGCTTTTTTATACTATTATCGACAATTAATCGGGTCTTCCGAGATATTATTTAAACGTTTGGGGATCTTTTTTTAACGAACGCACGTGACAAATATCTATCACATTTCGTAAAAAGAAGACGAAGAATCCGATTGAAGAACGATTTTAATTAAAAAATTTTGTCGAAGTGAGATCGTATCGTATCAATTAATAGCATAATTTCGATAACTAGACATGCGCCTTCTGGTCCAAACGCGTTTATGAATGTCGTATTTGGCACGTTCGTGAGAATGAAATAGGAAGAACAAAGACTGGTATTCTTACCTCGCTTTTAGGCACGATTTAAGTAAAAGCGTCTGTCATACGCGAATTAACGTGTCGGGAGGACGCTTTTAGCTAAAGCCGTCTCCCCAAAAGCGTGGTATAACCGACGTAAAGAGCGACGCGCTTATACACAACTATATATACCGTTTCTCGTAAGAAGCGGAATATGTAGATACCGGTGGATCGTATTTTACCGTACGACGAAAGAGAAGCGAGTGGGACAAAGGGATCGAGAGTGTGGGAAAGAGAGAAAGAATGAGACAGAAAGGAAGAACGGTGTGCAATATGGGTGCATTGAGAGCCGTAAAATAGTGGATAGAGCGTGTGATAACTATGGTTGGGCGTGTGCGATACGATGCGAATGAGAAATTGTAGAAAACGAAAGAGAAAGAGGGATCTCGATTACAGAAGCAGCACATCGCAGATTATAATATAACGATATATTTATACTAATTACAATTGTACCATAACGATTATAATACTACTTATTATATTATACAGAGCCGCCGCCACCCAGTATATTTTTTACAGGTTTACATTGTATTACAGTTTATAAAGTTTGATATACAATAAAAAAAGGAACGATTACCTAAGCGCAGCGCGCGCCCGCGGCGGCAGCCGGCGCGTCCCGTCTATTTATAGGGTGGGAACAGCCGAACGATTAAGACGCCGCGGCGCGCACTGCGTCACGCTATAACTACAATACTTCCGAGTGTTGGAAGATCGACGCCACTCGAGAAAAAGAGATACGCGATGATAAATCGCGCTACCTTGTCGCGATCGAGATGATCGGGATAATCATTCTATCGAATGTAAGGCGTTCTGACAGTACTGTTGAAACGAAGCTTTTCCTTCGGTAGGATGTGCATCAATTAACGGCTATTAATTTCAGAAAGCACAATTTCGGTTGGGAAACAGTCTGGGAGAAATGAGAGAGAAAGGATCTATGCTTGTCAGTTCGCCTTTTATGACCAAACGGGGTTTGGTCATAAAAGGCTTTCTTCTTTTTATGGGGAGAAATTTGAGGAGAGATATGTAAGCTTCAAAGGAGCACTAACGGACACACGTTATACGCGACTGGCCTCGAGCTTTCAACACTCGCACCGATAATGGATAAATGAACGCTACATAACTTGTGATACGTTTACCGCTGGTTACTACAGAGACTTCCTAGCCGAGCCTACGACAGGCTCGGCACCACTAGTTCACTCACGCACACGACTCAACGTTTATACGGATTTATTATTACAGATTTATTGATTAATATCGAATTATTGCGTATAACGGTAATTAAATTAGGTGAGATATACTTAAACGGAGCGACTACAATGTGAAAACAGGAAACAGTTACAATGCGAATCAATTATATGGTGTGAATGCGCACACGAGGCTAGGACGAGGCTAGCTACCTAAACCCCACGTTCATTCTTCGGACTACATGTAACATGCGGATTACACATATGTACACACACACACACATACACATTCATACGCAGAAACACAGATCCAATCGTATTCACTCTAAACCCTAATAAAATCTGTACATACCATTGCAATGCTCGTCGTACTTCTTTCCATCCCCATTATTGCGGAAGATAGCCTACGTTAATTTTTTCAAGTTCTTCTTTTAGTTTTGTGTTTCGTAATGCGCTCTGGATGTTCCTGCCTGGATCACAGTTGACGTCAGAGACGAGGTACGTGCTAAGTGCATTTGTCACGATTTTACGTTGTGTGATTTTATATGCATTATCGTTCCTCCGATATTCCAAGATATCGGTCGAATCACAACGGGATCACCCATAAAGCGTACGGGAAGTGTGCAACGGAGATAACTCGAAACTGCCTCCCTGGTCATCTGCCGCCTCCCTTTCCCCCTTTCGCCCCGAGAAACGCGGCCGGTGGTTCGCTAAATCGATACCTACGCATAGCCGCGTAACCGGTTGTCACTCAGATTGATGAGCAGTCGAAGCAGTTTCGAGGCAAATTATTGTTATTCTGATTACATAATAAGCTGAAGGGTGAGGGTACGGGGGGGGGAGGAGAGAAGAGAAAGGAGGTAGAGGAGGGAGGATCGACGACGCGGTAGAATGAGAGTAGTCTTTGGTGCTCGAGGAAGGACGAGAGAGGGTGTATAAGTTTAAAGAAGGATGAAGGAGGGCACGGTGCGAATAAAGGAGGAGAGTGAACAGGGGGGAAAGAGGGAGGGCTCAAAAGAGCGGGCCGAAAGAAGGAGAGAGAGAGACAGGAGGGCAGAGGAGAAGAGACGGGGATAGAGAGGCCGAATCTGAAGGAGTGGAAGCATAATTCCGGAGGGGGCTTGGGCCAGGAAGGCCGGTTCCGCGAATTCGCGTAATCGATTCCGTCATGTCGCGGACCACCCGGGTACGGTCCTAATAAATAAGTAATACGTCGGTTGTGAACCGAAAGATCGAGATTCCGGGAGGGAGGCGCGCGGGCCCCCGGTATGCATTGTTAACGTGTGTTACGTACATACGCGCGTGCGATCTCTCTTCCTTACTCTCGCTCACTCACTCACACAGTTATATATATATATATATACACACATTTTCCTCGGGCCCACTTCTGAGTGATGCACTGTCCGAAACGAAGCGTGCACTATGCCACAATCGCCGATTCTATGCGCGAGACGCGCCATTTTGGAATTATTATTGTGGACGTTAGAAACAATTTAAGAGAAGGTTCGAATTATGCATTTGTTTCTGGCTTAAATAAAACAGTAATTAATATATTTTTTACGCGAGTCTACGGACGTCCAACGAGGTAAGTTTAGCGAAATGAAATGGTTTCGTTGACGAACACATCGCTGTGCCTATTTCTTTTTTTTATTCTTACTCTTAAATATTGCGTTATTAGGTGAATAGTTTAAATGTATAATATCATAATATATTATAATTATAATATCTCATAATATCTCAATATTTTTAAGAATTTGTCATGTTTTAAATTTATGAAGATTTCAGAAAAAATATCTTGAACTTTTTCAGATTTTATAAGTTTTCTTCAGAAATTATACAATGAAAAATCTTAGAAATCTTAGAATATTTCAGAATTCACATACATGAAGAAGTCTAGAAAAGATGTAGACATCCTCAGCACTTCTGAAAAGTGTTCCAATTCCTATAAAAAATCTGAGAAATTTTCTAAAAAGTTATAAAGTTACATAAAAATTCTGAAATTTACATAAAAATTTTGAAAAATTATATAAAGAATTATTTTCACCCCCCAGGGGAGACACACACAGTTATGTCAGTAATTTCGTTAGAAACGATCGTGCGATTAGCGAAACGACAATTAGTAGGGATTCGGAAACTTATTGGGAAATCCTAATTGATTCGTTGCCAGATAACTTTCACGTATCGGAGACCGACGGAAACGCGGGAATAACGTCCTGCAGAAAGGGAACGGGCCGTGGGGGGAAAGCGATGTGACATATCACGCGCGCGTGTATTCGCTCGAATTTCTACGGTCTTTGCAACACTTTGCTCTCGAACTATTTTGAAGACACCTATAAATACGTGCATGCCGTGCGCAATATACGGCAAGTGCTCCCGCAGACGGCAAACATGCCGTATCTGGCCTGCCGCTTAAAATCGGTCGCAACGAGAAATTATAAACCGTAGCTCATTGTGCATACGTACACATGTACACATACGCATACACGGACGAACGCGTTGCATTCAAGGCCGTTTTCGAGGAATAGATCCTACGGTACTCGAGATTTAAATTAAACTTTACTCAAATAACGCGCGTGATTTGTCGTGGTTAAAGTTCCTCAAACAAGAGTTTGGACACTGTCTGTAATTTTCAGACTAATTATAGTTTGCTTTTCAAAAAAACGTTTAATGTTCAGTATAATGTTTATGCAGTTTATTAATATAAAAATGAATTTAATTCAATAATTCATATGTACAAATAATACTATTACTATAATAAATAAATCTATAAGAAAATAATTATAAAATATAAATTTCTTCGTAGCTAGCCTGAAACATATGGCGGATCGATAAAAAATTATTTAAACTCTTGTTTAAACAATGTATCCAGACTTTTACTTGAGAAATTCTAGTTGCGGCGACAAACTTTTAAAATAGTTTCACATGGAAAGAAAAACCAAGTTGCCCTCTCAAATTCATCGCGTGGGAGTGTTTTTATCTCTCTGTTGCGAAATAAAATCTATTGGTGAATTTGTTTGTGACTTCTTTTGACTGAAAGATGTATTTATGTTAATACTTTTCCAATTATACTCTTCGATAAGGAAACGTTTCGTACGTTTTTAGTTAGACAAATGAATTAGAAAGAAGTATTTATTACGAACTATCCTTTGAGAAACGTTTTCTAAAAGGCTGACTGAGTCACTGTCTCGGAGCCACAAAAACAATAATTATCACGGTGCATAACGCAGACGTTGCTCTTAACAGTTCAATGCGCATGGTAACGGTAATTAATAAAAAGCGCAAAATAAGTATTGCAGAAATATTCATCGGTACTAAGAAAGAAAAACTTAAATTTGTACTAAGAATAAGCGCTGAAATAAAAAAGGATATGCGTACTGTATAATTGCCGGATTAATTTACTAACAAAATAAATAAAGCTAAATAAACGGTTTTTTGACAGAGTCAGAAAAAAGACCACTCGTGTTTTGTCTTATTACTTTTTCTTAACATCTATTAACATTTTGTTGACATAATCTGTCCTTGTCAATACATTTTAAGTCGCGCAAAAGAAGCAAATTACATAGTTTATTTCTTATTTCGACCGCAAGAGCATTATTCCATTGTCTAAACTCTCGTATTTCAACGTGTTCGCTGGGCGTACACACATATACAGATACGTTCTAAATAAGATCTAAGGTTGTCAATGCGACACTCGACACACTTGAACACGTGTAACACTTGAAAGGTGTCGGCGAGTCCTCTGTCAGAGTCAGTATTACGAGGTAGGGAGCATCTAAAGCGGGGTAGGTCTTCACGCTGCAGAAAACAGAAGGGGGACCGAGGAAGGGAGCGAGTTATTCGAGCAAGTTAGGTTCGATAAACAGGTGGATCATCGAAGCCGACATTCGAGGCTCTTCCAATCGAGCGATGAAGCGAATAATACATACGAGCCTCGAGATGAGGGAAAATTTTCCGTACAGGCCACCCCCGCATTTTCGGCTTTTTCACTCGAAGAGACTGGTGAAGTACATCAAAAATGAAGTATTTGTAAGTAAGCGAGAATATATTTTTTAATAAGATTTTCTTAATCATAGTTTCGTGTGGATAATACCGAAAAGTAGACAGTATATTTTATTAATGCTGAAGCAACAATGGCTAATTAAACAACACGATCTGTCAATACGCGAGTTTGTTATACAGGGTGTCCGGAAAATCGCCTGCAGTACGTCGGGAAGTGATTCGGGATCCAAAAAGAAGGAAAAAATGCTATATAAACATAGGTCCGGAAATAAGTCGTTTCCGAGTTATAGCCACTTTTATGTTTAAAAAATCGTAATTTATAGTTCGCTTGGCATTCCTGCTTTTTAAATTTTTTTTAATTTTAAATTTTTTATTTTTTTACTTACAATTTACAATTTTTATTTTTTAACTTTTTTTTCAATTTTTCGATATTTGTAAATACGATTACATTATTTTTAAAATCAAGGATAAACATAAACAGGTATTTAAATCAAATTAAATAAGATGTAAATAAAAAAATAAAAAATTAAAATTAAAAGAAATTTAAAAAGCAGGGATGCCAAGCGACTATAAATTACGATTTTTTAAACATAAAAGTGGCTATAACTCGGAAACGACTTATTTCCGGACCTATGTTTATATAGCTTTTTTCCTTCTTTTTGGATCCCGAATCACTTCCCGAAGTACTGCGGGCGATTTTCCGGACACCCTGTATATACAAATAAATATTTTATAATATATAAAATTTTTATACGCGATTAAACGGAGTTTTGACAAGTAAAGTCTCGGCGAAATTTCTCAATTCGTCTTCTTCCACATGTAATTATATTTATTCAACCCTTTCTTTTTTAATGAAAGACTATATTTCGTTAAACTCGATCGATTAGTCAATTTTTGCTGTCGCTTTGGAAACACACGTGATGTTTCAGACGGTGTAAATTTAGAAATTTCGCACGACAGCATTAGCCACGGCGATCTTTGTTCTTTGTTTTGCGGTTAGAAGTCTCACATTTCACTGTTTTCTGACCTGCGGGGTAGATCTTTGATTTCTGTAGTTACGTATTGAAAAATCCACGCGCGTTTCAGTCTTGCTGATTATAGCATATAAGACGTAAGTCATTCCTTTAAATTTTATTTCGCAAATTTATTACGGTATAAAGTCTAAGAGAAATTAATTTCACGATTTTATGAGCAACTATACGATCATTACTGTACGATTATTCAGTTTGTTTTATATGCAGCATCAACGCTAAGAGGCAATGTTATTACTATGAAAAAGAATTTGTCAAATTTGCGTGTCAGAAGATACTATATAATTTGGTATCTCATTCTAACCTACTTAATAACAATAATGTTTATAAGAACCGTATATTTGGCGTAATGCCAGACATTTTTGCTCGTAAACGTATTTTTTATTTGACGCTAAATCGACTAGCGGGCCAGCATAGGGCCGCGTATTTGATGGAAATTTATGCGAAGGCCCCGCCCCCTCTTTCTCGCAGAGGCCGAGAGAACTCGGTCGATGGATACGGGCGTCAGCTTCGCAGACCCTATCTGGGCCCTTTACGAGCGTCCAATTGCCTCCCTTTCGTTCAAGTCGACAACGGTATACAAAAATCGTAGGTTGCTGGGCCCAGAGAAATCATCAACGCCAAAGTAGATGATTTTAATATGAAAGAAACTTTTAAAATAGTGTGAAGACCAATCGACTCTACGAAACAAACCATCAGTTTGTTGGTAAAATTCAAACGATCCTGCTTTAGAATATCTCAGGTTGAGTGTTTATATAAGTAGTTGATAAAATAAGAAAAGTAGTTAATAAGTAGTTAATAAAAAAGATAAGAATGAAAAATCTCAAATATAAAAAAATATAGATTCTAAATAAATAAAGGCTGTTATAGCAAAACTATAAACACATTGCAACGGAAGAGTATATTGTAAGCTAGTGTCGGATTCTAGAATTAACGGTAATCAATAGCGTTTGCAAAGACAATGTTTCATTAACTCGCAACGGGGTAACGTGCATCGACCCTACGAGAAGTAAGAGAGGGATCTCTCCTTTCACTATCACTCTGGCGTCGCTAAAGTAATACCGTTTTTGGAAGCGAACCGTTTGAGTACGAAACGATCATCGTTGCACGCCTTTTCGCCGCCGCGGCGGCGGCGGCGGCGGCGGCGGCGGCGGCGTCCCGCGGGTCCGGGCCCGGGCCCGGGCGGCGGGCCCACAAAAATGACTGCCAAAAAAGGCCCAACTTCATGAAGTCGGACCGTCACTCATCGCGGCGAATTGGCTTCCACAGCGCAACAATGTAACACGATGTGTGCATAACGATGCCCCGCACGAACACACACGTCCGCGTGTACGATCGGTACGAGGGCGAGCACGTGGTGGGCGCGCGCGTGTGCGTGCGTGCGTGTGTACGTCGCCCTGTATGCGTATACACGCAGCGCCAGGTCGGCACACCGGCACACACCGCGATGCAGGTCTACCCCGCACGGGAGTAAAGGTTTTACCGATGGCGTACGCCCATACGCACGTAGCATGTAGGCAGAGGTTCCCACACCGCAGGCCATGATTTATTGGCCTGCCACTCGCCAGACCTGCTGTCATCATCGTCCCATGGTTGGTCCATGATACAGCGCGCCGTGCCGTATATAACTTCCCTCTATGCACGATCTCTTCGCGTCATATCGGCTCCTTCTTTCCTCGCGCCCTGTTGATACAGGAAGGCCGTTCGCTGCGCCGCACCGCGCCTCGCCGGGCTCCCCTCTAGTCCGTCCACCTTGTTTTACCTTAACCAGCCGATACCCACCGCCGTACGAAGCCGACAATCACCTTCTTTCTCATCGAGAAGATGTTGCCCGATCTGGGTGGGAGGTGCGAATTTCGCAAACTCGATTTGGATATCGTTATCTGGATAGCGTTATTCCCGATGATCAATCTTGCTCTCCTGGAGAAGTAACGTATTCACGAAGATTAAAAGACAACTGTGGAAAGAAATCAAACTGGGAAAGACGGAAGGATTTCCTGGAGAATGCGGGTGCATTCGTTTACGCATTGGCTGCCGCAGATGTATCATTTTATCCTTGTTGTTCACCGAATGTTAAACAAGGATAAAATGATACATCTGCGGCAGCCAATGCGTAAACGAATGCACCCTGCATATACATAGTTGCATTTAGAGGCAATTTGAAAAAATGACGATGAAAAATATTTTAAAAGAATTCGGTGATTATTCCTGCATGCTTAATAGATTCAAGAATGAACAACCGGAAGTAGGACGAGATGAATTTGTTCGATTCGGATAGTCGAAGACGCTACGTATAACAATGGTAGACGATGCATTGTTTTAATTAACATTTCTAAAGTTGCGGATCGGATCAGCCAGCACGTAGCCCGCGAAAGGGTAACATAACAGGCTTGCTGCGCGAGGTCACCAGAAAGGTGAGGGGCAGGGAGAAAAGGGTTTCTATCAGAACACGGGGGGGCGAACGAGGAGTCTCGTCCGATTAGGAACCGAGAGGGGTTACTTCGTTTCGTCGGCCGCTGGCGTGGTTTCCCAGACGGCGGCGGCGGCGGCGGTGGCGACGGCGGCAGCGGTGGCGGTGGCGGTGGCGGCGACAGCAGTTCGCTCGCTCGTTCGGCACACAGTCGAACTCCTTCGCCACTGAACGACGGACGTCGTCGTCATTATCCACGAGAGACCGGGGACCATTTCTTGGTGCGATCATCATGTCGTGCATCATGATCGGCGTCCTGATGATACTCGCGTCGATCGCACGCAGTTGCGCCGGTTGCCCGTTCTGCGCCAGGCAGCAACTGCAGCAATTGCAGCAGCGTTCGCAGTCGCAGCCGCAGCAACAGCAGCAGCAACTTTACCGGACGATCGGCAGCCCGAGACCGTTCGGCGCCGACAGGCCGACCCGCGTCCAGGAGTTCAATCGGACCGGCGTGCTGCACCCCGAGTACCAGATACCGGCGACCATCAGGCCCGGCAACGTGTCTCAGTGAGTATTCAGTAAACTGTCGTTGCTCCACCATTGCTGCGAGGCTTCTTCTCCCATGACATCGTCTGACGGGAGATTTAGACCTACGGCAACGAGAAAGTCCGACGCCGCACTACGTTTCATTGGCCGCGGTGTCGATTCCTCGTTCGCCGCCGTTATAATTATCCGAGAAGAGACCGTATGTTTAGTTCGGATAATTATGACACTGCACTGTCACAATTATATCCGCAAAAATGCTCGATCGATCGATACTTTGTACGACATGATCTCTATTAGGAATCTGATAGATCTTTGTGTTTTTGGAAGAGTCGAGTTTACCGAAATCGCGGACTTCAACTTGGAATTAATTTCTCTTATCGATGTCATCAATTTTAGACATTGCTATAAATAATTCATTGATTTATTTTTCTGCGTTCTTTCATTTTTCAATTCAAAATTCGCTCCATTGACACTTCGTGTATTCTTGTATATAGGACGTTGTTTAAATATGATAGAATTGATTTAAATTTTTTTTACCTTCAATTTTACTAAAGAATTACTTTGTGTTTCGGCATATTTTTTCGATTTATTTTATTTGTGTAATGTTATTTATAACTAATTCCGCTTCGACTAGGATGCATTCAATCGATTCAGGATTTTGCTGTCAATCGACGAGAAATGATCAACATTTAAAATCGAGAACATTTTTAACAATTTTCTTTCGCGATAATCGCGCACTCGCAACAATCCGGCGTAACAATCGCGTTTTTTCACTTCCAATAAATTTTAATGCGGCAAAATTAGCGCGCGCTATTATAGTTATGCGAACTGCGCGCGTATGCTAGTGATCGAAATGGGAAATATTTACGCAACTATTTTTGCATGCGTAAATTGTTTGCTCGATATGGGTAACGGCGGAACCGCGAACGTTTACATCAACGTCACGCACCCCGTACCGCGTTTCGTCAACCACGAGCGGATGCACGTAATTCGTGCACGTAATTCGACGCACATTTTGCGTACGCATGAATCGATTGGATACATTCGATCCATATCGCGTACAGTGCCCTACAGCCAATGTTCTCATTCGTCACTTGTGGCGAATACGGCGAGACATTATGTCGACGCACGCGGGAAGAACAGACGAAGGCCGGTTGCGTCGTAAAAGTCATACTGTCGGTTGCTACTTCCACGTAACCCATCTCGAAGAAACTTTTTTTTAAAATAAATTTACAGCTGTCTGCTACGATGAATTCGTGGACACTAAACGGAGTCTTGCGATAACTTCTCTAATCATAGCCGTTGAATGAAACAGACGATGGAGGATAGATGGAAAACCGATTGGAGGATAACGGAGTGAATAACTCGTTAGACCCGTTTGATTCACTTTCGCTTGTTTTAATTTATTATGCTTTATAGTCTCGCGAGCACCAAAGAAGGCACATCTTCTTATGTGTATATTTGCTTATGTGGCCAGGAAGCCGCTTCAAGTTTCGATACGACGATAAGAGAAAACGGAGACTGCGCGCCGCCGACTGTTGCACGCACGGTGGAGACGGACGATGAAATTTGGTCGCTCCGTATTATTGTCCACGTGCTTCTTTAGGCCCTTACAATGTGCGACCGGTGTCTAATGGCCCGATCCGTCGCGACGCCACGCGTCATAAAGTCCTTCTATCGGATGGTTTCCGCGAAACTCCGACTGAAGTCGAAGTACAGAATTACACGTTTCTCTCTCGGCTTCCCGATTTTCGGTTTTGCAGAGAGCAGATATTTATATACCTGACTTGCTACTTACAAGAGAAATCCTCGCAAACCGAGGACGCTGTAAAGGAGAATGGACACGGTACGTTCGCACTGTCGAAGAGTCTGGACGAATGACGCTCGTGCAAAGCGAGAGATTTGTACGACTACACTTCGCAGAATATCGCGGTAACGTTTTGTAAAGTCGTCTCGAGCCGAGACCGAGGTTTAAAGAGAGTAATGAATGCTCAATGCCGTTTCAAAAAAAGTAAAATT
>NJRQ01000172.1:217165-232366 GCA_003063805.1 Aphaenogaster ashmeadi | reverse complement strand
TCTCGAGCCGAGACCGAGGTTTAAAGAGAGTAATGAATGCTCAATGCCGTTTCAAAAAAAGTAAAATTCTAGTAAAATGTTCTAACCCATACAGCATCGAAGCTTCCAGTAACATTTCAGAAATATTGCAACATTGCAAATTACAATGTAATATTGCAGAGATGTTTTGGAGATCAATATTTTGCCGAAATGTTCCAGCAATATTGTAGAAATATTACAACCGTAAGCTGACAGCCGTAAGCTTGCAATAACATTGCAGAAACATTTCGCAACTTCCATGCAATATTATAATGTTTCAATGTAAGGTCTATGCAATGTTTCGGCAATCTTTCGGTGCTGTATGGGAACGTTTAGTCGGAATGTAAATTATGTCTCGGATCAGACCACATTTCGCGGAATATCGCAGTAACATCCTGTAAAATCGTCTCGAGCTAAGACCAAGGTTTAAAGAGAGTAATGCTCAATACCGTTTCAAAAAAATGTAGTAAAATTTTGTAACGTTTAGTCGAAATGTAAATTACGATTACTTAATGAGTGTTCGCATGATGAATACTTTCTCCTAACAATAAAGCGAAATTTCATCTGTTGAATTTCGAGCGCGGCGATCATTAATAGATGCTACTTCCTCGTGCCTCGGATATCTTCGCGCGTGTTACACGAAAGCCACGACACTTCTCATGATACCACGTGCCGCGAATTCTATTGTTAAATGATGCTTTTACGTGCGTCTGTTGGAAGTAGAAATTCCAAAGTCAATCTTTTCTCTCTTCTTCTTACAGGTACCAAATGGTATCTGTACTAAATGATTTCTGAAAGCATTAAGTTCGGAAAAAGTATTTCAAGGCCTTTCACTCGTTTCAATCTTTGTCTTCAATCGCTTATAATCCGAAGAAATTATCGGCGTGCCTCAACATTTTAAACAATCGGACCCAAAATTGACAAAATTATCTGTCACTCTGCATTTAAAGATCTTCTTTTGTAATACGACTTAATAATCGGAGAATTAAAACGTACCCTTTCGACTCTGCCATCCGAATCGACGTCACCGTCATTCTCGCGGCGCGTCCAGTCGCACCTTCCGCAGGGTCGCTCCCCTCGCAGTTCGCGCGCCAGGATGAAGAGGACGAGCGATGCCACGCGCCGCGCAAAGGCGCCCTACCTATCTCGGTCGCGAATTTCCACGAAACTTGCGGCAGACTCGCGACAAAAGGGAGGGAGAGAACAGACCGTCTAACAGAATCAATTCGGGGTTCTCCCCGCCTCTCCCCCATCTCCCTTTTTCTCTCACTCTTCTTCGTGTTCAGGATGACTTCACGGATGCCGGATTTAGACCACGGGGGTCGTGGCTGCGCGACCCCAGACGCCGCGACGCCGGCATTGTGCCCCGACGCTAATTTTACAATAGCTGTCTCACCGCCAGACGCGAACGAGAGGAGCACGTGTGGCGGCTGCGGCGTCTCGACGTTCCTCGCGAACGACGACGACGACGACGACGACGACGACGATGATGATGACGACGGCGACGGCGGCGGTGGCGGCGGTGACGCTCGGAAGCTAACGGGTTAAACCGCGTGTGTTGTCGACATCGACGCAAAATAGAGGAAAAAAGAGTGCCCCCGACGGCGTGAGGAAGAGTATGAAGAAGAGCGGGGGCGGCACAGGATGAGCAGTATCGCCGAGGCGTAAAGTTAACCAGTGTAATTTTCGAAAAGAGTAAAGAAAGAAAGAGAGAGAGAGAGAGGGAGAGAGAAAGAGGGAGACGGGAGGGGAACGGGGAGGAAAAAAAAAGAATTGTATCGAACCGATCAACGTTGTGACTAAATATAACGGCGGTGGAATTCGTATATACGTATGAGTGCGTGACATGTACGTGTTTTGCGTGACTGCTGGATTGCGGCGATTACCGGGTAATTATTTCGATTACGATATGCAACCGCATCCGCCGCGCTGCGCGGTATTCTTCATCGGATTAACGTTGCCGATCCACGCCGATTATGATAACGAGGGGCTTGCGAAGCGATGCTCGCACCGGGTCAGATCGACAGGCGGTGATTTTTGCGACAGTCCGCTCGACGATGCGTGAAAACGCGCATCATCGAAAACGGAGCGAAGTCGTGTCGATCGGTAGGAAATGCTACGGTCTTCGTATGGCGTAATGAAGATGTTTGAAGTTTAGTATGTTCCGGCGATATACAGGGGACCGCGTCGCGTCGCACCTCGTGCACATCGCATTTTCGTTCGTTTGCGTACGTTCGACGTGCCGCGAACACCAATATCAAACTCGATGCAGATGAAATTCTTACAGGTTCTATTACCTGAGCCCACGGGAAGGCCCGCCTCTCACGTTACTCGTTAGCCCGTGCAGCGGCCCGATATCTTGGACGGTCAGTTACGTAGAGCCGCCCGAAAACGATCAAGAAGCAGAAGGTATAAAGTTCATTAGCATATTCTGCTAATTCTTAACAGCTGAAAGACGCGATTAAACAAGACGCTTATACAGGCGTTTTGTCAATGTTGTACATAAATAGCAGCTTTTTTAATATTCGCGTAGGATGGCAGCGATTTAAACGCTTTGATTGATTCTTAACGCAACCTGCCATCCTACGCGAATATTAAAAAAGGTGCTATTTAGGGGAACCCGGGGCATAACGGGAACGCTAAGGTTTATACAAGTTTACAACGTATTACAAATAAATAAATGAACTTTGTTTGGCACTAAAATATTCTTTGAAATGTCCGCTATAAGGAAAATACAAGTTTTACTACATTGAAAAAAAAAATGCTGTTGCTTCAATTAAACGTCTACGTCACGGGCTGCCACAAACATAAATAGTTCATTCAATTGTATTATGATTGGACCAAATATATACATTATTAAACGAATAATCTAGATATTTGGTCCAATCATAATACAATTGAATGAACTATTTATGTTTGTGGCAGCCCGTGACGTAGACGTTTAATTGAAGCAACAGCATTTTTTTTTTCAGTGTATAAAAGAATAGTTTGAAAGGACGAAATTATTGTTTTTCGAAAACGTGAGTTAGCCTTAGTATGGATTTTATGCGGGGCATAATGGGATGCCTTATGAAACTTGTTTATTTCTCAAATATTAATGTCCAAAACTTCTTAGAAATGATTTTTTACAACACGCAATATATGTAAAAATGTATTATTACACTTTCAATTAATAATAATTATTTATTAATAATTATTATACACTTTTCTTATTATAGTATACCTACATTTTTCTCATTAAAATATAAATAAATATTATTACAATATAGATAAATGAAAATCAAAATGTGGTGTAATAATTTTTGGTACAATATAATATATATACTGATATATCATATAAAAAGGAAAAATAAAACATTTGTCCCGTTATGCCCTGAAATGTATAAATTTACTTTAGGTAATATAAATCATCACAGACAATCGATATTTGCACAGACACTTTACTAAATTGACAAGAAAAGATCATTTAATAACGTAAATATACTTACGGTAATAAAAAATAGAATTTTATCTTTGCTTACCATATGTAAATGTCTTAAAGAAACTGTAACTCAGTCGCGGAGAGTATAGCGAACGCATTAAATAATTTCTAGCATCTTTCAGCTAAAAATAATATGGAAACTGATAACAGCACGCGGGTAGGGACATTTAAGAGTAATAATTTCCATACATTTCATTACATGGCAGCATCTCTGTAAAGAGATATCGACCATGTCCCATTATACCCCGTGGTCCCATTATGCCCCGCCTTCTCCTATGTACAATATATCTTACGTCAATATACACTACTGGTCAAAAATTTGAAATCATTAATTGAAAATATTTACTATATGAAATGAAATCAAACTTAGGCATTATAATTTAACATATTTTTTTATTTTATTCATTGTTTTATAATGAAATGAAAAATAATATAAAATGTTTGGAAGTTCTATAAAATATTTTTTTGCAAGATGAAAAGCACTACAAAATATTAGACACTTTTTTCATCAAAATAGCCATCTTTGTATTTTTTATCACTTTTTTATTAATCTAGATAATCTAGTTACAAATTTATTATAAGTTAAATTACGTTAAATTTATTAGTTTATTGTGTGTTTAGTTTATAACTTAAGTTCATCACATTTGTTGAAAAATGACTTTATCTCGGACTTTATGACCGTAGTCTATTTTTTTTAAATTAAACAATGTTATGTTACCACAACTATAATAAATATAATGCCTATTTATTTTCAAATTAAGAAAAAATATTAAGTAAGACATGAATCGGATTTTTAAGTAGTATTTCACTGGAATATTCTTAAATTTTATATGTGGTTTGAAACTTTTGGCCGGCAGTGTACAATCGATCTTTCTTCTTTTTATATTTTTTATATATTTCTGCGGTACATATTTGCAATATATTTATAGCTATCTTGGCGACAAATTGTTGAAAATCAATGCATAACTTAAAGATTGATAATTTGAACAAATGTAAATATGAAAGAAATTCGGTCGCGGCGGATCTTGGTGCCTAATAATAATTATTTTGTGAATTTTCCTACTCATGCGAACTGCGCGCCGCATATTCGTCGGTCTTGAAACACAGTCCTTACATGAAGCCGAAATAATTAATTCACATATTAAATTGACGAGCAATTTAATAATTTTTTATGCTCACTAGCATCTATATAAGATCCCCCCATTTCACCATTCCCCGAAAAAACTGTAAAGAACTTATTGCGAAAAATAACACCTCAACCAGGATTGAATCTCCCATCAATCCGTGCGGGCGTCCTACCAATTTGACTATCGAGGCATGTGGTGATATTTCTCGCAATAACAAATATAAGTTGGTTGAACGTCATATTTCAGGCAATGTATTTTAAACAAATAATATTAAGAATAAGACCGATATTAAACAAATATAAATATGAAAGAAAGCCCATTACAGAAAGTTCTTTACAGTTTTTTCGGGGAATAGTGAAATGGAAGGATCTTATATAGATGCTAGTGAGCATAAAAAATTATTAAATTGCTCGTCAATTTAATATATGTGAATTAATTATTCCGGCTTCATGTAAGGACTGTGTTTCAAGACTGACGAATATGCGGCGCGCAGTTTGCATGAGTAGGAAAATTCACAAAATAATTATTATTAGGCACCAAGATCCGCCGCGACCGATATGGGCTTTCTTTTATATTTATATTTGTTTAATATGATCGGTCTTATTCTTAATATTATTTGATAATTTGAAGTTGCGTCCAAGAAAAAGGAACGTAATATACTTTACAAAGTAATGTTTGCCGTCACCTCGAGTGTGACGAAGGATAATCGGGGTATCCCCCGAGTCGTCAAGTCGCTCGAATGATTTCCGAATCAATTTACCACGTAGCGCAAACGCGATGGCCCGTGAAGACCCTGAAGCCGGGATCTCCTCTCTTCACGTACGAGGGCGCGGAGGACCAAAATTTCACGATACCAAAGACGCGGGCCGGTCTTTATTGGTTCGAGATCAAGTCCACGGAGCCCGCGGGACGGTCGCCCGGCACGGTGCTTCTGTACGCAACCTCCAGCGCCCTGGACCACATATCAAGCATGTATGCGGACGGAAAGGAGCATCGGCATCGCACGCTGAGATTTCAACAGCGACGAAGCAAACGACGGCTGACGATATCCTGGAGCAAGAGGTATACCTCCTGGATCTAAGTGTATAAACCAATCATATTAAAGATGTATGTCAGACTTTCAAAAATAACAGCATTGCCATAATATTTTGCTAAGATGTTAATAATGTATTTTGTTCCTACATATGAAATTTGAAGTCAATTTACCGTATCGTTTTCAAGAAAATTATTATTATAACGTCTGTAAGACGTAATATAGACGTTTTACGTCAGACTTTAAAAGATAACAGCATTGCCATAATATTTTGCTAAGATGTTTAATAATGTATTTTGTTCCTACATATGAAATTTGAAGTCAATTTACCGTATCGTTTTCAAGAAAATCATTATTCTAACTGTCTGTAAGACGTCTATATTATGTCTTACAGACGTTATAATAATAATTTTCTTGAAAACGATACGGTAAATTGACTTTAAACTTTATATGTAGGAACGAAATACATTATTAAACATCTTAGCAAAATATTATGGCAATGCTGTTATCTTTTAAAGTCTGACATACATCTTTAAAGAATTTTACAAGAGTTGCAAAGCTGCTTTTTCTGTTGAACGCAGCCTTTGTTGCTCCAAACGTACGGGATATATTTTAGAGACCAATTGTTTCTTCAAATAAACGATAGTAATGCGCTGCTTTTTTTAAGTTTGGCATCGAGCTTTTCTCGAGTATGTTTGAATAAAGTGATGCAAGCACGGAGATTTACTAAGCAGTTCGCACGGCGAGTAGTAGCTTCAGGATTAGTATTATAGCATGAACGAGTTGGCGCGATTGCCAAGGAGTCAAAAATTTCTATAGACGCCTGAAAGTCGCGATATAAATCGATTTATCGGGAACGAAATCCGAGATTCTATTCCTAGCACGATCGTCACTGTGGACTTTTATGCAATATCGCGGTAATTCTCTTCTTTTCGACGTAGTCTGTCAACATGCTCGATCGTAACGCAAAGCAAATGCGTTAATGCGTCGACATCGATTTCGTTAGAGTCGCAATATCGACACGGAACGTTTATTTTTCCAGCCATGTGGATCCTCATCTCTCGAACTACTGTTTAGCTGTCACTTCGGGCACGCAGCCGCATCCATCGACGCTCTGCGCCGCGCAGAATATTCTGAAAGCTCATCCGCACTCGTCAGCGAGAACCGGCTCTTCCTCGAAGGAGCATCATCATCGGGGCGTTCCGGAAGGTCTGCACTGCGTGCGGCAGACTAAACTGACGCTTCACAGGATGAGATACGACACTACGTACAACTTTACCCTATACGTGGTCGGTCTCTCGTCACACGTTAATCGAATCGATCGCTTGTAAAACCGCACGGATCATACGCTCAGTTTAAAAGGAAGGCGATAGCCGCTCTTCCGTTTAGTTTTTGCGCCGTGTTCATCTTCGCGCGAGAATCGCGTACACGATCTTATAACAGGGTGTAAATATTATTAATTTCCGCAACTCTCTTGTGCGATGTGTTTATTTATGAAATTCTTCATGAAATTATAGATTTAGCCATGGGCGCTCTTACAACTTTTTGGGGTGCCAAACGAACGTTTTCAAATAATATTTTTTAAAGAAATATTTATGCGGATTTTTATTTTTAATTATATAAATTTGAAACAAAAAATTATCTGGTTGTCAATCATAAAATCATTCTAAATTGAAGAAATTAAAATCCAAGGGGGGAGGGCATATGCCCCACCTTGTACCCCCTTATGGGCGCTCATGGATTTAGCTACGCTGAATACTTGGCGAATTATTCAATTGTCAACTTACAATTGTCGTTATTATCAATGAAAAGCAATACGCTGATTCGACAGGTGAATACCCGAAACAACGTGTCCAATCGGGTCGCCACCGATGCTATCAGGTTCAAGAAGACGTCGGAGCTGACGTTGCGAACCGGTCGTTACACCACGGCCAATCTGCGAAAGACCGACGGTTTCGTTAATTTCCGTTATCGTCCGCCGGACAACACCTCGAGCACCTTTCACATACTCCCCTGCGGTGGAGGCATCGTGAAGGCGAAATTAAGCGGACAAGGAATACTGCGGGTAAAACGTCGTGTGTTTACAGAAAGCGATCGGATGCGTCGACCGCAAATTTACGAAAGAGTCTATTAACAATTGACGCTGTCACAAGCGACCGGCCGTCCTGTCATTAATCGGAACGTTCTCGCGACAGCGTCGATACAAGCGTCGATATAAGCGTGTAAACGTGTCTCGTGTGATTGGCAGGAAAAAGAAGTGGTCGGATACGCTTCATTGCGCGCACCTTCTCTACCACCCGGGAAGACGTACACCCTGCGTATATCGACCACACCGCAGGAGCTGGTTCGAGTATCCACCATAAAAGTACTGGCCACGCAGGAGTCGTCCACCATTTATCCGCAAGTATGTCAGACTGTGCAAACTAATATTTTCCTCAATATAACAACCGCGAAAGATTCCGTTATGCTCTGTTCTATCTTCCGACACTTCCTCATAATACAGGAGTAACATATTTCTTAAAGCTAAAGATAAACTCATCTAGATGTACCACACTATCATCCTTTGAGAATTTACAAGAATATAGAATAATCCTTGTAGCTGCGCGGAATCATCATTGATCGGCTCTCCCGTCGTCCCGATAATAAATCCCGATTAATCAGAGCCTTGTCCGTTCGAAAAGCGAATTGGGCGTCGCATTTTTTGGCGCAGATACCGTCCAAGAGCCCGCCGCGGGAGTACCGATCTCTCAGGACCTGCCACGAAGTCACGATAGGCGTGGAGCCGGCTGGCGCCGCAAAGTACTGTATCCTGGTGAAGGAGCTACGGAGCTCGTCGTCCTTGGCGAGTGTTACGACCGTGCCGGATCAGTGCGGGCTCCATCGGCGCAGGCGGTCCGAGTACACGTTCGAGGTCTGTGAGGAGAAACGAAACCCACCGATGGACCGGGCGCTGCCGTTCACCCTGAGGAGGCTGCAGCCCGGCAAAGCTTACCTCCTGCAGATCACGGCGCAGCTGAATGGCCAGTCCTTGTCTTATCCGCTGTTAGGTGTGCGCACACGACGTTCCTGTGCGTAACGTAATCCACATGATTCCTATTAAGCGAACTGTAAGAGCGATGCGATGATAGTCTATAGGAGCACCGTTGGTGATCTCTAGACCGATCTGTCTTCTCATCAAATAATGTACACCGCGAAAGAAATGGCACGTCCGCGAGACTTCGAGGGTCGGATGTGCAAATCGTTTATCTTGACAATGACGCGAGTTTCAGAGATCTATTGAAATTAATATTTTATATGTATTTTCGCTGTGTTCTAAAATTTCATTTAGGTAAATATAGACTGCGACTATTTAAAACGGATCTCGTTCGATAAATATCTCTCTTTTTATTTTCGCATGTGAACTATTTTATCTCGCTATTAAGTTTGCTTGCCAATCAATCGCAAGAACACTGAACGCAGATCAATGTGAAAATAATACGCCCGATGAGAAATTACTTCCAGATTTAAGGATCACATTCAGTCGCAGAGGCACAGTCATCTAGTCTAGATTTTACGACACGTACACACAAACACACACACACACACACACACACACACACGCACACCCACTTATACACACACCCACTCATACACAATATAAATGCGGAGCGACCACAAGCATACATCAACGTATATTTTGATATTTGTAAAACATGTATGTATACATTCTTTATATAATTATAAGTTTTTTATACGTACTCCTTTCACTCTAAGTAAGTACAATGAATATTTTTTGCCACTTTTACGGCTACCTGTAGTTGCGAATAGAGATTACATTTGAAATCGAGAAAGCGAATAAACGAAAATTTAGACAGACAAGCAAGTGGTTGTTGCTCACGCGAGACGTGCACAACTTTCTCATTTGTGATAAGAACTATATCCTTCCTTATTTTACATATCGAGTTGTATAATAACAAAAATACAGCTAATGCTGCGTGTCACGGCGGGTTAAGATCAGAGTTCCACTTCGATGAGTCTGCGGAGCCTTTCACCGGGCGAATTCGGCGGTTCCGCCTTCAGCAACGAGGCCGCTCTGGCGAAATGGGCTCGCCTATCCTCGCCGGGACACGTCGCGAGCTCTCGCAGGATGACCGCCGTGTAAAGCGCAAGACGAGATCCGTAGGGATCCAATCGGCTTACCGTGTCCATGACGCGCTTACACAACTCCAACTTCCGTGGATCGGTCACCGGTAGCAGTTGTATCAGCGAGTGGCTCACGGATATGCAATGCTGATGGCCGGGATGCAGCAGCACCGTAAGCCTAAACGAACGATCTGTTGAGTCCTCAAGTAACAGCGTAGAAAATATGAATGCGCACCGCGACTTTCTAGGATTTATGTAATTGTAAGACTCTCATATATAAATGATTTCTAGGATTTTACACAGTCTAGTTATTTATCATCAATTAGAAATTCGTCGCGGGAGGATTAAACAGAAAGGCATAAAACTCTACCGTGAAAGAAGATCGGACAGGGTATGCTCGGTCGCCTGCTTCATGACCTCTACGACCTCTTCCTCCAGTCTGTCTGTCAACTGCGCGACCTCCGCGGATGTCACTGTTCCCGGACACGTGTTACAGGACCAGTCGCTATTCGGGTTTAGGGGATCGTTCGGCAACATGAGTCCGTTTTTGCAGGGGCAGTTCAGGGTGCCTAAGTGCGTGCCCAGTTCCGTGGGATCGGAGCAACGCTTGCATCGGCAAGCGAAGTATTTCGTGGCAAGAAGATGTTCCCTTCTGGTCCTAGTAGACCAAAGCGCATGCGTATACATGGTGCTCAAGTGTTCTCCTCTGGAAATATCGCGAAATGCATAGCAACAATAATAGATTTTTTACATGATAGACGAATAATTTTTGATGAGAGAGGTAAATGAAGCTATGTACATACCTTTTAATGGAGGTGACTGCATATACCGTAATACGCGGTCTGCCTTTGTCGTCGATGCGAAAGCTGTGTCGCGTGTTCGCAATACAAGAGTGTTCTAAAAGGGACGCGTTCTCATAAATCGCCACCGAGCCTTCCGGCGGTGCGGTCTCCAACGCGTTCACATCGATCAGGCCGCAAATCATCGGTAGAACGTCCTTGCAATCGGATGCTATCGACAAAAGCGGCCCGAGACGCTGGCTTACACTCGACACTTCGTCGTGAGTCTCCGTGCCGGGTCCTCGCGATTCCACGTGACTCTGCAGATTGGCCAAGGACGTCCAGCGTCGCGATTTCGTGCGCCACAGTATCAGCATACGAATAACCAGAAGCACCTCGCATCTGCGGGCGTTAACGTAGCGAAGTTAACGTAAACCGAGTCCGACAAGAAACGTCCGCGTCTTTAGAAGCATCTTTAGAAGTTTAATTTTCCACGATACAATCGCGCGACTCAAGTCGCGATCGAGCAAACTTTTGCCTCCTCTTGTTAAACATCTAGCTAATTTATTCCCGAAGTGTACACTTTATTATTATCCAACTTGCGTCGGGCGGAGTACGCGATACCTGGGAACAATTCTAGCGCGCGCAAGGAGAGCGCACTCCAGCTGATGCCTCTTCTTGTCTGACAGCCCCTCGCAATTGGATCTGCATACTGGCCAGGAACACCCACCACATCTCGTGTCGACGTTGTTGCACTGTTCGCCGCAACCAACGCAGACCCGCTGATTCGCGTGAGTCGATGGTCCCCAGACCAAAGGCACCTCCGAGAGAATCACGTCTCCCGGGACCAGGTCCCTGGTCGCCAGCAAGTGCCGTCCGAGGACGGGATCATGACCTATCTCCCAGCCGCCGCACGTGGACCTATGACGCGGCCAGTCTTGAGACTGATGCGACTTGTCGCAGTAAAACTCGCGTTTGCAGCTGCCGCACTTCAACGTGGCGTTTTTGCCGCACACTGGGCATGTACCGTATCTCGGGGCACCCTCCATGATCAATCAATACCCAAGATCATTGCCGAAATCGGATTTAAACTTTGACCACCTAAGCCTCTGAAGTCCGATTAAAATTGGGATCTGTGGGTTCTCTGGAGGTTTGCTTCGGGCTGTCCTACAAATTTTGATACTTGGTCGATATTCATATCTCAAACGTGTTGATGTGTTCTAATTCCAAGCCCAGCACGATCACGTCAATTTTTTAGTTCCAACAAATTAATCTTCGCGCGATGGAATTAATTAATTAAATTAATTCAGTTGCGAAGAGGAATAATAACGAGCGAAGAATGTGTGAATTAAAAATCATGCTTTGCATCATCAAAGTTTTTCCCTCAAGCTTTATATAATGTATTTGATACTTACAGTACATTGATTCGGAAATCGAGAATGAAGTAATATCGGACGCGCAGTCGGAATGGTATATTTATTATATTTTACTCAGTTTATTCAGTTCTCTCCCAGCGATATAATTAGGTCGGACTTATCGCGAGAACATCGTTCACCGACCGCTAACTTTATCGTACTGAACAATCCGGCATTTGCTAACGTGGCGGCCACGTTTAATTATAGGTCGCACGGCCGCGCTACTATTTTCGTAAGACGAAGGGAATGAAGATTTTTCTACTGACGCACATGGATCGTACGTGCTAGCGAGCACGCCACCACACCTAACGAATTTATGGATTACGGTCCCACCCTGCGCCTGAATCTAAATCTAAAAAAAATGTTTAATTTACACGAAATTGCTTAAATAATTGAAATTGAATTATATAAATTGAAACATAGAACAATCTTACATATGGCAGATTATTATTATTAAGAGATTATCATTATGATTATTATTATTACTAATCCTAGACTAATAGGATCTTCTTTTTTAACCATTGTTTAGGATGGGATAATACGTTACCCCGCGCTTTTCTTAATGGTACAATTCTTTCTATTATCAGTATAAACAAACTTTACTATAGATAAATCTCTTTGTTTTTTTAATAAGAAAGAGAACGGTATATGTTACATTCTATTTATTCAAAGTTAAAACATCAAAATAGTTGTTTAAATAAAAAGAAATCCCGAAAAAAAGCAAAAATGAAGGGTAGCCAGAAGGTCGGTTGGGGTAACGCATTACCCCTCCCTATTAGTCATAGGGTTAATAATTGTTCAGGAATAGATGTAAATTTCAAAATTCAGCCACGTTTAGAGTGCTCCCGATACCGTCTTTCTGCACACGGCACTGTTTATATTCAATTCTTTATCGCACTCGTGAATATCTAATTGTATGTCTCATACGCGGCGCGGACTACACTGAAAAAAATCCATGTATTTTTACATGGAATGTTCAAAACCGGAAAATTACCTAATTATCACTGTAATTTTTTTTTCCAGATTTTTAAAAGTGAAAATACATATTAATGGTAAAATATAGGTGAAATTATTATACTATTTTTATGCAAAAATCACTTGTAATTTCATGTGAAATCACTTGTAATCACTTGCAATTTTCCATGTGGGCATATATTGCATGTAGCAATATTGCATGATTATGCTGGGTCGGAAAAAACCCAGCATAATCATGTAAATATTTTTTTCAGTGTACCTTGTCACGTCCC
The DNA here is from genome assembly GCA_003063805.1 of Aphaenogaster ashmeadi. Lineage (NCBI taxonomy): Eukaryota > Metazoa > Arthropoda > Insecta > Hymenoptera > Formicidae > Aphaenogaster > Aphaenogaster ashmeadi. The sequence continues at coordinate 219,144 of NJRQ01000172.1, read as the reverse complement.
GAGGACGTCACAACCTGCACTGAAAAAAATATTTACATGATTATGCTGGGTTCATGCAATATTGCTACCCACATGGAAAATTGCAAGTGATTACAAGTGATTTCACATGAAATTACAAGTGATTTTTGCATAAAAATAGTAATTTCACTTATATTTTACCATTAATTATATTTTCACTTTTAAAAATCTGGAAAGAAAAATTACAGTAATAATTAGGTAATTTTCCGGTTTTGAACAAGTAATTTCCATGTAAAAATACATGGATTTTTTTCAGTGTGCGCGATTCCCGAAAATTAGAGAGTCGCGCATTGTTCGCCTCGCGATCAATAGTCTGTCGCTATATCCCGATCGATACGGATCACGAATCGTTACGTGACGTATCTCCGTGCAGGCTCTTTGTTCTCGGTTTCGTGTGTCTCACGAACCGATCCCAGTGCTTTCGATTCTCGTTATTGTCGGAATCAAATACTGGGTTCATGCTCGTTGATAATCGTCAAGTTACAAGATAGCTTCCGCGAATGAATTGTTTCACGCGTGAAGTGCGCAAGACTCTCGATTGCATCTTCGAGTTCGCGACAAGATTTCTGTTTCGATCAAGTTCGAGATCTCCGTTCCGTCCGCGATTTTCCATACCGTTCGAGCTTCTCGAAGATTTCCGTTTTCGCGTGCGTTCCAAATTACCGTTTAAATTAACAGGCTTATCGAATGCTATAATTATATCGCTCGCTTCAATTGATTGTTATGTGCTAAATAAACGTCTTAACAAACAATTTGAATTTGTTTTGAAAGTCATTCCGCCTTGACGTGCGAATCTTCCGTCAAGGTTGTGCCAGCAACCCCAACACTGTTAATTCTTTTGGGTCATTTTTAACTATTCTATAGGTCGCCACTGCTCCTATCCAATATATTGTTAATTTCGACACCTTGTTTTAATTAAATTAACGACAAATGTGGTCATTTTGACAGATACATGGTTAAATGTTAACCAATGTTTTAGTTAAAATGACTACATATTGGGTAGGAGCAGTGGCGACCTATAGAATAGTTAAAAATGACTCAAAGGAATTAACAGTGAACAAAAATAATATTTCGCATGAAATGTATTTAAATTCGATATACGCACGATACATATTTTTAATCTTTTATAGTTACGGTGACATATTTTCTAGGAGAAAGAAAAGGACAAACTTGAAACTTTTAGGGCTTTGTTCTAATATATTTCCAGACTAGTTTGTGACTGTCAGAAGTTTGCGTATTACGAAATTTTCTTGTAATATACAATGAAATGTCCAGGGTATGGAAAGTTACTTTTTAAAAATAACTAGTTACCGTTACTCGTTACCGAGTCAAAAAAGTAACTAGTTACCGTTACTAGTTACTGATTCTCAAAAGTAACTCATTTCCGTTATTTAAAAAGTAACAATTCGTTACTTTTTTATGCTAAAACGAGACTAAATAAACAGACTAAATAAAGAATTTACTTTTGTAATATTTTTTGTTAAAATATTAATAAAAGCAATAAAATTTTTAATTTAAATTCAAAAAACCATAAAAAATTTAAGGAGAAAGATTTTATAACGCTCAAAATGCAATTTAAAAAATGTTGATTTTCATTAAATTTATAAATAAAGCCAAATTTATACTTCTTTTGTACTTTCAACTTTATATGACAGCAACCATGACAGCAAACATGACAGCAACCAATCTGTAATTAGTAAACACCGCATTTTAAATCAACATGATTTTGATTGGTCTAAACCAGAAATTTTACATCTTGAAAAACATACTAAAAAGAGAGAGATTGCTGAAATGTTTTTTATTAAAAAACACAATAATACTATTAATCTACAGAAAGATACTGAGAAATTGACCTCCGTTTACGACAGAGTTATCCATGATACATAATTTCTTCATACTTTGCATTGTTTATGCCGAAATAACGATATTTTGTCTTAATGTGATTCGTATATTTAACCTTC
>NJRQ01000172.1:145428-160192 GCA_003063805.1 Aphaenogaster ashmeadi | reverse complement strand
TTCTCGTTAATTATATAATCTTTTTCTTCTTATGCATATCCATTAATGGATGTTTGCGACCACCAAGCATGCTCCATGGTGACTGTCTTGGCAAAGGTACTCTCAGTGGTTTGCCATTGCCTTCCGAGAGGTGGTGATCAATTAAAAATATGATATGTTCTGGGTGGATTTGAACCTGGATCTTTGGCACAGAAAACAGACGCGCAACTCTTACGTCACGATCACCACTTGTCGGTGGCATTGATATTAATAAGTATTATTATATTAATTTATTATATTACTGTATGATATATATAGTTATATTACTTCTATTTTGACGTATAAGAGTATCTGCAATTAATTCTAATTGATCCTGATAAATCGTGCAATTAGATTTTAACTCAATCTCGTCGAGAAAGATCTGAATTCGCCGAAGATGAAAGTGGACGAAAGCTGTCGGCGGAATTCCTTATACAAAATCGTTCCACACGCACCTTATTCTCTATACTTATTCTCATACTTGGCAGTGTCGACCGTAATAGATGCGACGCATTTGCCTTAGAACTGGAATAGACGGCACCTGCAGCAGCCATAAAATCCTATTTCGGCGTCGGTCCGCGGCGTTTCGTGACCTCATCCTCCAGTTGCGTCGCGCCGTACCTATGCGTCATAGCATCCCTAAGCGTCGGCCCGAAAGCGTGTACGGCGTTGAAAGTGCAGCGAGATTCACTTTCTAGCGGTGGGGATTATTCGGAGATCTCACGGGCGAAATGCGAGCCTAAATCTCCCGCACGATCGCGTTACCGTGCCTTCACCTTCTCCGTCCGTGCTTTCTGTCGTGTGTCTTTCGGAGTCCATCTGTGTGAAGTTAGCTCCCCAATGTCGAAAAATCAAAAATTTTCTTTTTGCAAACGATTGCCCATCGTTTGCCCACGAATGCCCCGTTGGAATTTTTGTTTGCCCCCCTCTGTAGTTCAAAAGTTATAAGCAATTCAATTTTGGGGGGCCAACTTCACATTGGCCCCCCAATGTTGAAAAATCAAAAGTTTTTTTGCAAACGTTTGTCCACCGTTTGCTCACGAATATCCCGTTGGAATTTTCGTTTGCTCATTTTTAGTTCAGAAGTCATACGCAACACGCAACTGTACTTGCGGGAAGAGTCATCTTCACTCTGCTCCACAATGAACGTTTAAAACAAAAATTCCAACGGGGCATTCGTGGGCAAACGATGGGCAAACATTTGCAAAAAAATTTTTGATTTTTCGACATGGGGAGGGGGGAGTGTGAAGTTGTCCCCCCCAAAATTCAATTGCTTATAATTTTTGAACCATCAGAGGGGGGCAAACAAAAATTCCAACGGGGCATTCGTGGGCAAACGATGGCCAAACGTTTGCAAAAAGAAAATTTTTTATTTTTCGACATTGGGGGGCCAGTGTAAAGTTGGCCCCCCCAAAATTGAATTGCTTATAACTTTTGAACCAGAGGGGGGCAAACAAAAATTCCAACGGGACATTCGTGGGCAAACGATGGGCAAACGTTTGCAAAAAGAAATTTTTTTATTTTTCGACATTGGGGGGCTAACTTCACACAGGTTCGGATTCTCGGTTTATGCAAGCCGCTCAGAAGTCGACCTGATCAACTCCATGAAGTGAAAAGTAAAGAAACTTGGTGAAGCTGCAAGCTATAAATCGTACGCTTCAATACTAAAATTAAGGAATTTATAAGAAGGGGAGTTGATCAGGTTGTCTCCTGAGAGGTTCGTTCGTTACCTCGCATACACACGCGCAACAGTTCGCGTATATCTTGAGGCATATCGGAGATATTAATAGCGATAAATATCCGTTTTAGGCATGGCAAGGCTATCCGTCGTAAATACAGAACTTGCCTTTCGCTCAGTTCATTCTGCTCGCTATTTACGCGAATGCGCCTGTCGCCTGTGCGCGATGATAGTTCGCGCGAGAGGCAAGGCGTGCAACGGCAAACGCACAATAGCTTGAAAGTTACGTGTATTGAAAATATCCAGTTATATTATAATATTAAGTACTTTCCACGTACTCTCTTGGCAGATGAAATAAATGCAGTTGAGAACAATGAAATTTAAACATGAAATGAATAAAAATAAAATGAAGGAAAATAAAACCTTTACATTTATAGAATAGGAAAATAAAATCTTTTCATGCATAGTTGGAGTTTATTTGAAGAAAGATACGGCCATTCGAAACTATTTTAAGACGATAACAAGCTAAATTGTACTTCAGATTCTTTTTTAATACCGCGTATCTTCTTTTGGGATAATATATTAAAAGGGAAAATAATATCATTTACATCCACTTTTTTATAGTCATGTCGGGTCGACGCGATTCAACACACAGGTCATTATACCCTTTAGGCCCTTAAGCTTAAGCTATACATCCAGAGAGGAACGCGTGTCCAACATACGTTGCGACCGCGCAACAAGTTGAACCGAATGCGAGCGAACGCTCGATTGAGGTGTGATTTATGATAGCGCCTGCGAGACGAGCCTGCATTCGCAGCCCCCGAATCACGTTGCCTGATATTCGAGCTGGCAGATTACCGGACGATGACGCAAGGTGCCTCACTATGTTACGGCGTACGTGTATGCATGCAGATAACCGCTTTGTTAAATCGAGTGGAAAGGGGAACGTAAAGGTCAGCACGGTGCCTCACCTCCCGTCATCGAACGCAATTTTCTACGACGCGAATCAAATCTCCGAAGGGCAGAGACGGCTGCGGCAAACGGTGGATCTTATCCTGTAAAGTGTAATAAACGAAATGGATAAAAACCGACGAATGAGTCCACCGGGTTTCGATAAGGCATAATGATGTCGAAAATATCTTATCCCAACGAATTATCGCGTGTATTACGCTTATCACACTAGAACTCGAGACTTTCAATGTAAACAATGTGCGCAGTTGCAGACGAAAAATAGTTACCTAAACAATTTGCCTTGTGTGTACGGAACCGTCCGGGAAGTTTGCTTCGACGTCGCGTGAAATACCGCATTGGAAGTAATTTGACATTAACGACGTGTAAATTAGAAATTTTCCGCGAGCCAAGCTTCCCTTTTTTACTTTTCTTTTAGTCTGCCTTGTTTGTTTATTTAATGATTTGTCGATTGCTCCAGAGAATTCATATCGATCTCTACTCTTTATCCTTAACATTCTTAGATATGATTATCTTATTCTCAAGCTTATTTATTTTGCTTTATCTCTTTTTAGTTCTTATCCTATAAACATAGAATTAGGGGTCCATGTAATACGTTAGATACAGGATAATTATAAAGTCCTTATGCAGCTTTAAGTTTTTATAACTTCCGTTATATGCATGATAAATTGTAAAAAACATCAGAATCGCAGTTAAGTGAAGTTCAATATGTATTAAGAATGATTTATTTATGAAAATTTTCCTAACGAATGGATTGAAAGAAATAAATCGATTCCTTGACTATTACGTTCACCAAATTGAAACCTACACGGAGAAAATTTTATATTAAAAATTACTATGTATGGCAGTAGCCGTGGACCATGCTGGAATTATAAAAATTTTTACAATGTTTTCACAAAAGAGTTTAATAATTATTAATATAATAACATAGTAAAAATTTTTATAATTCCAGCAATGGTCCACGGTTACTGCCATACATAGTAATTTTTAATATAAAATTTTCTCCGTGTATTGAATTTCTTTCTATAAGAATCTGTTAAGACTGTTGTTTATTCAACAAAACCTCGCTCTTTAGACGATCTGCGGATTAAAATAACTAATATAATTTAAGATGTTACTATAAATAAATTGCAAAATGTATTTGTAACATTTCAGAATCACATCTCAATTTATATATATAATGACAATGTTGAGAAATATCAATTCGAAAAATAAATTCTTTTATATATTTGTTTTAAGTTAATTTTATCATAAAATGGAAGTTATAAAAATTTAAAACTGCGCACAGACTTGATAATTACTTTGTATAAAACACAAAATAGAAGTTCAAGTAAATTTTTCCGTTTTCAATGTTCTTAGACTCTCTATGACTATCTCTTTTGCCTGTCTCTTATACACATCTAGATGTGTATAAGAGACAGGCTTTGTGATCGTGGAAAAAAAATTTTTCAAGATTTTGATGGAAATAGGTTTAGAATGTTCCAAAATGTCGAGAAATCATATTAGTAGAAAATGTCCGGACGTATGTATGTATGTGTGTGTGTGTGTACGGATTTTTGTACACGCATCTACTTCTACAATTTTTTAGGTACCGGGCTGAAATTTTGCACACAAATAGAGTATCATAGAAAGTATGTTCTCCTCTAAATTTTCTAGAATCCATCAAATGATATGGATTTTAGGGGGGTTTTCATTCCTAAGAAAAATGTGTTTTACGTTGTACCTTTCTCAATATTGGAGATATCGGTTTATTTTTAATTCTATTATATTCTTCAGTCTTTTCTACCCCTATTTCATATATAATTCTTTAAAATTTGGTTGATTAGATCCATTTTTAAATGCGATCAAAGGTCCATAATATTAGAAATATGTGTTGCAAATTTTGAAATATTGGGCTATTAGTTTTATTTGTTTAGCTTTATACGATTCTCTAATTTCTATAATTAGAGAATTGTGTAATGCGATAAATAGAGTTAAATAAGATATAAAATGGAATTTTAAGCTAATTGCTTCTGCCCTTAAATATCTACGATAATTTCTGCCATGCCATGTAGGATATAGAATTCAATACTTCCGTTGGCGCTAGTAGCCACACAGCTAGCGCTCTAGTCTGTCAATCTCGAGTCCCGGGTTCAAGACCGTCTAGGAAGATAAAAGACAATTTCTTTTCTTCTTCTAGCTTCCAGTCTCAAAGTGTTATCCGTGTGTGTCCATATTCAACACACGGACGTCAAATGAGACTAACATAAATGACTCGTCAGACCGAAATCCAAAGCCAGTATTCTTTGCCCTTCCATGGCACGAGTATTGGTAATTCGGTTACAATCTTTTTTTTTCTTTTTTTTTCTTCAGTATTTCAACATGGTGAAAATATAAATGGTTTCGCTTATACAAACTATTTATTAAATATTAAATTGTAAGTATATAAGGAAATCTTTAAAACACTTAATGCTCGAATGCTTGCAAATAACCAGTTGCGATATCTCGTCGTGATTAACTGATTTATGCATAAAGTGCAATAGCTGTATAATAAAAAATGAAGCAACAAATATATGTGTCAAAAATTTATTAATTTATTAATTTGTTAATTTTTATTAATTGTATCTTATACTTAATTAGATATAATCTTAGTTAGGCTCTCGCAAATTTATTTGCACGGTGTTTTACACGGTATTCGCAAAATTCGCGCGGTGCATTCTCAATGGATTGCATTTTCGAAATTTAATATATCGTTGTCTCAAAGAATTTCTCGAATGGAAGGATAAGATAAGATAAAACAATGATTCATTAAATTAGCTAAAGTCAACACTTTCAGCAGACACAATCTATTTTTAACACAAAATAATGTAGCAGTTATCTAACTTTTATTGCGAAAAACGGATTTAATTTATTTGCAGGTTTAACTTTTTGCGCTTTAAGCGTCAAAAGCGAACTAGACACCGTGTGAAGCATACGTCGCATACAATTGTTGCAGAATGCAATTCCGACGATTTACCGGACAAATTGCGTCGTAGCAATTTTGTCTTCCGAGTATATCGTTCCCTTAAATGAAACACGTTGGAAGAGCCGCCTACGTACTTCGTTAATTCGATAATCGATCGTCGTCATATGTCACGGTCATTATCGAGGCGACCGTGCAGCTAAAACTTGATTACCAAGGGGCAGCTCCGTTCTAAAGATAGAGGAGAGCAGGATGCGGTATTAAGATGCAAAAAGAGTAATCGAGGTAACTTGCATGTCGAGGTGCGATCACGCCCCGCTATAAGCGCACTTCTTTGCGAGATTAAAAGTTTCTCGACGAACAGGCAAATTATTTCTCGTTAACATCTAGAACTCGGGGATGTATGTACATGGAAACCATCAATTTTAATGCTGAATCTAGTGAATCAACGATTATAAAAACAGAATATATATATAAAAACAGAATATATATATAAATAAACAGAATATATATATAAAAACAGAATATATATATATAAAAACAGAATATATATATATAAAAACAGAATATATATATATAAAAACAGAATATATATATATATATATACATGGATAAATGGAATTATACTGCGTCCCCAATGGGGTTTGAATTTTCTCCCTTCTCATCCTTTCCTACAACTCCTACTCTTTGCCCGTTTGGACCAACATCTTAACGTCTCTTCCGAAAGACGGAATATATATATATATATATATAAACAGAATATATATATAAAAACAGAATATATATATAAAAACAACCATATATCACTTTCTTCTTAAAAATTCCTGCATTGACACAACAGTTTGTAACTTCAAAAACATAATATTTCTTGTTGAGGTAAAAGATTGATTTTGTGTGAAATATTGTATTCCCGTGGGTTTTGCAATACTCTGCGTTTTCTATGAATCTTCTTTATGGATCTTGCGTAATCTGGAATCTAAAACACCTGCGAAAATGCATTAATCCTGAGGAAGACCTTGACACGCATAATGCTTTTATTATAGTTGTGCTACATTATTCACGAGTTCCTCGAAGAATACGGTCGTGTAGTGCTTCTGCGAAGCTAGACATCGATAAATGGCATCCCTGACAGTGAAGATTTGGCACGGCAGATCTTCGCTGGTTCGACTCTACCTCTCTAGCAGTGAAAGTCTGACGAAGTCTCGCGAAGCGAGACGATATTAATCAGGACGGGATTAAGGCACGCCGTGAATCTGCGTGTAACTAACTTACGAGCAAATACACCGGAAACACATCTAAAGATTCTACGTAATGCAGTACAAACGAATCGCTAATTTGCTACAACTGCATGGTTGTCTAATTAGAAATGATTAAAGAGTTGGATATAACAACGGCGGAAGTCGAGTACTGTTTCGGAATAATACCTTTAAGGAGAAACAAAATAGTTTTAACAAAGATGTGAAAGCGAGATTTATTAAATATAGTGATTGTATTAAATAAGTTTCGTCTAAAAGTTTTAAACCTTGCAATTAGGCTAACTTTTTAATCGCAAATCAGATATTTATAAATATTTTTTAAAGAAAATTTTAAAATCTTTTTTAAAGGAAATTTTGGAACTAATAGATCAAAAGAAAGATTTAATTTACATGGTATTATTATCGCACAAGGTATTATTCAGCTCACATATATGATATTCGAATGTTACAGTTGGTGCTAATCAACTTGTTGACTCGATATAAATGTTCTAATGAATGTCACGCTCGCGTCAACGTACGCAATGATCATACAGCCACAAAACTGTATTGAGTTATATAATGATAAAATATATAATAATTTTCTGTTTTTGATGAAAATGTGAATATTTTAACGCGTTACTTATAATAACAATATAATTTATAATAATATAAAAAAATATAAATTATAAATTTAACATTTATTCAAATTATTCTAATCTCTTTATATCTCTGTTTTTTTAGCACGAGATTTATTTTACTACCAGTTACATACCGCGAGATTATATTAAATTTTACGCTTACTTTACATTTATCATATTCTCGTTCTGGAGGAGACACATAGATTATCATTTGCTCTCAAAAATTCCATACAACGCAGTGGAAAAATTTGCAATTGCTGTATAGCGATACTGCCATATTAACCCGGACTGTAACCGCGCATAGTAACACAACACCGGAATCACGTGTGAGAAACGAGCAGCAGCCCGCCCGGTGAATGACGGTGTCGTGCACGTACTTATACGTGCGTCAGACTATGCCATCCCGTGCAATGTGCATATGTACACGAAGCACGCGCACCACGGGACTTGTTAGCGAGTAGACGTGTTAATAAATTAGACCGAATGATTCCGAGTAACTCGACGCGTATACGCAATACGCATAGCGCTGGTCTTTTGCGTTGACGTCACGATTATTGCGTCATGAGTCGACGTGTTTCCTTGACGAATGTCTTGTGACGGTATCAGCTGTACGAGCTGTGTCCAACATTTATTCCATCCTACGCCACTCCAAACTATATGCCTGTATGTCTATAACCGAGAACTGTGTCGTTTTTTAAATCTTACACAGAGAGAATTTTCTTTTAGAATTTATCCTAAAAATCATGATAATCATAGGACAACATGGCATTTCGAAGAATTTTATGTTAAGATTTTGTTTTTAATTTATTAATATCTACCACAATGAAATATAAAATATGTTTGGTTAAATTCTACTAGAATACATAACACAATTTTTTCAATAACTGTAAAATATGTTAAGTAGTTTATAATTTTTTGTAGTTTTGAATAGAATAAATGCCAAGTAATGATAAACGTATAAATATAAATTTTACAATACAACATAAGGTAACTCCGGTATATACGCCGCATCTAAGGAAAATTTAATTTATCAAGTACTATTTACTATGTTTAAGGCAAATAAATTATACCAATAACAACTTTACTTTGTCTCTACTACTATAAAAAAATTAGAAATATGAAATATTTATTCTTTGTATTTAACAAAAAAACTTTTAGAAACCCTTGCATTTTTGCCATATATCCCTTATATTGTCTACTACTGTTAAAAAAATTAGAAATATGAAATATTTATTCTTTGTATTTAACAAAAAAACTTTTAGAAACCCTTGCATTTTTGCCATATATCCCATAGGGGTGGGATATATGACCATTCATGGGTAGGGTATACGCTTTATAAAATATTTACAAATAATGTTTATAAATAAGGCAATAAAATGATATACAATATCTTATAAATGTGTGTAAAAAGTTTATTAGAGTATAAGAATAATAAAAACAAATACACGTTAATAATAATAATCTTGCACGTTTGCGGGCCTGATTGGTGGCTGTAACCACCAATCAGGAAATGGGAACAAGTTCGCGTCTCTCTACTTTTTAGGATTCTAGACTACAGAGCGTCTATACCACGGCATAAATCCCGTAAGCTAAAAATGCCGTATATTCCAAACAGGTGGGATATACAAGATATCAAGCTAAATAAAGAATACAAGAGATATGCACTTGTATTTTGCTGTATTCTATCCTTTACTATCCCTCTACACTTATGTATCATGAAATAACCATTAAGCCTTTTACATTCCTTACAATAATTATTTTACGTAGGTCGTAATACATGATCGCGCTACTTACTACATTGAGAAACCGATTCAACTCACGATGGTTTCGTTAATATTAACAGTAAAGAACTGAAATCACAACACAATACTAATATGGCGTAAAGGCATATAACAGAGTGGTTGCGAGAAAATTACCTTTACTCCTTCTATTTTTTCTGACTTCTGCGGCGTAAATCCCCGCGCGACGTAAATACCGGAGTTACCTTAATACTTTCCTTTTAACTTAATCGCTCATGATAATTTTGCCATGCAGCATAGCTATGTCCGATGATTTTCGTCGTTCATGTTGTAATATTCCAGAAATATTACATATTTTTGATTATGTATTCTGATATTCTAGGACTGCTTCTAGATAGTGTCATCTCTCGCATGTAAAATTTGTCGGGCTCTCTATATAACTAAAGTCTACATAATCGAAGCTCAGACATGTCATAATTATTTGTGTATGATTTATGCATGCACTGAATGGGAGATATGGTTGTATTTTTGCACCAAGGAAGCTAACGAGCATAGTATTTAGAAATTTTTATTTTGAAGTATTTAGAACATTCTCAGAAATACTTTGTGAAATATTTCAATCCTGCAAAAAATAATATTCGTGCAATGTTATAACAATATTTCATGTAGGGGTTCTTAGATCGAGCCTTATAATCTGCTTAGTAATTTTTATGATGTAGTTTATAAAATGTCTTCTGTATATTTCAAAAATTCCTATCTTTACCGGTAATATTTAATAAAAAAATTGCCAAGTTTATTACCAAACATGATAAAATTTAGTAGTGAACTTTGCGGTAAAATATAACGAAAAATTCTCTTCGTGTACGCAATAGATATCCACGAACGAATAAATTTAAGGGAGAAGTGATATAAAGGCGAAGATTGAGAACAAAATTCTTACGAATTCAGCGTGAGCAAGAGCTTACATAATCAAGAAGATTAATTCGACATTCGAATTGTGACTCATGGAAGACGTCGTAAAGCGTTTCCTCATAGTAATAAAATAAGTGTTATTTGTCTCAATGTCGGGCTCACATAGCAGAAGAGGCTGACACAAGCGGTTGCGCGTATCCAATATCCATGGGGAGCATTTAGCCACTTAACCCCGCATGAACCAGGCAGACCCCCCTATGAGGACTGTTTACCGATACTACACGAGTAAAATCAAATAGACGCCGTCATCGAAGTTGTACGAGGGTACACACAGGAACTTGTCCGCGGCCGTACACGAGTTACATTCTGTCCGATAATTAAGCACGTTACATCATCGAGCTGGTATTACGTATACCAGACGATGCACAGGGTGTCCCAGAATCATCACATGTCCGTTCACATGCGAATTTGTCGTTTAATTCGTTGGTGTTGTAATATTTTCGTCAAACAAAGATGGATTTCGACTTTCTCAAGAGATCCGCAGGTAATCGGGATTCCCTGTGTATTTCCGCGACACTAATAATGTTGACCGATCAGATTAAGCACTTGAACTAGCCACGTGTTCGATAATATCTCGGATATCTTAACGAGTTCATTAACTACTCCGCTTTTCTCGGTAATGGTTATTTTTTGTCGTTAAAGTTCCAATCGACATTACGAAACTGTTGGTTCATCATCACGGTTTGTTGCTTCGCGAGACTGTGAGCTGACGTAATAATGCACCTCATTATGTAAAGACCGCGAGATTCGCGACAAGCGAAATGATTAATCTGAAACTACGATTGCGAGAGAATCTCTTACGATTGTATAGCTTAGAGCTTTCTATCTTCGTCAAGCAAAACGATTGAATGCATATTAGACTCCGTTGCAATACATTCAACGACAGGGCATCGCAGAAGTTTGAAATAGTCCAAATCGGAATTTTCGACGGCCCAAGTTAATTCATCGCGTCATGTACACATGCGCTTTTAATTGATTGATTAAACCCGGATCGTTCCGGCCACCGCGAGCTTCCTCGTGACTCACGCGTCACTCGTTTGCGGTGTCAAATTAATTAATCCTGAAACGCCGATCGCGTGCACCCGTGTCGTTGAATACTACGCGTGTCGCATTAACTCGCCGCAATTCTCTCGGGGGGAGAATAGATAAACTTCTCGCAAAATGCGAGTCACGCGGCTCCAACGGCACGTGGGATCACGGTGAGAAAAGCTCTCTCTCTAGAACGTTGTAAAAGTTCAAGATCGATAATCGCGCACCACGTATAACGATCGCGCGGATAAACCGGTCGCGAGATAAGGATGAGACCGAACATGTGCTCGATACAAAGAAGACGTCGCTGAAAACGGCCGTGTCTAAATATGACTCCGAAGCACTGCGAGCGCGTGTTATTTCCGTCGTTTTCTTATCTCGGGATTAACGATGCGCGCGATGGAGATAAATGCAATAAGTTTAATTATGATTGATTGTTAACGCGGAGATAGGCGGGAAATAAAACTTCCCGATCGCGAGGCATCGCGATATCGATGACGATTAAAAAGATTCGCTGTCTGGAATTTTTTAAGCGTCTGCTCCGATTATTATCGTCGCCAATCGCTCGACGATAATTTGATAGCTATCTCATGGACCGTCCCAAGGAATTGTATAGTGTATATTTGATAGGAAATGTTAAATGCTGAGATAAAATTAAAAATGGATAATTAAATAACGGATAGATAAATATTAGATAATATGCATATCTTTGAATTTGAACCAATAGAGAAATATATGATCCCTCATTTGCAATAATTTTACAATATTTGCTTAAAAAGATTGCTTCATCTGCATTTTCTAAATTTTAGTTGCGGTTCTTCAAGAAGGAACAATCGATGTTATCTCATACTGTCGATTTGTTTGTCCGCTTTCGAAAACAAGTCCAATGTACAATTGCCTCGCGGAATATGTATTTCAAACGATGTTCCGCTCATCAGTCGTCTCGTAATTTACGTTCAAGAGAAACACGCCTACACAGAGAGAATTTTCTCTTAGAATTTACCCTTAAAATCATGGTAGTCATAGGACAACATGGCATTTCGAAGAATTTTATGTGATTTTATCTGATTTATTAACACCTACCACAATAAAATATAAAATATGTTTGGCTAAATTTTACTAGAATACATAGCAAAATTTCAATAACTGTAAAATATGTAAAGTAGTTTATAATTTTTTATTACTTTTTGAATAGAATAAATGCCAAGTAATGATAAATATATAAAATAACTTATATACATTTTACAATACAACATATTTTCCTTTCGTATGATAGTTGATCGGCTATGTCCGATGATTTTCGTCGTTCATGTTGTAATATTCCATATATCAGAAGTATTACATATTTTTTGATTGTGTATCAAGCGACGACGGCAAGTACATAAAAAGGACGACGGGTCGCGTGACCGCGTGATTACGACACTGCGCAAATGTCGTGGCGCTACCAATAGCTTATCCGGAATTCTTATGTCAACAAAGTTTTGATTAAAATAACTCAGAAACTAATATCGTAATCAAAAATCTAACGATACTTTTCTTATATAATCGATACGAACTTACGATTGCGACTAGTTTGAATAAAATTGGTGCAGTCAATACTGAGACCTCGAGATCGAATCCGTGAAAAGTGTTACTTTATCAATTTCAGATTTCAGTCACATGTATAAACGCATGCACGCAAAGCGATTTGTCCCTCAAGGCGCTTTCGCAATGCTTTTATATACAATTCTCTCATTGCGTTTACTTCGTGAGCGGCTGTCGTCGCGGAATTCGCAAATTTTGCTAATTGGTTCGCTAATTTTTTATGTTTATTTGTTAATAACTCGATTCCGCTGGGTAGACAAACGAGAATAAGGAATGGACAAACGAAAACAATGAGTGGACAAATGATGCTACTGCTTAATTTGGAGAAAATGCAATCAGAACTGCTCAGGGCAGTCATTGTCTAATTTTTCATGTTTATTTGTTAATAACTCGATTCCACTGGGTGGACAAACGAGAATAATGAGTGGACAAACGATTCCAGTACGTAATTTAAAGGTCAAAGATGTTCTTAGTGACAATTGCTCGTTTTTTAATTTTGTTTTTAACTCTGTTTTGCGGGGTGGACAAACGAAAATTTTGTTTGGACAAACGTGGACAAATCGTGGACAATCGTATCCCTCTTCGTATTTAATGAAAAATGTTCATGGGGGTGCTGATGTCAAATTTTGTCCAATTTTTTAATTTGGTCATAACTTTTTTTTGAAGAGTGGACAAACGAAAATGTTGGATGGACAAAAGTGGACAAACGAATGCCATTGGCATTTTATAAAAATTCGCGTTTTGGGGTGCTAACTTCACATACCTGTTTACCAAGTGGTATCGTTGACATCACAACGAAATTTTATTTTTTACGGAGTTAATCCACGTTGTTTCGGAGCCTGCGTTAAAAAAAACAATTCTTGTGCTTACTGTCGTAACGATATATAATGCCGTGTGCGAACTGGGTCAGACGTCCAGGTTCTTGATCTTTCTTTGACGCATGAAATCCCACCTGGTGGGATCAGTTGGGAATTAATTGAGATGGAGGAGCACCACTACATACATATGAGGCTGTCGCCCCTTGACGGTCTCTTCGGGGCCGTTGGCTCGTCGCTATGACGACCTAGAGGGTCTATCCTCTCTCGTGATCTCCTGAGGTCGGCAAGGACGCGCACGAGCTACATCTGATGTTGATTCTGACATTCTTCCTCGCACAGATTAATTTGCCTTTAGAACCTCGCTGGTCAAAATTATTCCATGATTCGCGCGGATTCGCATTTATCTCTTTCATATTTAAGAATCAATAATTAAATTGTATCTTGTTATAGGTGTATATAATGGAAAACTATTTTAATATACTGATTCAGGTTAATGCATAAATAATCTTCGGCGCTATTATCGTTATATATATATATTTGATATTTTTTAATACCTTTTAGTTTTTTTCGTTGATACACATATGATACAGCTTCCTCGGTTTTCTTTCTGGGAATCAGAAAGAATATCTGTTACGCTTACGAAGCTAGCAGAATCGTGGAAATGTTCTCGTGATCGCTCTTATTCTTTCTTTAGCCTAGAAAGAGAACCCTGGCGCAAGCCTAGAAACTGGTACAAAGAAACTCGGTCGTCGGGTTTGGCAAGAGCCCGTTGGACAATGGTTACTATTTTATCTTCGTTTCGAATGAATGGTTTTTCACGGGCCAGTCTCTCCGGCTTGCGGTTGATCGATAATTTCTGCTTTTATCGAAAACAAATCGAACGAATAGAAGTGCGATAGGATATATGCGACACCAGTGAATAACTATGAAATAATCACTGAATCTATATTTACTTGGTGTGAGAATTGTAAAATAACAGAATATTATATTTTGCTTCCTCATAGAGGAAGCTTTGTTTTCGTGAAAAAAATTTTTTTTTAGTTTTCTTTGTTAAAGCTTTTAGATTGTTTTAAAACGTCGAAAACATTTTAACAAAATGTCCGTGTGTGTGTATGTATGTATGTATGTATATATGTGTGTATG